>CM067369.1:84478295-84893148 GCA_034401795.1 Chaetoderma sp. LZ-2023a | reverse complement strand
GCATGACACGTGTGTTTCTTCTTTGGGGCTTCTTGTGAAAGAGTGTATAGTTTTATACCAATCAATCCTGTCTTTAGCGGAGATTTGTTTTTGAGACCACAATTTTGTGGTTCTTTATGATGCATGGTCTTGCAACCATCCGTCTTAAAGAACCACACTCTGGTGCCCTCACAGCAATTTCATATATCAACCGACTTATATCGCGTGAGAGTTTACCTTTCGTGACCACGTTTACAATGGTCCAATAAGTGTCCGTTATAGACAAGTTTTACTGTATTATATCAAAATATATGCGCCTATAAAATCCCCACAATGCATCAATCTCAAGCCTAGTTTCGATAAATACACTTCAGAGTGGGGTCAACTACTCTATATAGACCTATTCATATTATATTTTCGTTGCCGGATTTTGCTACATTTTCTTCTATTTAAATGAATACATACACAGATGTTTTTAATATCTTGAACATAATAGCGGAAAATATCAAATAGATCATGTCCATGTTCGTGAGTTTGTTGTTTTATGGACTTCGATCCTGATGGCATAAAGCTTCGATCACAAAGCGATATCTATGTACTACTTTGATGAGTTCTTCTCTACATTATTAAAAACTCATGCCATCGTCTTCAAAATGAAAACTTTTATGTCGACACCACTGGAGACGAACAATTATATTAAGTAAACGAGCTAATATCCTATTGTTTCAAAATACTCTACCAGTCGCGATACCATTTGCGATCAAATTCGACAAAAGAAAATAACACCCAGTCAAATAGTTTCAAAATATTCAACATTATTTTTATTAAATAGTAAAGACATATAATTTGTACAACAAAGCTTTAGCCCATCGCCAATTATGCATTCGTGACGCACCTAATTACGTCATTGATTATGACGTCATCCTCTATGTCGGGTAGTTCTCGATGACGTCATATGATGGATGGATAAACTGGAAATGTCAATTGAGAGACAGACCAACTGATATACCAGTCATAAGTATACCAGTCGCGATTGGCAACTAAAGATATATGCAAATATATTGTGTTTATAGGAGGAACATTGCCCATATCCATGCACTTTTTCACTCCGAACCTCTGTCTAGGCACAGCCTGATGCAAGTGATTGTGTATATAGGACACATTTGGGACGCTTTGATGTAAATAAAATATACTATAGTAATTCAATTGCAAAATAATCTATTCAGAACTATCTATAAAGATAGACAGTAGCAGGAATCGCCTGGCAACCACAAGTGTCAAAGAATCAAACTACATTATCTCCTAGGGTTGAATGCATTGCTCCAGATTTGTGTGTATATCACAAGCATCGCTCCAACGCTGTTCATATGGCATCGATGTGTCTAGAAATGCATTGTTCAAATATAAAGCGAATAGGGCACATTCACAAGAGTTATATGCACCGCAGATTGAACAATAGTAGATACTTCTGTGAGAAACATGGCCGATATAGATGAAAGATTTACTGGCATAGATTTGAACATATTCCAGTGACATTGTGTCTAGAAGTAAAGCAAGTTTTAATATAAGGACGTCGTCTAAGTATCCTCAACCGATACCTCTCTACCAACAACCAGTCGAGCAATCACTTTCTCCGTCCGTCTATGTTTCCGTCTCTGCCCCTCTGTTAGTTTCTCGCCCCTCCTCCACCCTACACCCTCTCTCTCTCTCTCTCTCTCTCTCTCTCTCTCTCTCTCTCTCTCTCTCATTCCCCTCGCCACCCCACCCCCCATTAATTCCTATCTCTTTTCAGCGTTGCTCTTTCTATCCATGACTCTCATAGATATCTTTCTTTTTTAATAAGAGTTAAAATATCATTCACCAACGAAAATAAATGTGTAGACATGCACCAGATTTCTACTGTCATTTTCTCAAAGAAACCCCATTAATTATTCATTTTGTAGATTTAATTTATTCAGACCATTAATCATTCTTGATAATTAAACAGACTGGTAGGTAAAATGGTCAAACATGCAGGCCGCGGTTATAATCTTTTTAAAACTAAATTGTCTAGTTTCATTAATTGGTTTCATAATTTATGGCAACTGCAGAAGCTCATTTCGAAAAATTGTTGCATAGATCGGTTACTATCTGGCTGAAATTATGGTTCAACAATAGGCTCAAGTCTCGCGTACTGTAGTTAGGTCAAACGCCTTTACTCCTTCCATCCAGTAGCATAGCGGTTAATTGCAAAAAGATTGCACTGACTGTCAAATCTTGTAGACACATCCCCATTTCCCACAAGCACACATGTCGGATACGGAGCACATCCATAAAGATAGAACTAAACCACTAATCCGTATTTACCCAAAGTGACACATTTTAGAACTGCAAAAGCCCATGTTCTCCTATTAGAACTAACACTATTAAACACTATTGAATTCATTCGGTTATAATTTTAAAACTACGTTTACCTCCAGGAGGCAAGCCGTCTATAGGAATGAAAATAAAGCTATACTTATAGTACCGTCGCCGGATCTCGCATAATGATTTGTGAAAGTAAATAGCTTCAAAGACAGATAGGCGTATTAAAATATCAGTTACTAGTCTAAGCCTTGTTAAATCATACTTTAATCAGTGGGATGTGGATAGCCATTGGTCATAGTTGTTCATATGGGGTTACCATTTCGCAGTAGATTGGTCCTATTACCCTAATTAATAATGGGGTTGTGTTTTAAAACGTGCTACTCCAAGTTGTTGCGGTCTCCTACAAACCTCGACAGCAAAACACATGCAGAAATACCTTTTAAAGATGAACACCAATTAGCAGGATTGTGCTGTGATTAACAAATTAAAGCATAGATAATTCAGCTGAAAAATTGTTTAGAGGATGTCTTAATAGCTCCGAAGATGGGCATTCCTTTCAAGTGCATGTAGCGAACATTGTATGGCTGGAAGCGAGATAGAGACTGAATGACCATTGTTGTCCAAGTTTCTTTCTATCTAAAGCAGAAAAAGAGAATCTTTCAGACTTCAAAGGTAGCATCGAATATCTACTGTCATATGATTACTTGACACACGCGTGTATACATACATACAAACGTACGTACGCACTGGGCGGTGAAAAAAATAAAAGAAAATCGGACCATCGTTATAATATATAACATGCAGTACACGTCGGTACATATCTTGTGGGGAATAGCGCATAATGTTTCGCAAACAAATTGGGCAGAATGGTAACATATATTTATACGGCAAGCGAATGGACTTTCCAGTTTTAGCTATGCCCCGCCCATCTCTAGCTAAGCTTCACCCACGATTTGTCCGTGTTAGCATCGACCGATCCCTGCACTCTCTGAATCCTAATTTCCAGAAAACTAGACAGGTAATATGTTGAATATTTTGAAACTAATTTAACCGGGTGTTGTCTGCCGTTGCTTCTTATGGCAGCACTGCCCATGGCAGCAACAGCGCCCTGTCAAATTAGTTCCAAAGTATTCAACATCATGTCTATTAAATAGCAACGACATACAATTCGTACAACTTGACGGACTATTAAGCGTTTATGACGGACTTAATTACACCATACATAAAATAAATGAGTATGATGTCAACCTATTTGTGACGGTGTTGATTATGAAGTCATATGATTGATAGATAAACTGGGTTCACCCATTCCTCATTGAGTATTCGAATCGAACATGCGTACGTATATAGGCCTATTCAAAGATCGGTTTCTCCTGATCAATGAAAGGGTTGTAAGAATATCGTTCATTCGTGAGACGGCAACAGATGGAGATGTGGATGGGGATGGGATGACCAAGATGTTAATTCATTTGCTTATTTATTTATTTATATGATAATTCTATCACTATTTCATGTAACTATTTGTAGATACAGACACAAATAACTTGACCTAATCGATGCAAGTAGAAATACACCGCAAATTGCTTTGAAGGCGTCCTGCTTATTTTTCATCACAACCTTTCATCCTGAATTCCATCAGGACGCTTTATCTTAAAACGATGTATAACTATTAAATATTTTCAAACTATTTAACTGGAAACCGTATCTGCTTTACAGCGATGACTCCCATTGAAACATTTCTAAAAATATTCTAACGATTTCACAATTATCTAGCTGCGCACAATTCTCTTGAAGTCCTATTTTTTAGCACTCTCCACGAGTTTCTTTGTAGCATGGGGTTATGCGGTAAGTAATTGGTTTCTCCTTTTATGGTATTCTTTCTCACTCCTACGCTAATTTTTTATGAATGGTGATGCTGTTTTCCGACCCACATTTCTCAATGTTGTCTAAGTAATAGCACTTAATTGATTTCAGAGAAAATAGGCTACGAGGTCTAAAAATAGCTACACGTAGGTTAAAAACAAGAAAATTAATATACACAACATATATAGACTAATCGATATAATTTTCTCATGACCATATATGGACAAAACCCATATTCAAGGACGAATCTTTGGCGAGAAAATTAAATCCTAAGATCTATGAAGAAAATGAATTATTTACTATGGTTACAAACAACACACATATACGCATTTATCCGTACTGCGTATTCAAAGCTAAGTCCTGAAGCAATATTTTGAGATTTGGTAATGGCGTATGAAACATGACTTTGAAGTTTGACCTGTGAACCTGAACTGTGAAGAGGAAGATGTTTTAAGTGATGCTTTCTGTCATAATATCTGAGATTTATAAATTCACACAGCTTCAAGCAATATATAATGAGATAAGATAAAACCCGATGAAAAGACAAAATAAATATGTTTAAAACATCCGAATTGTCTAAATTGTGCCAATGAGTTGCCTACTAGTCGTGTTGTGTGGGTGCGGGGTGGGGGCGGTCGGGCGGGTTTAACAACTATCTTAAAGAACAAGCAATACTCTCTGTTCCGATTCGCATCCTCACCCCCTCGACATGCATCTATGACAGAAATTAGACACCAACATGTAAGTTTCAACAGCATTGCCACAAGTCAAGCAAATGGTAAAGAATCAAGAACATAGCCAAGACTGATCATCAAAACTAAGACTGATCATCATCGGCAAGACTGGTCACCATGTGCCCTGGTGGAATCTAACATTCCTTACCATTGCATAAGTTACCACTGCATTGATTTTACAATACGGTACTTGTAAATGAGCTAAACGTCAAATGCAGAATCGTGGAAACCAACTGAGAATCAACAACGACAATGGTGTCCATAGCGGCAGCGCCAACGACAATGGTGTCCATAGCGGCAGCGCCAACGAGAATGGAAAGAGAAAGAAAAACAAAGACGATTACGAGATTTTAACAACGTAAAATAAAATAACATACATTTTTATCAATTGATGTTTTTTTGTGTGTTTACGGTAAAACTCGTGAATAGGTTAATGTGGTGAAATTTTGAACACGATGCATGAAATCGTATGTTGAATATTTTGAACATAATTAGATTCGAAGACACTGCTGCTTTAGGCAGCAATGTCTTCCAATCTAGTTATGTTCAAAATATTCAACAGTATGTTTGGATTTGTTTTTTTCTTAGCTGTTTTGTATTTATTTGAAACACACGCGTTGTAGTCGTGCGACAGAAAATATCTACTGGTATTTGTATGACCGTAGATAGGCCTATAGTTAATATCGTCATAAGTGGATTTATTTCATTATGTATACGCTTTGTATTCAGAAGCTTAGTCGCCACGAATGTATGCAAACAAATCTCAAGTCCTATGTATGCTATGTTAACCTTTATAATAGCACGACCAAAAAATCAGGCAATAGGAAGGCTCGACTGATAACTATATATACAAATAACCATTGCGTAATGGTTCTGCGGTTGCGCTGACAGGAACCCTGTTTGCCAAATGGCCAATCTGAAGTCGTACGAAACATAAAGATCTGACAAAGTAAGTAACAAAAAGGTTAAAGCAAATACCGTTAAAAGGTGAACACGGTTACGACTAGTCTACGGGCTATGAATTTGGTCTACATTGAAATAGAATAATAATTATCAAGCGGAGACATTGGTAAATACATCCGTTAAAAGTACCTGGAAAAAGATCAAGTGAAAATAGGTTGATAGGTCTACTATAGGCACATGTGATGCGAGCACAGACATATACAGTATATATACAATACACGGCGTGTACAGGCAGACTGTTCCACGGCCGGCATCTGGAACCAGTCTACAAGGATATTCGCTTTCACAAAAATGAGAACCCTAATTGGTCACGTGGGAGGGACGAGAGGTTGTGTCTGGTGACTGTAAAACAGAACCTGCCAATTCAACACTAAAATATGTATGTAATTTTGTTGAGTTGTCTGCAATGATTCAATCACGAGTGTTACAAAACGTCCTTCCAACATCCCGGTGATAATCGAGGATCAATTGCGCAACACTTAATGTCACTTAAGCCTGTATATAAATACATGAATTTAGAATATTTCGTCAATAATGTAGCCATTGCTGTATCACTATATGCCACTTTATAGCCCTGGTTGTAAAGAAAAATACTTGAACTTGAAAACAGGCGACAACTGTTCTGAGTTCAAAATAGGCTTACGTCTCGCTTCCTTCCACATACTTATATTTGTTATTCGATGGTAGGATTTGACAGTTTATAAACAAGGGTTAGTTTGTGTGTCTGTCTTTATGCAATAAAGAAATCTATATTAACGTGAGACTGTATGTCTGGATTATTTAGAACAGGTTAATAGCTTGCAATAAGCTACTTAAATCCGTTATATCTCAATATAGGATATAGACATATTTACTCAGATAACGTAACTTACTGCGCCGATGCTGGGCCGATAAGGTGCCGTGTCGATACTGAAAGTACCGTCACGGTGTCGGTCAGGCATCGGCGCAGTAAGCCGTGTTATCTGGGTAGGAACCGCACTTATAAGCACTTATACTGTCTGCAACTGGGGCGAGGTGTGTGTGTTTGAGCTATGGATACGGATATTAACCACCACCACCGCCGCCGCCACCACCACCACAACCACAACCACAAAAACTACTACAACCACCACCTCTGCCGCCGCCGCCGCCACCACCGCAACCACCACCATCACCGCAACTACCACAACCACCACCTCCGCCACAGCCACCACCACCACCACCACCACCACCACCACCACAACCACCGCTGTCGCCGCCACCACCACCATCACCACCACCCACCCACCAACCACCACATTGGCCTCCCGCTTCAAATATAGTTCAGCCATATACCATCAAAATGCATGAATTACATAGGCCTACAATTTATTTTTCCGTTTATTTATATTGATATATTCCCAAACAGATGCTACTTTTCATAGGCTCTTTAACGTCTGGATTGTATGACTCAGACAAGATAATATACTCAGTTAGCAGTTTTTCCTTTTGAAAAGAACTCGCTAATACCGTTTTCAGATGTATATGGCGCGTGCATTCAGATGATCGTACAGTGTTTTACAAGTCTCATGCATTTTCTTGCGGTAGAATAACGATCCACACTTGCACATCGATGGCGATATATATATGCATATTAGTGCTTATAATACATATCTGAGTATATCTTTTGTGATCTCGTCAAACGTTTCCAGCATGACGCGTCTCAATCAACTGTTATTAGCTCGGGAAACGGACCTTTCCAGTTTTAGCTACGCCCCGCCCATCTCTAGCTAAGCTCCACCCACACCACTCTCGTGTTGGCTTCGATCGATCCCTGAACTTCATGACAGGGAAGCTGGTGAATATTTTGAAACCAATTTATCATGGTGCTGTTGCTGCATGCCTAGTTAAATTACATAACACTCTGCGCTGGTACTATAGGGCTACTGTTTAACGTGGCGCAGCCAAACATTAACAGCAGCATTCCTCTGCCGTCTTCTAGTAGCGTTTACACGCTTAAATTCGCGTCATCTATAATCCCCCACGCAATGCCCCTACCGGAAGAAAAAATGTATACTGGCAAGACCAGACATACTATCATTATATTTATTACGGATAAATGGATAAAAATGAAAATGAATGAAGACACATTTCCGCTGTTTCTTTAAATATCTTATCTAAAGGGCATTGTTATCGCTTCCGATCTGACAGCCCACTCGCGCCCACCTTTTTAAGATGTTTATTAACCGATGACAATCTAGAGATATAGAAAGGTATATGACGTTAGACGATGATGTCAATATCGCCGTAATACCGGCCAGGATGTGCGCCATATTACAATAGGCACTGGCTCGAGAGCTCATTCGCGTGGTGACATTAATTAATGTACAAACGCACGAACACACGAACTGACGCACGTGTAAGCGAATATAGATTTGGTTATTTCTAGTTATTCTGAGAAAATGTTTTCAGCAGAAACGTAATTAGGTGTATAACGCCCGTAGCGCATCGTGTCGATTCGATTTCTTGCCTTTATGACAAGAATATGCTGCCATTTCGCGAACAGCATATACTCTATAGATATACATATATCCACTACGACTGTGTTGTTTTTTATTTACCCTACAATACAACCTGTCTTAGCAGACACACGGTATGAACCATCGAAAGATGGCCACTAAAGACAGGTAGTTGAGTAAGGCAACTTATTAACTATGGTATAAGCTTTGAGGGCCAAAATACTGGTGATTCGTTAAGACGGGTGGTCATATGACCACCCGTCTAATCGAACAACCATATTTTTGCCATAAAAGCAAGAGCCCGCTATAGACAGGGTTTACTGGTATCTGTATAAGGGAGTATTTTATAGGTGACTGTATAGTAGATTAGTATCCAAGAGATGTTCATAATTGTTTTCATTGGATAATGAATACTCCTCTTCGTGACATTGGAGCGAGAGAGTATACTGTATTAGAATGATATAGAACTCGCACGGCATTGTTCTTTGAACCCTCGAGAGATCGTGACTTGTAGCAATCAGTGGAGATTTGCTAGTCTCTTCCGTTTATAGTCATTGCAACCGTACCAACTATTCAGGAAGATGTGATCCCTCATCCCAAACAGCTGCGTTTTTGTGGAAGAAAATGTCACTGACGAAAAGACCCCCCAAAGCCGATGACAATGAATACAACGAAGACAACGATAATACGTGTGAGGATATCGACGATGAGAATAACGTGTAGCTACGTCAAAGCAAATGTAACGAAAAAATTCAACGATGTTTGCGACGACAAAGACAATGAAAATTATTATATTATTACAGTGTCTATATTGAATTTTTGCGTTATATTCAGAACCTAATACTTTGTCAAATGACAAATTAAATTTCCGAAGAAAGAAAAAGCACAAAGGCGTCAATCCATTATATAGATCTGGACCTCGCTAACTTGATACATCTAGATGTCGAAACGAAAGGAAGCAATTTTGTTCCATCTTACGGTTCGTTTCCGCTCATCTATGAGGCACGCTAGCCCGATCTTGCCCGGGCACCAAGACCACCTCGCCCATCGGACAAAATTGTTGCAAAACGTCGAGTTTAATCTATATTGTACCGTCTTCCAGTGCCTGGATTTTCTTGCAGCTGCGGCGAATTGACTAAAATTCTAGTTAGCTGTCTGACTATGGAAATCCACATGACAATGATTCTAATAGGCAATAACTCTGGACCTGTTGAATATTTTGAAAACAATTTGACTGAAAGTTGTTGGTGGCTTAGCCACCAACAACTTTCAGTCAAATTGTTTTCAAGATATTCAGCATATCCAGCGTTAAGCGCAATAGAAAACGTAGTCTGTAGAATTTCAGCGGTCAGGCAGTTAATAATTTGTTGATCAGTTGGGCGAAAGTTGTTGCTGGCCTACTATAAAGTATGACCACTGCTGAGTTAGATTTTGTCCGGCTTGACCATTACATTGTTACGGTGCCATTCTTGTAGACCTTGTGGACAATGGATGTATCCGGTCAGTCAGTTAGTCAAGTATATAACACCATACTAAATTATGTCACGCGTAGGCTGACGTCACAATCATAAATGACATAAATACTACGTCACGAACCTGGAGTAGTTCTTTAGTTGGACGAATTTAATAAACAATAAGTTAAATATTTTGCAACTAATTTTACTGGGCGCTGTTGCTGTCATATGCATCAACAGCCCCAGTCAACTTAGTTTCAAAATATTCAACAGATTAGCTGTATAATTACCATGAAATTGGGATTCTGGGAATTCAGGATTCAAACTACCGATATATAAATCGGTCCAAACACGCTCAATGCATGGGCGGAGCTTAGCTAGAGGTGGGCGGGGCATAGCTAAAAGTGCATTTATCCATTCACTATGATAAATGACTTCCATTAAAGGACCACCGATCTCAGTGAGCATTCTATTTTGCCCCCTGTAAGGTGTCCGCTACGGACAGGTTCGGCCGGTGTAACGATTTGTTTCTGAGTGCGAATGTCTGGTCTAAGAGGTCCTTCAGGAGGGTCTCCATGTAATAACGGTGTTAATTCTAATGTCATTTGTGTGTTTGACGTCATCTTAACTGATATCTCGTCTAGGTGCTCGCCAGATCCCCAGATTCCCAGGCCTCTCTGAAAAGAGCCGGATAATTGAAGAATCCAGTTTTATCTATGCCCCGCCCACCTCTAGCTAAGCTCCACCCACGGTTTGCTCATGTTGGGATCGATCGATCCATGCGCTCCCGGACTCTCAATATCCTGAAAACTATACAGGTAAGCTGTTGAATATCTCGAAACTAATTTGCCTGCAACTGCGCCCAGTCAAATTACTTTCAAAATATTCAACAGAATGGTTATTAAATAGTAAACCCTTACAATTCATACAACTTGGACTAATAAGCGTTTGTGGTGGACTATATCGCTTCATTCATGACGTAATTGATTATGACGTCAGCCTACATGTGTCGTAATTGATTATGACATCATATATGTGAGTGACAGATCGGACTCCTCCATTAATATTATACGTAAACCATTTAGCTGATTGATATGGTTGCCATGACTAGTGAACTAAGTTGAGTTATGTCTAAAACATGTGTGTATGTTCCCATCGCGAGGGAAAAACACCTTAAAGTCCAACACTTAGCGCGTCACCAATTATGCGTCTATGACGTACTTATCTACGTCATTCACGACGTCATTGATTATGGCGTCATCATATGCGTCGCGTAGTTGATTATGACGTGTATGACAGATGGATAACTGGAACGGTCCATTGTTTTAGGTATGTTCGAGAAGGGACAGCAGCAATAATTGCTGATTTCATTTGTGAACATATTCTAATCTAAATTTCATTTGGATCGTTTCACTTACTCAATTGTACAAATATTTGAGTTAAGAGGTTTAGGTAAAACAGATAAATGTGAAATCTCTTCGGTAATTTGATATCAATTTGATTTAATATCATCGCCGTCTAGCAGACAATGCTACTCGCATCTTGAACACGCAAATTACATTTCAATGTGGGAAACGTATGTTCACCGAACTATCGCAAGTGATCTCGCGAAACATAAACGCAGTACAACCTTGTACATGAATTCCCTCATCTGCCATTAGAATGGCATAAGCCACGGGACAATTTCACTGAATTAATACGTAGGCTTAATATGTCATAACAAGTTGTTTAAACACTTGGCTTATCATGGGAATTAATGTCGGTAGGCCTTTTTCCGTTTTGCGTTTAGCTTAAATAGAGCTATTGATAATGGATTACCTTAGGCAATTCGATCAGTATCACGGTGCGCCAATTAAATACGTCGTTTTCCCATCCCGAAAATCAGCTACACTTTTCAATAGATCCAATTACTGCCTGTAACAATAACCCCATTGCCTCTATTCTAGCGGTGCAATGGCCGGAATTTCAACTATCTTGACACGTTCAAACGTAAATAACCAGTCAAGCAGAATCCGGTTGACCACAGAACTTTTGTTGATCAACTAAAACCAGAATAATTGGATAATAGAGGCATTGAGATGAATACTCTACTAAATGAAAGTCATTGTAGATATAAACATACAGTTCATGTTGATGTTCACAGAATGTCCGATAATTCATTAGCAGATAACGCCTTATAGATTCATTCCGAGTATTTGGACATCGGTTCCCACGGATTACGCATGTTACATGGGCGGTACCGTTGGACAATAATAGACCGGCTAAAAAACCTGCGTTATCAGTATCACGGTGGGGACTAAATCTAATGGCGTGCAATGGTACTGCCAAGTTATTTTGCATCATCCCTGATGTATCACACAGAGTTTATGTGTGATAGAAACTACTTATGACGCAGTCAAAGCTATGCACAATAGCTGGGTTATTTTGTGGTTTTAAATCTATGTTTGACTAATTCTAAGTAATTGATTGAAGGTGGATGGTTTTGAAACTATACGTGCACTTAAATTCGGAAGCTAGGTCAAAATTGTTGCTAAACTGTGCAAAGATTGTAACATTCAGGAGGAATGTAACCGTGTTTATGAAAGTGGGATGCTTAACGTAGATGAAAGCCAATCATAGCTATCTTTCATCTTGCGCTATACGCTTTTACCGACCTTATTTCGTATGCACTGCGCGGCAATCTGTAATTATTACCCAACAACAACATGTTTACAGTGACCGGGGTCACTTTCATTTTCCATTGCCCATCTTCAGTAAAAAAAACCCAACAACTTGTCAGCGGAAAATTGCCGTATCTCAGTCTGGGGATTCCCAGGCTGCTAACAGATCAATTGTCTGCTGATAGAGGGCATCAATCGCCATTAGATTAGCGAGCTAAATTGCATTACCGGGACCCTATCAGGGCTACTCACGCGAGATGAAGATAACGACGGCGTCGCGAATACGATCGACGGACAAACGGCGATTGAAGAATCTAGCCAGCACCGGAATCATTATTCACCTTTATATGGCCGGAGGCCCGTGCATTGAGAATCGGGCAACGACACCATGTCGAAACTGTTTTCTCACTCTTCCTATTTTCCGCCTATTTTGTTTTTCTCTATGCCAGTTGACGATTGTCGTCATAGCATTCTTTGTCGGCTGCTTGATTTTATTTGAAAGCGGACCGCGGCGTTAGGAAACAATGGATGTGCGTCATCTTCCAAACGATATATTTCGTCAATTTCTGCAAAAGGTGTAGAGTGTCTCCACGAAATAAGCCATGCAAGCCCTGCAAGCCTCGAATCCATTTTAAATCACCAGATAAAATATGGGTTAGTTGGCAGTTAATACGGTATTTATTGGATATATCTCTTATGTCGGCTGTGTACGTTGATGCACTTAATCGTGTGCACTATCCTACTAGTACCCTTTTCCCACAGTATGCATAAGCTGTATTGGAACGCGGTAGTGCCGCAATTTTTACGGTAAAATCTCCAAAATTGACCCCATTGTGGAGCAATCAAAATAATTAGGTGACTCTGGAAGCTGTTTTTGTTTTATGCCTTAGGCGTGACAGATCGAAACTTAGATGAGCTGAGGAATATATATGGTATCTAATTTGGCACGCTGCTGTCGCATCATAACACAACAACAGCTTCCACACCTTCCTGTCAAAATAAGTTCAGAACATCTAAAAGAAAATGTATTAGATAGTAAATAATTATCTTAGGTCCTATCATCTGTCTGCTAGAATAATTGGATCCATAAATGAAAGAACAGAGACTACGTACATTGTAGTTTGAAAGTACAAAATAATTCTTGTAAAACAAAGAAAAATAAGAATGTAGCGAACGCATTGTTGAAGACGGACTATGCGTTGTTGTACGAATTGTATGGCTTTACTATTTAATAAATATCTTGTTGAATATTTTGAAACTAATTTTACTGGGCGCTGTTGCTGCCATAGGCAGCAACAGCACCAAGTCAAATTAGTTACAAAATATCCAACAGCTTAACTGTATAGTTTTCAGGAAATTGATAGTCAGGGCATTCGAGGATCGATCAATCCCAACACGGCGTGTGGGTGGAGCTTAGATATAGATGGGCGGGGCATAGCTAAAACTGGAAAGGCCCGTTATGAACAAGGTTATGCGGATTCTTTTCGCTATTACGCTCGGTGACAACAACATCAATGACGGCGATTACTACGTGACAAAGTGTTGTAATAGCCGTGCAAGATCGGTAGCGCTAATATACGTATACTTAAATGCGATGCAGCGTAAGAATAAATGTTCTGATTCCTAACGAATTTCTGTGATTTTTGTGATTTCTGAAGCATATTGCCGCACGAAAAGCTTGTCCAAAATCAATAAATTTAGCCTCAACAGGCTCCACTTTCCCATCCGATTATCACATCTTGCAAGAGGACAGTTATATATGTGGTCAGATGTAACGGCTGATTGCTAGTTAGGAGTCTGTCTCTACTGTCTGGTATTCCATGTCATGTCGTCTCTTATTGATCACATTAACGACTTGTCAACAGCGAGACGATCGTTATTCTTTAGCGCATTGGAGGACAGTCACGAGAAGTCTCGAGGGTCGTATAAAATAACAGTCTTTAAGTAGTTTCTTCATCTACACGCGCGTTGATTATGTGGCGGTAATATCAAAGGATATGCTTCTATCTAGAGACATGGCGATTCTTCCACAGCCTGGCTTGTCTATCCGTGTCACCTATCTGATTACCAAAAATCGATTAGTCGATTAGTCCTTGAGACAGGTGGTCGAGGGCTCACCTGCTTAAATATGTCATAATCTTTCTAACACCAGAATCCATTTAATTTTAATCCTGTGACATATTTCCACGCTTAAAACCATAGTCCTTGACAGAGATGGAATATGATGTTTGTACATCAGATATTTCGAAAGACAATTTGACAGGAAACTACTTAAGATAATTGGCCTCTGCCAATTATTTCATGTCAAAACAGCCGCCGATGGCCATGGTCGTTGAAACAAATGAGATGCCTCGAAGGAAACTAAACTGTTATTAAAGATCCACATATTGTACTATAATGCTGGAAATTAGAGTGGTTGAAATTGTATACCATTACTGGCTTAACATTTGCAATACAAAACTATCGCCATATCGTAACCCTTTTAATGAATAAACCGGCCAAAACCGGCCTATACAGTGGTCTTGAGGGAATGTCCATTTGCAGGACATTTGAAGACTATTCTTGAAATTTTATCACTGTAATTACTGGCTCGTTAACCGAGCCCGTCGTTTCAGTGGTACATTTTCAAAAATATTATGCACTGATTGAATAATAAGCAAACATTTAGGTTTTCTTGAACCAATTTAGACATTAAAGGGTTACAAAGAATGTTTCTCGTGAAATAAGTTCAAATATCGTCCATAGATGTTCAGTGGGTTGGTGCAATACATCCGGGATGTGTTAGACTTGTTCTGAAAGATCGAGCACCCGACCATCTTGGAAAATCTGCAGTAGCATGTCTTGCGATGTAGTTTACATAATAACGCTTTGCCATTACCGTCAAACTTATCTATAATAGAGACGTGTTTAGGAAGCGTAAGATTGTAGGTCTTTTAAGACCGGCGGTCGCACGACCACTTATCTTTTATGTTAACTAACCACCAAGATAACGCAAGTTACTGAGCAGGTGCTGAGCCAATACCGGGTCACATTGGCCCAGTATTATTCCATTACCGGCCCAGTAACCTGCATTATAAGGGCGGTATTTTGCAGCCATCGTTCAGGAAACTAACTAAAATTAAGTTACCCGCTTATTATGAATACATTAAGCCACTAACACTCATATCAGCCTAAAACGGATTCTACGGTTGTCTTGAGAAATGTAAATTTGCAGACCAAGAGAAGACTATTTTTGAAATTTTACCACCGGAATGACTGGCTCGATAACCGAGCCAGTCATTACAGTGGTAAATTTTCAAAAAATAGTCTTCTCTTGGTCTGCAAATTTACATTTCCTTTAAGAAAATTGAAATTTTCTTGAACAAATTTAAGGCTTAAAGGGTTAACTATTCCATAAGATGCCATGTATAAATAAATATGTTTCATTATAAACCTATTTAACATATAATTTCTTGGTCCACCAGGCACCAGTGCCGCCGCAACCTTGGGGTCAGAAGATTCGGCCAGCGTTAGTCCTGCCACCTGCCTGTCCTCAGCCTACAGAAGGCATCGATTACATCGAATTCCATGTACCCGGCTTCAATAAAAGCAGCGAGGACTGCCTCTATCTCAACATTTATAGGCCAGCGGTAAGTATTTTTTTTATTTTTTTTATTGTATTATTATTAATCTTGTTCTCTTTCCTTTTCTTCTTTTTGTTTTTGTTTTTGTACTTCTTGGGATTTCATCTAGGCACTTTGTGTCCCTTCGAGTATGCCAGTCTGATAGTTGTATCGGATTTTAAGCAAACAACTATTTAAAAAAAAAAAGACGTTTTATGGCCCATCGACCCATCACAATTTGAGATGACTAATTTCTTTCCATATTAGCTGTATCTTTTAAATATATGTCGGCCTACATCGTGTTAATATGTAAGTTAATCTATAAAGCAAATTCCACAACTTTATGTGAAGAAATACACTTGTTACAAGCACCCTAATATGTACTTGTACAGTGAGGGATTATCGAGTATTCTTCTCATTGTCAGTTATAGTTCCTGCAATAACGTCTTTATTATATGGATTTCTTTGCAGAAGTGGTCGCTATTAAGCGACCTTTGCTGCGCTGTCAGTTTTCTATTTACCTGGTTACTACGCAGATATAGAATATGCCTATAGATGAAAGAGTCAGAACATCTGTTTAACAACGAATGGCTAAATCTGTATAGTATCTCGTGAAATGTTATGAAACCAACAACAGATTAGCGAGACGAGAATATGCGAGACGAGATGTAGCTAAAATAGATAACTGGTTCACGGTTCACCACATCAATTCCTTCAGTCCCATTTGTGACGGGCATACAAGACCGGGAGCCAGTGTCTTAACTGAACCGCTACACGTGTCCCGTATCTAACGATCAAGTTGGGTGCATTTCTATATAGGGCTAATGTTATGGTATTCAGGTCATGACTGACGTCACGAGATCTTTTCAAATGCCAACTGACTCTTTTATGCTGCAGTTTGCATATGTTTCACCCGTTTAATCCTGAACTCCTAAGAAGGCTGATTCAAATGAATCGATGTCTAAAATTTTTGATTATTTTAAAACAATGCGACTGCCGTGGGGCAGCTTAGGCATTTTAACCACGATCAGCAGCCCCCTCTGGTGCAATGCGTGAAATTCTCTAAATGAACAAACATGAACAACACAAATTTCAGTGTCCTTGGTTTCACAGGCTAGCAAGTGTTGATTCCCTATCTGTGATTGATTTTAGAGATCGATAGCAAAACACCCAACTGAACATCAATATCATAGAACCTTGGTGCGTTACTTAAATATTGCCGCATCATAAAACTGGCAACGGACATATGCCTGTAAAACGGCATCTTTATCTATATACCACGTGAGTTAATGGTGAGATCAGAAGAGAGATGGCAAAATATCGATCTAATAATCCACTCTTACTCGCATGTGTATTAATAAGGCATGGATCGGTATCTACATGACGCATACCTTCGTCATCGCATTTCTATTCCAAGGACGAGACGAGAGCCAATGGCGAGTCACATGAAACGCAATATTTGCGTGATTGTGTAGTGTTCTCCACTTGCACTCGCGGGCGACGAAACATGCGATGCTTCCTTATTTAACGTCATATCGCGACGCACAACTGCGTATTGGCCCGGTATTGGCCAGGTATTGGTTCGGTATTGGTCCACTATTGGTCCGGTATTGGTTCGGTATTAGTCCGGCCCAGTACAGTGAAGTTTCCTTCCAGGGCAGGTATATGCGTAGTTGTATACTGCATGCTATAAACGTTGTGAGGCGGAGTGTTGTAGCACCAATTCAGGCAGCGGTATAGGTGGGCGATGAGAAGGGTTTGACTGTTTGGGCGAGTCTGCCCCACAGGTACACGCCCTTGTTTAATTGGAATCTAGTATGGTTGAGTGTTCGACGGCATATGATTTGTCTCTAAGCAGTAACTTCCATCATAGGAAACACATTTCCTTCTATTATAATATAAAGCATAACGTCGAAATGATTATGACGTCGTATGATGGATGGATAAACCGGAAAAGTCAATTGACATACATGAATTTAATGTGCCGGCATAATTCGATATGTATGTACCGATCATCCTGGCATATTCCTCGTTGACTACTAACATATAGCAGTTACCGTTAAATTGGTCAGCATATACCGCACAGGTAATTGCCAGATCGTCAACTATGTCACCTTAAGGGCAATAACTAAATACTCTTAGAATCTCATTTCCCGATATCTCCAGAATCTCATTACTGCATATGGCTATCGTATAAATGAGTACACTCGCCCTTAGGATCTATGGGTGAATGGAAACTGGAGATTACAATGTGCCCACTTAATAGAACTTCTTCAATACAGGTATTGGAATAGCGACATGGCTTTAGAAAACACAGTATTGTGACTCCTAAAACGTATCTATTAACCCACTCATGGCGAAGCCAGCCTATTGAATTGTCTTGAGGAATGTGGATTTGCAGACTTGCCGACCAAGAGAAGACTGTTTTCGGAAGTGTACCACTGGAATGAATAGCTCGATAATCGAGCTAGTCATTCCAGTAGTAAAGCTTTACAAACAGTCTGCTCTTGACGTGCAAAAGGCAATAAGCAAAATTGTTAATTTTCTTAACCAAATTTGGTTATCAAATGGTTAATGTAAATCCTAGTATTAGAGTTTAGCAGCAAAAATATCGCATGACACTGTAACCATTGCCCTAGGTATCTTCATCCATAGTCCCAAATCCTACGCTTACTATCGGCTTTTAAAAAAAAGAATTTGACTAGAGAAGCATCTTAATTCGAATTGTCTTGAGTTTAACAATACCAGCCAGAAATGTTTCACTTCATTGGTCAGTAGACATGTTTACCATTCAGAAGATGCCCTTGATATTCACCAGGCTGAAACGTTGTTTAAAACCTGCAATTCATTTTGGTCCAGGGCATGTTCTGAGAAGCTAGCATTGAATTATCATGCTCTGTTCTTCCGCGCGATTCTTCCCCTCACGTTTATTATTTTTTCCATAATTGTTTGTTTTGCATCTATAAAATAATTATGGGTTCAGGCGTATTCCCACAATGAAGACTTACCTTGACCGATGGTCAGTCTCAGGCAGCACCCGGCCCGCGCTTGGGTTGTGCAGAGAAATTATTATTCTGCGCAATAAATTATCATTATATCCATTGCCGTGTTCATTATCGTCGTGGTGGAGATTATTGTTGCGCATACTATTCGTGCAATAGTTTACACACGTGTTATTAATGGATGGATCCGATCTGTCACTCCATTCAAGTATATGAGGTCATATTCAATTATGTCGTGTATAGGCTGACGTCACAATCAAAATGCATAATGAATGACGTATCTAAATTTTAAAGCCACCATCATGTCCATCATGAACATGTAAAGGTCCGCCAAGTGTACGAATTGTATGTCTTTGATGGATTTACAATTTACTAAACATTTTGATAATATTTTGAAGCTAATTTGACTGGTAGCCATAGGCAACAACAGCACCCAGTCAAATTAGTTTCAAAATATTCAACATCGTACCTGCATAGTTACATTGAAAATGGAATTCTGATAATTCAGGGTTGAAAGATATTAAATCGATCCCAACACACGCAAGACGTGGGCGGAGCTTAGCTAGAAATGGGCGTGGTGTACCCCAGAAATAGTTTTATAAGATTTGTACTCTTTGTATTTTTTCCCCCTGTAATGAAGCTAGATGGAACTCGACATCTTTATTTCGTGCTTTGTGGATAATTAGCTGTGGATCGAAAGACAAAAACCTTTGAACGCTTAGTCAGTGCCTTGGGATCAATGCCTAATTGCTTAGAACATAGACTTACAGTAATATGTCCTTCTAATCTACGCTTGATTGGATGTGTTTGGTTGTAGGAACGTTAACGATAGATTCTCACGCTAATGACGGAAACACCGTGTACATGGTGCATGGGAAGCGCAGGGTTGAGACACCGAACAGGCTCACTAACCAATATAATTGCAACAACAGAACCACCACAATCGACGAGCAGTTCGCTTGAAGTTTCCAACGTCAACTGGCGTAGTGCAGCAATTTCCCAGCCACCTGCCTTGTACTTAGTATATCACGGAGCCAAATGCAGTTACGGTTGATGAAGATTAATGACCATATGACCAGAGGTCAACGCATAGTATCGAGTCAACCATCATCTGGTCAGCAGCAGGAAGTCCGGACTAATTTGCGTTTATTCCACGCATATCTTCAAATCAAGCTAAACTCATGCAACGAAATCTGCAGTGAATTTACCACGTGAGCATAGTCTAGCTGCCACTTACCGTTAGTTACCGAGAATCCGTATTCTGTCGACACCACGTGCAAATTTACCATCTCGTGTCTGAGCTTGTCAATAACATTAAATCTTCGGGATAATTTTGATTGCTTCTAACAATTCAGCTAGACCCCAGATCTATGTCAGTATCATCTCTGTGCAATCAGTTTCCAGCAGAAAAATTCAGACATAATCCAGATTGTGATTAGTAGTTATGCAGTTTTAACATTCATTACCATACCTCAGACTTATATATTAGACGACGTGGTGATAATTTCATATATGTTATGCTTACATAAGCAAATTAATGCTGATTATTTTGAGAACGAGCTGCCTGATCGGTTGCTCTGACCCATTAAGCCATAGTAGACAGAAGAGAAACTGAATTTCAAAACAGTCATAGAAGCAAACTTAGGTCCGTCATAAACGC
The DNA here is from genome assembly GCA_034401795.1 of Chaetoderma sp. LZ-2023a. Lineage (NCBI taxonomy): Eukaryota > Metazoa > Mollusca > Caudofoveata > Chaetodermatida > Chaetodermatidae > Chaetoderma > Chaetoderma sp. LZ-2023a. The sequence goes on along the minus strand of CM067369.1, from coordinate 84,872,408 downwards.
TTAACAGTCCGTCAATGTGTATGAATTGTATGCCTTTACTATTTAATAACCATTCTGTTGAATATTTTGAAACTATTTCATCTGGGCGCTGCATATGCAGCAACAACGCCGAGTTAAATTAGTATCAAAATATTCAACAGCTCACCTATATAGAACAGATCGGATACGTATATTATTGAGGAAATAGCGTATGCTATGCGGAGAGGAAAGATTGTGGTTCACTTGGGAAAGGAAGGCTTTCGATCACACGTTTTAAACCCACCATCTATTTGATTCCCATTGCTAGGTTGTCGCTCAAGCAGGGTTGCCTGCACTTTTATCTAAACTCAATCTGCAAAGTACACGCAAGCTAACGATGCTTCATTACGCAAAAGCATGTCTTTGAAAACATTTCTTATTGCATACATAATTGCAGTTGTCAAGGGTGGTGTTCCCTTTTAGCTAACTACCCATGTACAAACCTTAATAGTCCATAATCCGTCTGTAATGACTCCCATTACCCAAAGACAGAAACAGAACCCAGAACGAGATGGGATCTCTCCTTTGCAACACATCTCGTAACTTCATTGAAGTAGCTAATCTATGACTAGGCACGCCATGAAAGGTCAACGATGACGCTATTTACCACCCACCACCCCTTCAACAAGAGCAGCAGCAACAACAGTGGCGGTAGCGGCTGCGCCAGTAGCAGCAGCAGGAACAACAATAGCAGCAGCAGCAGTTGTAGTAGTAGTAGTAGTAGTAGTAGTAGTAGTAGTAGTAGTAGTAGTAGTAGTAGTAGTAGTAGTAGTAGTAGTAGTAGTAGTAGTAGTAGTAGTAGTAGTAGTAGTAGTAGTAGTAATTCACCTAGTTTTTCGACGATGATTGAGTCAGGGTCTATTAGAGCGCAATAATTGCATGTCTCTGTTGTTCTAACTGCTTTTACTCACCGTTCTTGTACTGAAATCTAAGAATTAGGCTGTCATATTTTGAGTTATATTCACCAATGTGATAACAAATTAATAGTTTAACTGAAATGTAGTATTACCCTAACCATCAACACAAACAACAACTACTTTCAACAAAATTATTTGCAGAATATTATGCTGACTTCGCCAGGGAACATAATGTATGTCACGTTCTGTGTTTTATTTCGGTATGGTAAGAGTCAATGTTGGGGTCCGGATTTGTTCCGCTCAATTTCCTCCCGAAGCTAGATTACTACGGCGTGTAAATTACTACCGCTCGATCAATTCCTGTGGCAGACGACAACAGGTATTGTCCAATTTGTCGGCTGAGGAACCGGGTACTTTACGCAGACCCCGGGCCATTCTGACGAAATCCGGGTAACGAGTAGCGGCTGACAGGGTTACTAGGTTCCATCCATCTTAGCTCATTTGATATTATCCGTAGTAAACGATGTCTGTGTCACGATATAGTTAGAACACGGCTGTTTATTTTGCTAAGAATATGAATGAGCATTTACAGCAACTACTTTCAGCCAAATTGTGATGAGCAACATGATCACTGGGTCTCAGAACTGCATCACGGTTCCTGGCAGTCAGCCGATAAACAGTTAGTCGTCTACATTTGCAGACGACCGAGAAATTGAAATGACAGCCTAAACAACATCCGCCGCGATATCCGATGTGAAGCTAGATAACAGATGAATCTCAACAACAATAATGGCTTGATAATAGATGTAAAAGCATCATCTCTTTTAACAAACCCTCTTTCCGTTTGTAGGAGACTTCCGTTTTAAACCAGCTAAAAATTTAACCATCTCTATTCTCAAGCGAAACATTAGGAAGCCGAAACATTGGATGCCGGGTGCGTTTCTGAGAACTTAAAATACTCGATACTGTTACATTCTAACATCGTTCTTGAATCAATAAACTGTGCCATGTACCAGCGATAACATTGCAATGCAAGCCCAAACGAATGCCATTGTCACCACCAAGCACCCTCTACGCGGTAGACACATGCACAAAGGACAATATCTTTGCATTCAAGCATATAAACCAATGATAACATACATCTTATTCTATTCCTATTGCAACCAACTTTGGATTAATAGCGCTATCTACAAGTTTATACAAACGACGTTACACGTGCAATCAAAGATAAGGTGGTGACATTCTCTCGCTGCCATCTAAGAATAATAGTTAATTACTGTAAATCTGTAAGAAAATGGATTAATTTTAGAATCTTCATATTTGCTTAGCAAAATCCACATTTACACATTCCATGCCAATTCCAAACACACAATTCAAAAGAATCACTCTCCAGATGGACTAATTTAAAATTATTGCTGTCTCAATCGAAATGCCAAAATTCCAAGTTGCCTACTTCGATAAATTACAGACTGCAATGGCTACCTTTGAGGATAGCGTGAACTATATGAAAGCAAGTTTCAAAGAATGTACCTTTTTTACAAGATCCCCTGTTAACGAAGGTTACTGGGCCGGTAATGGTCCAATGAGGCACGGTATTGGCACAGTACCAGCCCAGTAATCCGTATTATCACGAGCCAGCGTAGATTCCTGCGTGACAGCTTGTCAAAATTTAAATAGTCTGTTTTAAACAGTACCAACGTTTATCTTTCTTTATTGCCAGATTAACACAGCTACAAAAAATTAAAATTGAATGACAACCACGTTAACGTAGTCTACCCTGCTTTTCTGTTACAGAATCGCGATGTGAACGATAAGCTTCCTGTAATGGTATTCGTGCACGGTGGATCCTACCAGAATGGTATGGGTGCCATGTTTGATGGCAGTTTCATGGCAATGGAAGATGTGATTGTGGTCACCTTTAACTACCGACTCGGCCCTCTAGGTAAGAAGAATGCGCATTGCCCAATAAACATTGATGCGTAGCTGTTAGAAATGTATTATTGTTAACAAACGGATCCGATCTGTCACTAAAGTATCTGGCATCATAATCAATTACGTCACCATATGTAGTTCACGTGACAATAATAAAGACGTAATATTCTCCATCATGGCGCTGGGAAATTCCGTCAAGTGTATGAATTGTAAGTGTATCTTTGTGGATTTACAATTTTTAAATAAACATTCTTTTAAATATTTCGAAAATAATTTGAGCTGCTGTTGCTATAGACAGCAACAGCGGCCAGTCAAATTAGTTTCAAAATATTCAACAGAACGTTTATTGACATTCATGACATAGTTGATTACAGCGTTAGCCTAGGCCCTACATGTGACGTAATTGATTACTACGTCAGTTGATTGATCTATAGACTCGATTCCTACATTGGTGGTTAAACCTGGTGAAACAGACACCCTTGTCTACGCCAACACTCAAGACTGATAAGTCGATGGTAGGATGGCAACAACGCCGACGACGATGTATAATGTCAAAGCATATATTTGTAGATTTCTGTCTCAAAATATATCTTTTATTTCGCAGGTTTCCTCACAGCGGCTGACTCAGATATGCCAGGAAATTACGGCATGTTGGATCAAGTTGCCGTGCTGAAGTGGGTGAATGAAAATATCGCACATTTCGGTGGCAACCCTCAGGAAGTGACGATAGACGGACACAGTGCTGGTGGTTGCAGCGTAGGCCTGCATTCACTATCCCCTCTCTCCAGAGGTAAGAAAGGGCTTAAATAACATCATTGGTTAGAATTCAGTAAATGTGTTAGATTCAAGCAATTTCTTTTTATATACACCTGTGCAAAAGTTAATCACCACCCTATTTTTACGCACATGCGAGGGTATATTCATGTGCTATGAAGAAAGCAATAGCATAAACATTTATGTACCCATCCATCTTAGTGCAAGAGGTAATAATGCAACTAGAGGAATGCTGATTATGATGGTGGGGAAACACTGTATGTTTTTGTTTGAACTTGAAAACGAGGCCTGAATATGGTTACGTTGACACAACTGACAACTATTGCCCTACAGTTGACACACGTGGCTAGATTGTCATTAATGGTGTCTGAAAACGAAGTTTAACATCTGTGCACGAGTTTGAGACTGTCATTATTAATACCGGGTATATCCACCTTGTGCCTGGATGACGGCCTGGACACGACGTCTCATGCTGGTCACCAACCGACTGATACGCCATTGTGGTATTCGTTGCCATTCAAGATGGAGTGCGTCTGTTAATTCCTGTAGGTTCTGCACAGGAGGACCCTCCTTCTCACCATGTTTCCCAGAATGTCCCAGATATGCTCAGTAGGGTTCATGTCAGGGCTCCTTGCTGGCCATGGTAGGGTTTCGATGGCATTCTGGCGGAGGTATTCATGCACAGCTCTAGCACGATGTGGTCGGGCGTTGTCATCCATGAATATAGGGTGGGTTCCAGGTGCATGATTTACAAAATGAGGGACCACAACTCTATCCAGTATGGAATCTTGATATCTTTGTCCATTTAGTGTTCCAGGTACAGTCAACAGATCCAGCTTACAATCAAATGAGATGCACCCCCATATCATAACGGAACCTCCACCAAATGGAACTTCTTCCATGATGTTACGTTGGGCGTACGCCGTGCGTCTGGACCTCCATACACGAGTTCGACCATCTGTGGCATGAAGCAGGAACCGACTTTCATCGGACCAGTGTACCCGTCTCCAGGATCTCATGTTCCAGTGTCTTCTTTCGTTGCACCACCTCAGACGCTCCTCTTTGTGGTGTGCAGTGAGGAGAGGACGTCTGACAGGTCTCCTAGCTTTCATGCCAGCAGCATACAGTCTCATTTTGACGGTAGACATTGACACTCTATTGCGCGTTTCCCATTGCTGGCTGAGCACTCTGCTGTTGGTGAATGGAGATCTCCTAACAAGGCGTACTAGGGCTCGATCATCACGGGCAGTAGTCTTCTTCGGTCTTCCAGATCTAGGCCTGTCATTCACCTCGTTAGTTTGCCCATGTTTTGCAATCAAACGACTGATTACAGTATGGTTAATGTTCAGCTGTCTGCCAATCTCTCTGCATGACATACCAGTGGTATGCATGCCTATGATTTGCCATTTCACACGATCACTTAACCTTCGTCTTGCCATAGCGGTTCACAATCAAGAGCTAATTCTCTCTGTACAAATAAACCACGGTCATGAACACAAAATTCCTAATCTTGTCGCCTAAATCTGTATGTAATGTTCTACACCTCAAACTGGACTTTTACATAACTGAACACGTGTGCTGTTTCCCGCCACGCACGGACATCAAGCGGCGTGAAGTCATGCATGCATGTGCATTTCGTACTTGGAATTATGTCAGCTAACGCGGGGACAAAAAGTATGGCAGCCTAGTTGTACCATCATGTTTCTACGTTCTATTGTTTTTGCTGGTGCTTAACTTTTGCACAGGTGTATATATATATATATCTTAGTTGATTTCGCGTATTGTAATTTTTAACCAATTATTTCTGATATCACCTTGTCAATAGCGTTTAATTTAAACAAATACGCAAATTACATTAGTTATCTATTTACCAACAGGTCTTTTCAAACGAGTCATTGGGCAGAGTGGTTCTCCGCTCGCGCATTGGGCAGTCCAACGGTACCAAAGTGGGCCAGATTTCTTCTTTAAGCTGTTCGCTTCGGATCTGGGATGTGTGGCCAACACCACACTCGAGATGAAACGGTGCATGCAGAATCTTCCTTCGGAGAAATTCGAGAAGTTGATCTTGGGAGAGTTTGAAGTGAGTTTAATACCAGTAATTCTTATTAAGTATACTGTAGTAGTAGTAGTAGTAGTAGTAGTAGTAGTAGTAGTAGTAGTAGTAGTAGTAGTAGTAGCAGTGGCAGTAGCAGTACTACTATTAGCAGCAGCAGCAGCAGCAGCAGCAGCAGCAGCAGCAGCAGCAGCAGCAGCTGTGGGAATTAATTAGAGACATACCATTTTCTCTTCTGCTCATAAAAGTCTACAATGGCCCCCTTGTTTTGATTATTACAGTGGACACCCTCTCTAGTGCCACAGTACCGCCCAATTGTTGATGGATATTTCCTGCCGAGCACACCAGAGAAGCTGGCATTGAGTGGTCCCATTAACCCCGTTGACTATATGACTGGTGCGACAAAAGATGAAGGGCTGATTGCAGGTATGTAAAAGCGTATAGAGTGATACTTTCTAAGATATGTCCCGCCCATTTCTAAATCAGATCCGCCCACCTTTTACGCGTGTTGAAATCAATTTGAACTTTGAAACCCGAATTCCCAAAATACAAATTTCATATATGTACGTTATAGAATATTTTGAAACCAATTTGACTATGAGCTGTTGCCGTCCAAAGTTTTCAAAAGAATGTTTATTAAATTGTAAATTCACACAATTCGGACAGCTTCATGACGGACTTCTCCAGTTTCATGACGCCCATACGTAATTTTGATTGTGATGTCATCAAACAAGTTACGAGTTTTAATTCTGACGTCAGATATTTGAGTGACAGCGTGGATCTCTCCATTGTTATGTAAGAATATGCTTCCAAAAATAGACAGCAGAAACCATAAGAAAGAAATTGCGTTCGATCATGTAGGCCGCTGTATTAGATGCATGCTATAGTTAGTATCACCTCCGTTAGTTTGCGATCATCCCATGTTAGTTACAGATCTATAGTGGACACCTTCCTGAACATTACAATATGGTAGGCAAGGACAAGTTTCATAGTGTAAATGTGTCATTGCAAATGTGAAAGATGTATTTTTCAAGAATATGCTAAAATATTACAAAACTGGCAAAAGCAGGTTGTTAAATTTCAGCTAAATTGCCAAATATCTACCAAATCTTATTTTATACTTAAAAGATTTCGTTGTCTTGTGAACAATTAAAAGAGCAGGCTATGCGTAATGTTGAAACATGTTATTTTTGCAAATTCATCCTGAAACAAAGCGCCGATAGGTTTTCTCGATATGGCAAAGTCAGTTCTCTCAAGGCCTTCTCAGAGAGACAAAAACAAGCTTGCATACATGATTGATTTACCGCTATCGATTACTCCGATCGATCATAATCACCTCCTGTCCGGTCGACGGAAATTAATTACACGGTATTGATATCCCTTGTATTAGTAAAGAGATTCTGGGTGTTTTTTCATAGTTTTTCGCTAAAGTAAATCTATCCTTCATCTCGATCCGTGATGACAGGTGTGTGTTTTATGGTTTCATTAAGTAGAGTCTGTACGTACCCTGTACGTTAGCCTCTAATATATATTTTCTACATTACATATCGTAAATAATTTAACCCTTTAATGATTAAATCTGTTCAAAAAATCTGAATATTTACTTATTGATGGTCCATCTGCATGCCAAGTGAAGACTATTTCTGGAGAATTAGCACTGGTGGTAAATTTTAAAAAATAGTCTTCTCTTGGACTGCAAATGGACATTCCCCGAGACCAGTACAAAGGCCGGTTTTGGCCGGCTTCGTCTTGAAAGGGTTAACACGTTTCCAAAGCAAAAACTGGAGCGTGTTAGTTAATAAATTTTTAGTACGATGTAAGAAATGTTCTGTTCAATAATTTGGATATATTTGGATTGGAGATATTTGAGTTTGAGGAAAAGACCGGGGTCCTCCATAACTGATGATTTTCATGTGACCCATTTGGACAAAGTAATTCAAAATCGTAGGACTCTACTATTCGAAAAGGGACGAAATAGTCTGGACAGTCTCATGTCATCTCTCACAGAGAAAGCGACTGATAAAAAGCCATGTAAGCGCGTTAATTGTAAGCGCTGTAGGTATTTACACGATCAAAGGACAGGAGTTTACTAATCAATCTGTAGTTAATTAACGTCCGTCTATCAATATAGATTACACGCTTTCTTATTTCTCTGCACTTAACGTTCTCTCTGCACTCAAGGCCAGTTTGTGTATCGTGACCAGGTCAAATATACGGTTCTGTTACATCCCATGCTTTCGAGCTACAAAATTCTTCCATGAACTTTGCTACTTTAGCAGATACGTCTGTTCACCGACCCCTCCTCCTCATTCTCATTTTCAAGCTCTTCTTCCACCCTCCTCACATTCGTCTTCTTCTTCTTTTTCTTCTTCTTCTCTTCTTCTTCTTCTTCTTCCTCTTCCTCCTACTTTTCCTTCATCATCCTTCTTCTTCTTCAGTTCTTCTTCTTCAGTTCTTCTTCTTCTTCTTCTTCATCTTCTTCTTCTTCATCTTGCACGTCTTCTTCCGCTTCTTCGTAGCCATGATTTACAAACTTCCTAATGTGGCCGTGTCTTACTATCTAGCCATAACTCTGCTGCTACTTTATACTATCCCAATTCATACCCTAGATTTAACACAAGCGCCATCGTTAACCACATCGAAGCTATTCACAATGTGCACATAGCCCAGCACAGCTGTACCCTACTCCTAACCTGAACACGATTCGGTATACACTTCAGCCGAGCTTTGCCCTATGCCTGCAGTTCTACTCTCATCCAAATCCACATTCGTCTGTGTGTTTCTGCTAATGTGCTCACTTCGTCGTCATACGATTTTGCCGATGAGCTATGCACACAATTTTCAAGACATGAATAATTACTTAAGAGCTTGTATTAGACCCGCATTTTCTTTAGTCATATTACAAGTCTTGAAACCAATTTTAAGACACGGACTTGTACTAATATTCGCTGTCCGATTCTGTCTGCTGCCGTCTTTTACACATCCCATTTTGCAGAACAACAGCCTGGCAACCCTTTCAAAATTGCCCACCTATCACGGGAGAACACGTCGTTGTGTGAGCAAGCACAGCAGAGCACCAAGTCGTGTAAAGGTAGCCATTCGTGTTACCCAGAATCCCACAAACCATAGATCATCCCCTGCCTCCCTCTGATACCCTCTTCTATTCCGAAAATCGTGATTCGTGGTTCCTATTCCATGACCAACCCAACCCAGAGAAAATGTGTCCATTTCCCCATCCCTCATTTAACCTTGTATTATGTGCTCCACATAATTGTATTTCATATGACTCTGCCTTTGCTACCATAGACGGTTAATTGAACCGTCATTACCCTGTCTTTGCATTCTCGGAATGTCATTGTGGTACACGTCTTGTATAGTGAAATATTGGCCATAGATTGTAGATATTGTTACAATCGTTATAGCTGAAATGGCCTGTGACACCAGCATGCATGGCCAGGTTTGTGCGGTGTATGGATGGAATGTGCATTTATTTAAAATCGCAACACACCAAGCCATTTTCTTAGATAAATATCGTCTAGTTAAGTAGAGTTAAATGTGTCCATGCTTAAAGTTATCTTCTGTGATTGCTCTACCAGTACTTCTGTGTCGTTTCCTACGTACATGGGCGTACATGTGTGTTTTATTCAAACCCAGCATTTCTTGTGGTGATACATTATTAGCTATTTGTGAGTACGTGTATAATAGCATCTTGCACAGCGTAATTGCATGTTCATGGCTGGATGAAAGGGAATGAACGCATTTAGGTGTCTTTAGGCATTGACTGTTTTATTATAGAGAAATAAGACCACATATACTTATATTCTTATTGTCGTGTTATTCATGAACATACACTCACTATCAGGTTGTACCTACCCGTGCGTGTTTTTGCAATAGTATTAAAGAAATGTAAATAGTCTACAGCACTACTTTAAAGTTAATCATGTTTTATCAATGTCACATAATTAACCGGAAGCATTCCTTTATTTTACAGCGTTGCCATTGGTTAAATTCTTCGGCGTCGGAAAGAAGAGTGCCCGGAAGTTATTAACGTTAATGAACTGTTTCCGCGGTGATCTACCGGATGTTCGAGGCATTGTTGGTATGTATTTTTTACTTACAGTCCCAGAAAGTCGGACATATTCCTCCTATAATTATGGTTTGAACTTTAAAATAGTGAACCATTTCACGTCTAACTCTCCTAACGCAGGTTACTGGGCCGGTATACTGGATCAATACCGGGCCAATACGACCATGTATTGGCATAGTACTGGCCCAGTAACCGGTGAAGTTATCGGATTAAAAAGTCGTTGCCATCTAAGGCCTTGATCATACTAGATAGTTAATCCAGATTAACGCCGTACTGAAGTATGGCGTTACTCCAGATTAACTCTCTAGTGTGAACATCATCAGCTTCCAAAACAGCAATTCAAAATGGCCACGTGTCTTCATTTCGCTGATTCTTTTTACTGCCAACCGTAATAGCGCGACACGGCGTCTTCTAGTCGCTCGCGTCAGGAGTGTATGTTCTTAAGGCAGATGTATAATATTATTGGAGTCAGATAATAAGGCTGATTACGAAACTCTAATGATGTCGAGAAAGCTCTATTTAAATATTTACATCGCGGGTAATTGGCTGTCGCACACAATCGCGTTATCTTTGAAAATGTCAGTCATTACTTTGCTTTGTCATCATACAAAATAGGTATAAATTCAATGTATTAAATATAGCCTGCATTGAAATAAGTATGTATGCTGTACGCTTATCTCGATTGGAAATAAATGGCTGTCTGTGTGTATGTCTGTCTGTATATATGTGTGTCTCTCATGGTTCACATTTGGATTTATTAAATAGTTAACCATACCGGACGTAGCTCTTTGGGCGTGGGTGTGTGTGGGGTGGGGAGTTGTCAGGGTAAAACGTTGTTTTAAAGGCTTCAAGTCGTTCTGAAGAAAATTTGGATTATTTTCAACACATATATCAATTTATGACTCCATATTCTTGTTTACAGACTCCATCTTGGAAGAATACACAAAATGGCCATACACATCAAATGATGATGACGTGAAAAACATATTTTCCGAGGTATGTATGTAATTACTGTCCAGCAAGGGATGCACATGAACTTAAATATTCTAGCGTTCCGTGAAAAAACCTATAGTAAATCTTGTACTTTAAACGTCCACATTCACACAAAAATGCTTGAAAATAAAATTGTTGAAATTGTATACTTTTGATAGCTTAGATTATCTACTGCTATATAAAATGAAATCAATCACAGCATAGGATGATTTCATTCCGTTTAAGTTAAGTAAACGATCGAATCTCATTGTGTCACGTTTTTATGGTTCAATATGGTCGTTATTTAACTGTAACGTACCTTCCATAGCCCTTTCAACGCGAAATATTCAACTCGATAACACATTTACAATTTCCTCAATATTATTTTGAATATATTGAAAAGAGATACATGGCTGGCAGGGTGAGACATATGCTAAAAAATTTAGCCGCACATATACCAAATTTGTTTTACAATATTCGACAGCGTTTTACCTGTATAGTTCAGGGATCAAAGGAACGTTACGTATCACATGTTTGTCACATTAATAATAGATATCTGGCATGCAAAATTTAAACTTCATATCAAATTCATTTTGTTACAGATGATTGGCGATTATTTCATCACGGCGCCCACATATCTCATCGCTAACATCATGGCCACAAAGAATGTATCCGTATACGTGTACAACTTTGAATACCAGTCCATGTACGATGATTGGGAAGGTAGGTTAAACAGATCAAAATATCTGAATTGTTTCCACTGCTTGTACATCATTTTGTCTACCTATTCTATCTCCTTCCCCCCTCCCTCCCCCATCCCACACCTCCCTCCCTCCCTCCCCCTCTCCCCTCTCTCTCTCTCTCTCTCTTTCTTTCTCTCTCTCTCTCTCTCTCTCTCTCTTCCCCCCTCCATCCCCCCTCCCGCCTGTCTCCCTCCCCGCTCCCCTCCCCCCTCTCTCTCTCTCTCTCTTCCCCCCTCCATCCCCCCCGCCTGTCTCCCTCCCCGCTCCCCTCCCCCTCTCTCTCTCTCTCTTTCTTTCCCTCTCTCTCGCTCTCTCTCTCTCTCTCTCTCTCTCTCTCTCTCTCTCTCTCTCTCTCTCTCTCTCTCTCTTCCCCCCTCCACCCCCCCTCCCGCCTGTCTCCCTCCCCGCTCCCCTCCCCCCCCCCTCTCTCTCTCTCTCTCTCTCTCTCTCTCTCTCTCTCTCTCTCTCTCTCTCTCTCTCGCATTGCTCTACCACCCCACCCCATTTCCCCCAGTTTTCCTCTTATCTCGCGGCTTTTTTGCACGGCTATAACTGAAAAAGTATAGTTTTCTTGAAATTGATATTAAAAGAGTGCAATGATCGATTGATCCCAACACGGCGAGGCGTGGCTGAAGCTGAGCTAAAGATGGGCGGGACATATCTAAAACTAGATTTCTTCATTGGCGATACGAATTCACACACTGCCTACTCATATTTGGATCGACGCTATTAGGCAACATTGAGTATTCGCATAGAGATCTATATCTATATTTAAACTTCTAATTGCGTTTCCTTTCAAAGAGAGGACTATACCAACACCACCATTATCTATTTCTTTCAAGCATTTATTGTCATTCTAGCACGTTTTGGGTTTTGTGGTTGTTTTTCTTATTAAAAGGGAATCTTAAAATTTTACAATATTAATTTTATTTATCCAGGCGTTATCCATGGTGCTGAACTATTCTTCTTGTCTGGGTTCCCACTAATTGGTCATCCTAACATGCGATACGACGAGAATGACCGCACCATGGCCAAGATGCTACTCACACTATGGGCGAACTTTGTCAAATCAGGGTATGTTCCAAGATATTACTATAATATAGCTGTACTCTGCCACCACTCCTCCCACCACCACCACCGCTGCCGCCGCCACCGCCACCGCCACCGCAACCGCCACCGCCACCGCCACCCCACCCACCACCACCACCACCACCACCACCACCACCACCACCACCACCACCAACAACAACAACAACAGCCGCCGCTTCAACCACTATCACAACACCAGCTAAACCATCTGCCGCCACAACCATCGTCATTACCATCGCCACCTGAGCCAGCACCAGAAGCAGCAGGAGTACCACCACCACCACCACCACCACCACCACCACCACCACCAGCAGCACCAGCACCACGTAGGCCCAGTTAGACGTCTTTCAAACGAATGCAATGTGTAGTATGGAAAATTTATAATTAATATAAAGCCTAGTATCTTGTAACGAGTAAATTATCATATGATATCAGAAATAACTAATCATGTTGCCAATGCAAAATAAAACGTACTCTTGAATATCTTGAACATAATTGGATTGGAAGACATTGTTTCCTCAGTCAGCAATGTCTTCCACTCTAACTATATGTTCAAACTATTCGACAGAACATTACGTACATCCTGTTCAGAATTGTAGGCTACAAACAGACATGTTTCTGTTTTTGTGTGAGAAATCTTTTAACTAATTTATGAACTGTACTGTAATATATATTATGTCTGTTTTCCTCCTCTACAGGGTTCCATCACTGTCACCAGTAGAAGATTTCAACGTGATGCGGTACACCCGATCTATGCAAGTATACGCTAAACTTTACAGAGACGACGGTTATCCTGCAATCACCATGGAGAACCGATACAAAACTGAAAAGATGTCCTTCTGGAACAAGAAAGTACCCGAAATGTACCGCGAACAACTCGGCACAGTTAGCTACATTCTAACAGATGACATTGTGACGTCACACAGCCTCACTCTCATACAGACATCACCCACATGGATTTTGACGACCGCCTGCGTGATACTGCTGCTTCTGCTGCTCGTCACTTCCATTTGCTACTGCCGGGCTAAAAAGCAAATCGGTACGTTGTTACATTGGCAAGCGCGTGAATTTGTCGCGTGATCATTTTTCATTGCTTAACACATTGCGCTATACATGGGCGTATGATAATTAGTGACAAAGATGTTAGTTTAAGCCTTGAAGAGTCCGTGACGTCATCAACAATTGATAAGATAATCATGTATGGTTTCCATATTCTGGTGCTTAGATTTCTGAACTCTGAATTCCCCTATTAACTGATCATATTAACATTGATTTACGGCGAAAGAATAACTCTATTTTTTGTATCTTGTATTCTCAGCCATCATCAGGAATGCTCGTGAAAGCTTTGGCGCGCGAAATCTCTTAATAGCAGAAAAGGCAATACTAGGTACGCTTGACAAAAAAGAAACCTGCGTGGTCGACGTGACGACGACAAAACCTAAGATCTCTTTGCGCGACAGCATCGGCGGTGGTGATGGTCGATGGACAGATTGCGATATGCCTAAAATCTCTTTACGTGGCAGCATCGGCGGTGATAGCCGGTGGACTGATTGTGATATGAGTTCTTTCTTAAGCGACTGAAGAACTTCAGCGTATCGTCTCCTCATGTTTCAGCGTGTAACGTCAGTGTACTGGTCAGTATGTGACCAATACAAACTGTACACAATTACATAATGTACTTGAGGAAGTGTTTGAAATCTGTGATGAAATAATACTAAGGCCTCCTCATCCCGCACCGCAATCGTTATTCGTCATTGTGACCTAACAATGGTCCTCTCTGCGCTGATTATTTTAAGAAGACCTCTCTTTCCAAGTTAGATGTGGAATAGATGTCGAATCACAAAGCAAGTCTGATAACATTCATGTATCCGATCAGAAGATGATTTACACGCAGATCTACCTCAGTTATTGATTGTACAATATTACTGACTGGTTGGTTGTGCCATTAACTCCATCGTTCATTCTTTCGTTTCTAAAAAAATGGAAGAAGCTATGCGAATAGTACTTCGGTAGATTTTGTAATATGGAGCAATGGAGGAATCCAGTTTTAGCTATGCCCCGCCCATTTGTAGCTAAGCTCCACCCATGCTTCGCCCGTGTTGGGATCGATCGATCCATGCACTTTCCTAATCTCAATTTCCAAAAAACTATACATGTAATCCGTTGAATAGTTTGAAACTAATTTGACTGGGCGCTGTTGCTGCCTATGGCAGCAACAGCGTCCAGTCAAATTGGTGCCAATATACTCAAGCTGTTTATTAAATTGTAAAGACGTACAATTTGTATAACCTGGCGGACTATTGCGCGTTTAAGACGGACTAAATCGAGTCATTCATGACGTAATTGATTATGACGTTATCCTACACTTTACGTAGTTTATTATGACGTCATATGATTGACATAGAAACTGGATTCATCCATTGATTCAGTGATAGCTATGTAATACACCTGTCAAGACACGTGGTATTAACTCATTAATTCTTATCTCTATTCAAGAACATTTCAATTTCATCAGAATAAAATGTCCATTTGCAAACCAAGACAGGGTTATTTTAAAAACATTTGTGACTAGAACAACTGGCTCGGATATCGACCCAGTCATTCCAGTAGCAAATTGTCCAAAATAATCTTCTCTTGGTCTGTAAATGGGAATTTCTCAAGACGACTGACGAATCCGTTTTTGTCCGCCTTGGTTGTGAAAGGGTGAATATGTCGCCTTGCTACAAAATCGATAGCGTACAACAAACAAACAAACAAACAAACACACGTTGTGACTAATCCAGTAAGCAGGAATTGCTGGTTTGTACCACGTGGCCGGGCACGTGTGTGCATATATTAGCCTCGAATTGAATATGGTTTGACAATGAGCTTCATAAGACTGTGAACATTATAATGGTATCATTTTGGGAACAGGATCTTAATTACCAATTATGTATTATAATGATGATGATGTCTTTGCAACGATTAGCGAGATAATGATGTTCGGCTGGGTTTCTTGGTTTGCACAAAAGAATATTTGTGATTAAAGAATGTGTCGATGCTAATATATAGATCGCCGTTTATATAACGTGACTTCAGACCCGGATGTTGCTGCTACGTATACTGCTAATAAAAAAATACCAGCGATAGTTAAACTTGCCTTCAACGACCACCTAATGAACATGACATATGGGGTCACAAATGATAGGTGATCATTTGAGCGACTCTCTTAACTGTCTACGTGCTGAGTTTTTGCAGACGGCATATTCCAAGGGTTATATCTCTGGACCTGCTAAATATATTGAAAACAATTTGACTGAAACTTTCTATCAAATGGTTTTCAAGATATTCAACAATTCAAGAGTCTTTTCTCAGTGTTTGGCGGCTTGCTGCAGCGAGACAGTTAAGGAACCAACATCTAGTGGGGATAAAGCTATGTGGTCGCTTAGGCAGGTCTGACTGCGCGGTGTGAAAATTAACTGTACATATCACGATCTCATGTAAATAATGTATATTTTACTTACTTATGCCACTTTACTTGCAAATGGGAATGTAGAGAGTAGGACTCACATCGATATCTAGGGTAATATAAGAGGAATTTGGGCACTCATGACGTCACAGTGGTCTCCAATTAAGCACCATTAACGCGTGTACATAACGAGTCCTGATGTAATGTCCAGAAAGGCCATATGTCCTCTATCAGATAAAAAAAAAC
This sequence comes from Chaetoderma sp. LZ-2023a, assembly GCA_034401795.1. Classification (NCBI taxonomy): domain Eukaryota; kingdom Metazoa; phylum Mollusca; class Caudofoveata; order Chaetodermatida; family Chaetodermatidae; genus Chaetoderma; species Chaetoderma sp. LZ-2023a. Next base: position 84,856,189 of record CM067369.1, on the reverse strand, counting down.
ACCTACGAATATTTTGCAGATTATTTTATATCCGATGATAACACGTAACCATATGACCTCTGTGACGTCACGAGTGGCCCACACCACTCATAATTATGTTACTTCCATATTCGCACTCTTAATATATTGGCACCTTATAATAAAATGGCTAAGAAAAACATACAGTCACATAGTGCATTTAATGGCCTATATGCCATAAGGAAGGACAGTTTGAGCTACTGAACATTGGTGCTTTTTACACCACATAGTGGTGTTTGTTTGAAATAAGTGATTTTCGAATTCCCCGAATCTCAATTTAAGCTTACTATGATAATACTTCTATGTATATCATTGGATATATTGAATTGAATTTTTACAGGACGCTCCTGCTGCCATAGGCAGTAACAGCTCAAAGTCAAATTAGTTTGAAATTATTCAACACAGTATTTATTAAATAGTACACGAGTTTTCAAATTGAATCTTTCGGTATGTATATATCATTGGATATATTGAAACGAATTTTTACAGGATGCTCATGCTGACATAGGCAGCAACAGCTCCAAGTCAAATTAGTTTCAAATTATTCAACAACGTATTTATTAAATTCTACACGAGTTTTCAAATTGAATCTTTCAGTTTAAAGGTTAAAATCACCATTTAGAAGATATAGTAAAGCAGTGTCTGTAAGATTTAATTGCCTAAAGTTGCTTCGACGATGATAATCATGATATAGGCCCTATTAATTAAAATAAGGAACTTAGAATTATATGCTGCACGTATGTATATAGAGACATACTTTGTACATACTGATACACGTGCGTGTGGGAGTATGTGTGCTTGCATGCCACCGAAACGCGCTAATGAGGAGTGCGTTCGTACATGTGAGCTGCACATATGCGTTATGTTCCAGGCTGTACAGAAATTGTACAGATATATCCATACGCTATATTATATTTACACGTTTACAAATTAATGTATAGGCCTACGAGCGTTGACATATAATATATAGAGAGAAAATAACCCGTGTATCGTGGTTGGACGCTATAAATTTAAGAATTCATGAGTATTAGGTATATTTCCTAGATTCTATTTTTGTATATTTATATTACAGAACAGGGTATGCGTGTATGTGCGTGTGTGTGCGTGCGTGCGTGCGTGCGTGCGTGCGTGCGTGCGTGCGTGCGTGCGTGCGTGCGTGCGTGCGTGCGTACGTGCGTGCGTGCGTGCGTGCGTGCGTGCGTGCGTGCGTGCGTGCGTGCGTGCGTGCGTGCGTGAGTGAGTGCGTGCGTGCGTGCGTGCGTGCGTGCGTGTGTGCGTGCGTGTGTGTCTGTATCGCTGTGTATTTCGCTATGAGCTTACATGTGACATAGCGTGCGAAGTACAGCACATTAATAAGCCAACATGTTTACAAATAACAAAGTAGAGACATGTTAGTTAGTACAATTTTGAACACGATCTGAGAAATGTGCTGTTGAATATTTTGGACTTAATTTGATCGGGAGCCATTGCTGCCTAAGGCAGCAATGGTTTCCAATAAAAATAAGTCCAGAATATTCAACGGTATGTTTTATTGTGTTTTTGAGGGGGGACATGTTACGTCATATTTTAGCTAAACTGTGCATCAAATTAATAACAATATTTCATGTCTTTTTATTATATAAGATATATCATTACCAGCAAGTGTCTCGAATGTTGGACGGCTGAGGGATTTAATGCGAGGTTGGGGTGAAGAGTTCATAAAATAAGGAATAAGGAGTTAACTAAGGCGTGTTCTCACTAGAGAGTTAATCAGGAATAACGCCATACTTCATTCAATATGGCGTTATTCCTGATTAAGTCTCTAGCGAGAACCCGGCCTAAGGGTCAAGTTCGACTGGTTAAAATAGTCAGATAGTTAGTTTGTTTGCTGACCATTGTAGGCCTACATTGACTATGCCCAGACGAACTATGAACAGTTATCTATATATAGTTAGCTGATACACGACGCCTAATTGAATTACTGTTGTAAAACATTTGGAACCGGGTACGAGTCTCGGTTAACTATTTGCATAGAACAGAATCAGGTATTTTGATGGGCTGCGAAAATTTTACCCTAAAAAGCCAAATAAGTTTAATCTCATAATAAACCGGGACGTAATTCGTTATTAATTTCCATTTACAGGGGGAAGGGGAGAATATTGTTTTACAGTGGACTACCATTGCCACAGGCTTAATACAGGAACCAACCATGATAGTGTTAGATATAACAATAGGAAAATTGGGCTAATCTAAACCAATTCCACATTGCATAGATTATTATAGATTAGTAGCAACCACGTTCTGTGAGTGGGGTTTCGCAGATAATATTTTGATCTACTATGCTGCATATTTCCACTGTTTATAGCTCCAGTTAACTGGGTGTCTGGGAGGGATATTCTGGATTTTTAGTGAAACTGACTATGGAGGAGTCCGAATATGATAGGAATTGCTAACTTTTTTCTTAGCACACAGTCAAATTAGTTTCAAGATATTCAACAGCTAACCTGTATAGTTTTCTGGAAATTTAGATTCAGAGAGTGCAGGGATCTATTGATCCCAACATGGACAAAGCGTGGCTGGAGCTTAGCTAGAGATGGGCGGGGCATAGATAAAACTGGATCCCTACATTGAAATGATCCCATCCACCAGTTCACCTGCGCTCGCGTTCACGTTGAAAACAGGCTTGTTGAAAGCTGTCACTGTTCAAGACAGCAACACCTTCCAACAGGGTTGTTTTCAGTGCGGACACCAGCCTTCTGTCCACCAGTAGCAGTTGACCGAAAAAATCCACTACAGAATCATGAATGTTTGAGACAGCAAGTTGTCGAACACACAATGCTTTATAAAATATATCATACTATCATTATCACTATTCCATTATAAATATCATTAAGTAATATTTTCATACTTTATACGATTTGTTATAAGTGTTGAATATCATGACTGTCTAAATGACGCATGTTACGTGTTTTTTTTAAAGGAATAAACGAAAATAATGAATAATACATTGTCTTAACTTGTTTCATTTGTTTGAGTACCGAAATGCTATTGCGTTGACCAAGTCTAAAGGAGACACCTGCCTAGTTCACCATAAAGACGTTAGTTGGGCGGTCGTAAAACCTGTTCTACAAGACCACCGTATCTGATGTTTATACACGAAAACCATATCTAATAGTAAGCCACTTGAATTAACCATATGAACCCCGAAGTTACATACTCTAATTTTAAGACAGCCCACAGTCGAATTAGCTTCAAAACATTGTTTGAAATTGACTAGGGTCTGTTGTTGTCATAGGCAGCAACATCTTATAGACAAATTACTTTTAAAATATTTAATAGCATAATTTCTTACACTAAGAATTATTTTTCGTATTTGGTATTTCAGATTCTAAATGCATGGTTAAAATAGAATGTGTCTATTAGGTGGCCGTAGATGTCAGGTTTTACGACCGATCAACTAACGCCTTTATGGTGCAGTAGACCCCATGCGACTATACGGTTGTCCCATAATTGACCTTTCCAGTTTATCAATCCACCATATCACGTCATAATCAACTACGTGATGTGCAGAATGACGTCATAATCGATTACAGCATAAATGACTCGATTTAGTCCATTTTAAACACTTAATAGTCCGGCACGTTGTACGAATTGTATGTCTGCTTTTTAATAAACATGCTGTTGAATATTTTGAAACTAATTTGACTGGGCGCTGATAGAACCCAGTCAAATTAGTTTCCAAATGTTCAACAGTTTACCTGTATAGCTTTCTGGAAATTGGTAGCCAGCGAGTTTAGGGATCGATCGATGCCAACACGAGCAAAATTTGACCCTTTCAGCTTGATTTAATCATTGATTTAATCATGATTTAATCGATTTGATTCAATCAAAACAACCCTGGTTTTTACATTATAATCGACATTTAGTTACCTTGAAATTGGGATTCTGGGAAGGCATGAATCAAAGTATACAAATTGATTCCAACACACCGAAAGAATGAACAGAGCTTAGCGAGAAACCGGATCCCACCTTTGAAATTGTCATGAACAAATTTGATCATTAAACTGCCAATGCCACTTAGTAATGTGTGATCCTCCCAACATGGACCACTAGTAATAAGTGACCACATATTTTAGCAAGAGCATTCAAATAGTTAGCTTTGCCCTGCCAGACGCATGTAAACCCAATCGCAATGCACCGTTTCTCTTATGGAAAGAGGGTATAAGTTATCCAACCTGTCACTCGAGTGTTGACGTCATAATCAGTTATGTCAGATGTAGGCTGATGTCATACTCAAAATATGTAATGAATGACATAGCTATGGCTATCAGGAAAGTTGTAAAGTCCATAAGCTGTGCGAATTATATGTTTTTACAATTTAATAAACAGTCTGTTGAATATTTTGAAACAAATTTAACTTTGCTGCTGTTATAAGCACCGACATCATCTAATCAAATTGGTTTTCAAATATTCAACAGCTCACCTCTATAGTTACCTTGGGAATGGGATTCTGGGAAGTCACGGTTGAAAGTATATAAATCACAATGACGACGGCTATGAATATAGACCTATCATCATCTCTTATTGTATTTTAACTGCCTCATTGCATAGCTGGTCAAACCGACCCCTACTGTGATTTAGAGCAATGTCAAATTGCATGCCATAAGGGGACAGTTTTTGATAATTTACCACTGGAGTTACTCGAGAGAGAGTCATTCAAGATTCCAGCCACAAATCTGCGAAAAACGTCTTCTTTTGGCCTGCAAATGGACATTCAACATCTAAATATTTTAACATTCTTCACCAAATTTAGACAGTAAAGGTTTAATATATTATGACGACAATACCAGGTACTGTGTCTGTTTTATTTTCCCCTTATGCACTATGGCATAAAACACTGGGCTGAACATTCGAGATAGTGTATAAATTTCCGTTGTTATGACTTGTAGGGTGTGATTTTCATTAGAAATTTATTGTCCTTAATACTTCACTGGGAAAAGATCCATGAATGCAATTATTTAGCACTATGTATAGACAACTAATGTTCCGAATTTCCAGTCAAAACGGCTGTCAATAACATTGTAGCGGGTGGTTAGATACATAAATCAACAGAAAGGGTATGTATGTGCCAAGTTAGTAATGCCTGCAATGTGTTCGGCCCAAGAATTCGACCCATATGGTTAGCTAGATATCTGAATATGCTAATGAAGTACTGAGTTAAAAGATGTTTACCATGAAGTAATGTAATTCATTGTACACGATTTCATACCAAAACCAAAAATTGGCTGAAATTTGAGCCAATTCACAGGCTTCACTGCCAGATTGTCTGTAGGTTATGCTCAGCCCCAGATTTTTACCCACATAAACATGAGTTTAAAAAATATAATTTAGCCTAATTTACTTTCAGCTGTAAACAATATGATATCATATCATTGCTAGCTATATTCATAATTAAAACAAATTCTGCAATGAAATAATGCCATTGTCCACAATTCCATACCGAAAATTGGCTTAAATTTGAGCAGATCAGTGATTTTCAGTACCATACTGTCTGCAATACGTTTGGCCCATATTCGGTTCGAAATTCATACATATGGTCAGATCGGTACATGAATACGCTAATGAAGTATCAAGCTTAAAAATGTCTACCATGAAGTAATTTCGTAGTACACAATTCAATGGCAAGAATTTGCACAGGTTTTGACAAATCCATGGTTTTCGGTAGCCTACTGTCTGTAATAAGTTTGGCCCCAAAATGTCAGATAGATATATAAATAAGCTAATAAAATATCGATAAAAAATTTCCACAGAATCTCTGTACTCAGTTTGTAACCAGGCTTTCGAACATAATACCATCCAGACCTCACTAGATATTGCACGGTTCTATCATTAAATATTTCTTGCAATAATGTGAAAGTCTTTCTATACATATTATAATTTAGCTCCAGATAGAATCTGAATTATCAAACAAAACCCCTGAATTTACGCATATGGTCAACAAGATGGATGGAAAGATGGACAGACTGCCCAAAATATAATCTGCTTCTTCCTATAGCCCATAGCTAATCCTATCCAAGGCCGATGTCATTACAACCATCTTAAAGATATGACACTACCAAGAAACTATCATTATTACAATCGCAACCACCATCGACACTACATGATACAGGTAAGAAACTGTAAATGATAGTAAGAACCTATGTAATATTTAATGTTGATATAACAAGATAAACACAGTTTTCCCTGTCCTGCAAGTATGTTGTCAATTTATCACATGTCTAATGGCTATATCTTTATAGTACATTGACTTTAACTTGAAGCCCATGTCTTCCTATATTATATAGTCCCTGTGCCAGTTCTACATGTATCATTTATTTTTTGTTCTATGTAGGGGTCCAAGGTCTAGATATAGTCACTGTCTATGGTGGACAACCAGTTGTGCTACTGCAAATTGTATAGTATATATAAAAATTAATTTGAAGCTCAACTTGCATTATAATAATCTCCGGCCACGCTATTTACCATTGATGCCTTGCATCAATATGTGTACTTGTTTTGATTTTTGGCCTGGTTTTATTTGTCCAGGCCTTTTTTGGTTCTTGCAAGGTGCGTGCTGATTTTTATTTTAATACCTTGATCTGGCTAAAACAATAGCTCGCGAGGACGTTCTCTTGCGACGTGTGCGGTCATTAATCCCCGTCCGACAACGCCCAGGTTCAAACGTACCCTAAATCATTTATTTACATTAAAAGTACAGTACAATATATATATATATATATATATATATATATATATATATATATATATATATATATATATATATATATATATATATATATATATATATATATATATATATATATATATATATATATATATATATATATATATATATATATATATATATATATATATATATATATATATATATATATATATATATATATATATATATGTTTTAATACTATACGGTATTTCAAAGCAAGAAGAAAAATAATCAACAAATTATTATGATAATAAGAGAAAAATGCTGGGACGGCATGACCAAAATAAGTTTTTATTGCGGTATAGCCTACTATATTCGCACACAGCATACGGCGTATCTATAGTACGATAATCCACAATAAATATATGTTTGAGGCGTAGCTATGTAATATCATTGCTACGCAGAATGATCTTTGTCATTCTAGGGAAGGGGTTTCAATTTTACAAAACGATAATAATAAGAAGAAAAGTATATTTATAATAATAATAATAATAATAATAATAATAATAATAATAATAATAATAATAATAATAATAATAATAATAATAATAATAATAATAATAATAATAATAATAATAATAGCACACCCGGTGTAATAACACCTATCCGACAATTCCTACTTTATATATGCTATCTTTAAACGAGCAGTCCGAAAGAGTCCCAGTAAGTTTGTGTAGGACGGTCTACTAACATGTTGCAGGGTTGGTGAGTACGGGTAGATGAAATGTTCACGTCGGAAATGTCTAGATTACTTGCTGATGATGACGATGCGGATAATGTTTGTTGGTGGGCTAACTGCAGTGAGGCTGTTGTGGTGTGGCTGGCGATTCGTGAAGTTGACGTGACGAGGCTAGCGGTGGTGATTCTGGAGCTCCCTAGCGGCGGTGATTCTGGAGCTCCTGATGGCTAATGTTGCGGTGGTTGTGCTGCTGATGCTGTTTGTTGCGGTTGTGGTGGTACAGATAAGCTCTGTCGCGGAAGGAATGATTGAGACTGGAATGGATGCGGTGATGATTGCTGATGATGAGCTAGGAATGCTGTCCGGATTAGGTGCGGTGGCGGATGCCTTCTTCCGTTGCTTCGCCTCAAGTATTAATTTACTTGCGGTAATTAATTTACTTGCGGTATTCCGTGGCACTGGCAAGATTTCCAAAGAATTTTCTGCATTACGTTTCTTTCCTGTGTATAGTTTGAGCGGAGTGGTAGCTTCCCGTATTGCTCGGTCTGACTGAGCTGATGGTGCGGTGGTTGCGGTGTGCGGGACGTTTGTGGTGTGGGTTGCACGTGTGAGCTGTACTTTGGTGGTAAGTGGTGCGGTGGTGATTACGTTTTCTTCAGCTATTTCCGGATCCGTGACTATGACCATATCACTTGGAGATAAGGAAATTGATACTGACCTAGCTGCAGGCGGTGCGGAAAACTGTAATGTTCGTTTTTCCCCGCGTGCAGTTCGCTTAACTCGCGCCATTCATGATGTTGACTTTGAGGTCGAAATTATACTAACCGGGCTGCGAGCGTGTGTGTGTGTGTGTTGTAATATTTGAGGCGTTTATATGCTAGTTCCCAATGCTAGGGTCTAGACTCACGCCTGGCCTTTATGGTTTCTGTTGAATTCTTGTGAATTCTTGTGACGTCGGTTTGTGCATTAACTTGTGTCTCTCTCTGTGTGTGTGTGTGTGTGTGTGTGTGTGTGTGTGTGTGTTGATCGTTGTCTCTCGATTTTGTCTCATGTTGCTGTTCTTTTCCATGGCTTTTTTTGTTGCTCCTCATGCTTGGGCGTGTGTAATGGGGATGGCCTAACCTGGACCTAACAGGGGTGGGTAAGGGATGGGGTAGGTGTTGGGTCGGGGGACGTGCGTACGGTCTTATGACCTGATGCACCCAAGGGGGGGGGCTTTAGGTCAGAGACCTCCCGGCCCCTTTGGGGGGAGTGGGGAGGTTGGGGTGTGGGGTCTTTCGGGTCCTGGGACCCATTTGGTCTTCTGGCCATCATCCGAGCAGGCACCAGCGCGCACTTGTTTGATTTTGTTTGGTTAGGTAGCCCGTATGGTGACTGTGTCCGTCCGAGGACGAACTCGGTCAGTCATCCGGGTTACATCCCTCCATAGTCCCCTCGAAAATTCAGAAAGATTCTAATTCTAGCAATTTGGTTTTGGTTTTGTAATCCGTATGTTGCGTGGTTCCATCCGAGGAGGGATCCATTCAGCATCCGGTTTACTTTGACTATGCCGAAATTTCTTGCCTACCTAACCCTAGCTCACGTTCACACAGTGATGGGCACTGTGTGACGGGACCTCAGTTTAAAGTCCCATCCGAGAAGACTGTTGGGCTGCGAGCCTGTTGGGAGCTCTTTTTATAATAAATGGTGAAGTCGCTCCAGCGCGACCCGACCAATCAGCGCGCGCGTTATATAAGAGGTACGGGCACTGACCACGTGATAGCTGGCTTTCAGCCTTCAACAAGCGCGCAATAACGATGTCTATTTTAGTGCGAGCTTCAAAATAAGGCCTGAGTATTCGTGGATATCTCCGCCAGTTCTGAACCGATTTCAGATCTGTGAAAAGTATTGTATTTCTCGTTCAATTCTGGTATTGATTCTTACCAAGAAAAGCAATGATGGGCCTGTTCTAATGAATTGTGCTTCCAGGCAAAATATATACATAAGACGCCCGTCTCCACACGTTAACGCGCCAGTCTAAACACATAGCCGTAGCTTCCCTCTATGCCGAGAATACACCTCTAAGACAATGACCGACTATTTTGTTGCGTCATCGCAACAAAAGGAACTATGTTTGTCCAAAATGGCCGCGCTCATATACGGCAAAAAGTGTACGCCTGACCATTATAAGATGTATTTTAGGCGGTTCCTGCCCCTATTTGTTGGACATAGCACATACACGAATGGAGAATCACTTGTTAAATAGGAAACCAAAGACATTATTAAGGGGGTGGGGGTGGAGGAGGGGGCTGTAATGAACACAACTATAACATTTTTCCTGATATTTAATGATTCTTAAATGTAGCAGAATGAATTATTTACGCTTGATATATTTGCATATAATCAATACATTCGACAATATTAGTACAGGAGTCCATCTTAAAGCGTATTCACACATGGAATCCACATAATTATTTCCATTTTCATTTAATCTTTTCGTTGAATGGTAAAGCTGCAACATCAGCCAATCAAATTCATTTCAAAATTAAAACATTTAGAAACATTGTAGAATTTGATCTGCTTTTTGAAAGCGTTAATTAAAATCATATTCTACATTAGGGTTAACCATTCCATCCTTATAGACTACAGAATACAAATTATTTTTACTTTAAGGAATATTTTGGTGAATATATTGAAAATAATTTGACTGGGAGTTATAACAGATCCCATTCAAATTATTTTCAAAATATTCAACAGCTTAGATCAATAGTTGTCTTGTAACTGAGAGTTTGAAACATTGGACATTCAGGACCAAACTGGTTAGCACAATCTTTATAATCATTCTCAGATGCGAGTTTTCACCTGAGAACGGTACTCAATAAATAGCCTTTGAATCCTGTACCTATGATCAATTACTTTTTACTTATATTTTAGGGGACGAAGACATTTTGTTAAATGTCATTTTAGTTGTGCCTCGCAAGTCAGTTTGTTAGTCTGTCTGTCAAACTTTTGACATTTCGGACAAAGCTGCCCATGTTGCAACTATAGTGTGGCGCACTTGTTTATATTGTCAACTGAAGTCCTGGTCTGCGCTAAAGCTGCACAGGCTCCTAGCCAGCACAGCTATAGGAGCAAGTAAATTCTGCCACCATCGCAATTATGAACTAGCCATTAGTTTGCAGAATCAATGAGTTCTTTTATCAATTACATAACAGAGAGATTTTACCATTCAATTTCCTTTTGAATGATTATTTGTGTCATTAATTGAAATTGTGCTACTGCACACTGTTAATGGCTACGGCAATGCCAACTCTCAGAGACAGCAAGAGTGTATGAACAAGAGGCCCAAGAAGGACATGTGACGTTCACCTGAACCATTAGCATTTAAACCATTTGTATGGTATGCTGGGTAATTTTACTACAGTAGGAAGTAGGATCCTTCCAGTCAAATTTGGATAAAATCCATCAAGCGATTAAGGAAGAGATGCATTTTGTAAATTTTTGATAAAGTCTAAGATTTTCATCCGAACAATTAACCAATCATAAATCTGAATAAAATTTTATAGAGCCAAACAACCATAGGATGCTAATAATAATAATAATAATAATAATAATAATAATAATAATAATAATAATAATAATAATAATAATAATAATCGTTATTTATTGAGGTTAGCACTTCAAGTACACGGCCTGATCTAGCAGAGGCCCTCATTAACATATATACAAATTTTGTTATATATAATATGTACAAATTTATACATCTATGTACAGACAAGGAACTTAGGGAATCTATTTCTTATAATCATATAATATTCTGAATGTATTAAGAGTAATTTGAACAAAAGCTACTGATGCTTTCAACAGCAGCAAACTTTCAATCAAATTAGCATTGATATATTCAGCATTGTAAAGTAAATTCCTTTCTTTCCGCCAAATTTGCTTAAAATCCGTCAAGAGATTTAGGAGGTTCTAAAGCAAAAGTTGAGGGATGGATGACAGATAACAGACTGACTGTCGCTATGGCATAACCTGACTTGGCCATTCTGGCCAGGGGAGCTACATATTGCACACGTTGTCCATGGCATGTCGATAAGATGTGAGTTCCCCCAATTGCCAAACAAACAATAATTTAAGCGCTGCCTCAGTGAGATGTCAAGATTTTATGCCTCAGCGAGATGTCAAGATTGCATTAACCAGTCTTCCACATGCCAGGCTATAACTTACTGAGTATGGACAGACGTTGAGAAATGACACTGGAATGCCAAGAACGTTACTATTTTTCTGAAAAGCAATTCTAATTAAGAACTAGATTGATCAGTCGACGCAAATCCCCCACGTTCACCGCGGTAAATGTCCTTTTGCCCTCCGCAATCATATGGGTAACTCACATACACAATTTGGTTGAATTCTGTCTAATGGTTTCATAGGAGATGCTTTACAATCAATTTCAGCAGATTTAAATTTGACCTTTTGATGCCTCTCCTTCCCCCTGTGGGCGGAGCCAAATCTAAATGGCCTCTTGCACTCCGCAATCATATGGGTAACTCGGATATCAAATTTGGTTGAGTTCCGTCTAACGATTTCAGAGGAGTTGCATTACAATAAATTTCATGATCTTTTGACCCCAATCCCACACGCCCCTGGAGGCAGAGCCAAATGTAAATGTGCTCATCCAGTCCACATTGATATGGGTAACTGACATAATAAATTTGGTTGAATTCCGTCCAGCAGTGTCAGATGAGTTGCATTACAATCAATTTTTTTACATTTTGACCACACCTCACCCACCCCCAGGGGGGCCAAATGCAAATGGGATCATAAACTCTACATTGATATGAATAACCCACAGACCAAATTTGGTTCAATTCTGTCAAACGGTTTCGGAGGAGATGCGTTACAATCGATTTCCGCAGGTAACAATTTGACCTTTTGACCCTTCCATCACCCCTGGGTGCGGGGCCAAATTTAAATGGCCTCTTGCACTCCGCAATCATATGGGAAACTCAGATATCAAATTTGGTTAAGTTCCGTCTAAGGATTTCAGAGGAGTTGCATTACAACTGATTTGACCTTTTGACCCCTGCTACGAGCCCTTGTGGACGGAGCCAAATCTAAATGTCGTTGTGCAAAGCGAAATCATATGGGTAACCTACATACCAAATTTGATTCAATTCCACCCAACGGTTTTGGAGGAGATAGCGTGACGGACGGACAGAGAGACGGGAACAAATATAATATCCCCGAAGTTTTTTTAAAACGTGGATATAATAAGACATCCACGTTTACTGTGTTCAGAAATCTGCTTAAATCAGAAAATATGATTTGTCTGAAAATTGTCTGAAAGATTTTAATAGTAAAATTAAAAATTAAAAATTAAAAATTAATCGGATTCAGTAGTTAGATCCATGGCTAACCATGGCGCCTTAAAGATTAGAGATCACTGCCCGCACAGCTAAATTATGCTTTGCCCCGTGCAAATTAGTATTTCGGACAGTGATGGTTCATGAATGAGATCCACAAAATTGTCAGAGACCTGTGTACAAACATTATAGCATCACACATAACAGGGTTTGTACACCTTTCTGTGCTTGAAATTCCATGACTTTTCAAGACCAAAAGTCTAGATTTGTATAAAATTTATGATACAGCTCAGAGTTATTCTGCAAAATATCTGAATATTGCCTTTTGCAACAACCAAGCTATAGTCTTGTTTTGATAAGGCTGTTGTCGTAATTTTTATTATATAGAGGTTATTTATGCCAACAGATTTATTTTTATTTTACATGATTACCATTTTCCATGACCTACATGTATGATTAAAAACACTGATTCTCCATGACTTTCTAGGTCTGGAATTTAAATTTTCAAATTCCATGACTTTCCAGGATTTCCATGATCCGTACGAACCTTGCTATAATTACCAATTCACAGCATGAGAATGGATGGCCACCCATATAAGGGTACAATATTAAATCATGACCGAGTTGTTCAGAGCACATAAAATATTAAATCTATTTGTCATCTTACATAATTCCAGCCATAGCATAATACATAATTAGAGCCATTGGCTCAACCCATTTGGCAATAAATACTTGGTTTCAACAGAATTTATTTTTATCTAAGCGGGAGCACGATAAGACATAATTATGTCTTTTGCCCGCGTCTCGCACATAATATACAATGATGATACATGGAATATAATAACAAGTGGCGGATGCACACTTAGCATTAACATTACTAATATAGTAATAAATCTGTCGAGAGAGTGTGTGTGTGAGAGAGAGAGAGAGAGAGAGGGGGGGGGGGGGGTGGGGGGAGGGGGTGGGGGTGGGTGGGAGGGAGTGGGTGGGGGGGGGGGGGACTCTGAGCGCTTTGTACTCACATGCGTGCGCAATTTCAGTATAGTACAGCTCATAAACAAGTCAAAACGCCCCCAAAACAAAAACAGGACGTGTTAATTAGTACGAAATGATTTGTTGAACATTTTGAATGCAATTGGACTGGACGACACCAATGCCTTAGGTAGCAATGTCCTCCAATTCAGCCGCGTTCAAAATATTCAACAGTAAGTTAATTTTGCCCTGAAAATGCGCTAAGTCGTCCTCGATCTCCACCGTACTGAATTATATATGTTTTCTCTATTCCGCCAGTTATATAAACACGAGTTCGAATACAGATTGCTTCAAATTTGGATAAGTAAGCGGAATATTGTTAAAAACGGTCAGTATCGACAAAATATTGGCAGATAAATACTTACCTGTTCATTCCGACTTGCTTGGCTCAGCTCCAAGAGAGCCAAGACTTTTAGTTTCATTCTTTACATCAATGCTCAAATTTCTTCAAGAAAGTTTTAATTTTCTCATAGAAAATATCAATTTGCAGGCCAAGAGATGATTTTTTGACAAGTTTACCACTGGAATGACTGGCTCAGTTATCGAGCAAGTCATTCCAGTAGTAAATTTTCAAAAATAGCCTTGCCAGTCCTTGGTCTGCAAAATGAACGTTTCTCACGATCCCTACAAAAGTTGTTTTGGCCGGCTTGAGTGTTAAATGGATTAATGGTCAGGATTGGTCAACTTAACCCTTTAATGACCAAGATTGGTCAAGAAATTCTAAGATTTTGCTCACTGAACGTACAATTTTTCAGGCCAAAAATAATATATTTAGAAATCGCCACAAGATAAATTGACTGACTATCTTATCAACTTAGCCAGCTATTCCAGTCGTAAATTTTCAAAAACAGTCTTTTCTTGGCCAGCGAATCGGCAGTCTTCAATATCAGTGGCTGTGTTACAATGCCACATAGTTAACAGGATTCATGAAACCTGCAGAATGAAATTCCATACATCGCCCATAACTAATTTATCAAATTCCAGACCAATTTTATGAAGCCTTCAATCAATTTCCATTTCAAAACAAAAGATTGCAGAAAACTCACAATTAGTAGCCGAGCTCGCAAAATAATAAAGATAATACTGATACTCTCGTATTAATATTATCTATATTATTTTGCAAATGGAAATCACACATTATAAAATTTTATTTTTCCATACCTTCAACAAATCGTTTAGCAGAAAATGTAGAATTTTCAATACTTGGCAAAGCCTTTTTTGACACTGACCAACTTATACTAGTCGATAGTGATAGTCGCAACAAAAAATGTCAAATTCACCGTCAGTTTACGAGGATTGTTAATGTATTTATTTCTATTGAATAATAGCTGTAGTTTGTCATGGGATAACATGTGGAGATTCATAGTACTTAACCTTCGAATTTGTTCAAGAAAATTTCAAATCTCTCATAGAAGATGCCCATTTGCAGACTAAGAGAAGATTATTTTTGAAAATTTTTAAATTACCACTGGAATGACTGGCTCGGTTATCGAGCTGGTCACTCCAGTGGTAAATTGTCAAAATAGTCTTCTCGTTGTCTGTAAATGGACATTTCTCAAGACAGTTTTTGGGTGATATGAGCGTTAAAGGGTTAAACCATGACGGGATACCAATACTGAATGATAGAAACACTGAATGATAGAAATACTGAATGATAGAAACACTGAATGATAGAAATACTGAATGATAGAAACACTGAATGATAGAAACACTGAATGATAGAAATACTGAATGATAGAAATACTGAATGACAGAAATACTGAATGATAGAAACACTGAATGATAGAAATACTGAATGATAGAAATACTGAATGACAGAAATACTGAATGATAGAAATACTGAATGATAGAAACACTGAATGATAGAAACACTGAATGATAGAAACACTGAATGGTAGAAATACTGAATGATAGAAACACTGAATGATAGAAATACTGAATGATAGAAACACTGAATGATAGAAATACTGAATGATAGAAACACTGAATGATAGAAACACTGAATGATAGAAATACTGAATGATAGAAACACTGAATGATAGAAATACTGAATGATAGAAACACTGAATGATAGAAATACTGAATGATAGAAATACTGAATGATAGAAACACTGAATGATAGAAATACTGAATGATAGAAACACTGAATGATAGAAATACTGAATGATAGAAACACTGAATGATAGAAACACTGAATGATAGAAATACTGAATGATAGAAACACTGAATGATAGAAACACTGAATGATAGAAATACTGAATGATAGAAACACTGAATGATAGAAACACTGAATGATAGAAATACTGAATGATAGAAACACTGAAATACATCTATAGCAGTGCTGAAATCGAAGATTGAGACAAATTCAAATCATCCATGTGATAAGTTTCAGTGTTACTTCAAAATAAGTAAATAACAGATTTCCAATGCACAATTTGTGTAATGTGCTAGGCGTTTAGGTTCAAAGTCATCCAGGCGAATGAGCATTTACCCTGGAGTCCTCTGTCAGAAGACATCTGCTAATGATGTTATACATTTTGACTGTCATTATAGTCTCGTCCTCAGTTCTAAATGTATTTTACAATACTGCCACTGATCAAGATTTGTTGGAAATCCAGTATGTCCAGCAGAGACCAGCCACAACCTTGGCGATTCCCGATGATTAACCGTGAGACCGGGGTTTTTTTCAGATCAGTTCGAAACTTCATTTATAAGTAAATCGGAGTAGATGTGTGAAAGAACTCTATCGAAACGGACGATGGGACAGAAATCCAGTATGGGTGCCAACTACAAGTAGTGATATGGGCTTTGGCATTGAGTAATAAATGATATGAATCAAATTTAATTACATTCTCCATAACATATCACCATACTATGCACCGTTTACAAAGCTCTGGCTATAATGTAGCATCCGGAATGCACAAAGTACAGCATGCTCTATGCTGAAATGTACAATTGTCTGGTATTGTCAACAGTATTGTATTTGCATATGTAAATGCTTCGCTGCATCTATGTATGCTCTAAATAAAAAGAATCACAACATTAGCAATCGCAAGAAAATTCAAATTGTTGCTTTACGAACGTTCATTTTAGGCAGACTAAGATACATTTTTTTGAAAATTTACCACTGGAATGACTCGCTCTGTCATTCCAGTTGTAGAATCTCTAAAATATTCGTCTTGGCCAACAAATGCACATTTCTCAAGTGTCAAAGCAACTCTAAATGCTGGGGTTTTCTTTATCAGGATGACCATTATCCCTTTAACAAATAGGACATCTACTGGATATAATACAAATTAATATGACTGGAAGCCATTGCTGCCTTAGCAACCAACTGCTTTCAGTCATATTAATTTCAAATTATTGGACAAAATATGCTACATATTGCAAAGAATGTACTTGAACTTGTCGTTGAAAGGGTTAACCCTTTCATGGTGAAGCCGACCAAAACATTCTAGATTTTTCTGAATTTCCGGATTCTTTTTAGGATCATGCCCAAGATTGCGAAATCTTAGTGTATGGTCACATCCTTCCCTGTGTTAAAAGTAGAGCCCAATTGGACCAGCAGTTTTAGAGATATTCACAGATCCGGAATTTGTTCCAATCCGGACCCGTGTTCTTTTCTCTGGATCACGGCCACAATCTCGAAATCCGCGTGCGCGGTAAAGTTCTTTGTTGTGCTAAAATTTGGGCTAGATCGGACCAGGAGATGTTTTTAGATACAGCCCAAAATATGCTTTTCTGTCTGGCCGGCCGGCCGGCCGACTGACGACCGACCGACCGACGACCGACGACCGACCGACCGACCGACCGACCGACCGACCGACCGACCGACCGACCGACCGACCGACCGACCGACCGACCGACCGACCGACCGACCGACCGACCGACCGACCGACCGACCGACCGACTATCTAACTAACTAAGCGACATGGTGGTTTATTAAGCTGCTACCCGCAGAAAAAGATGAAATTTTGAAAAAAGCAAAATAAAGCTCTTTTGTCATTAATGTCACTAATAGGACATGAAATAAGCTAGCTTCAACGCACATTAAAACAAAAAGAATATCATGCAAAGGTGGGGTGGGGGGGGCCGGACCATGTATCCCCTATGACCCACTCAGATTTTATACTAGAGGGCATGACGCCACAGCGCAACTTCTTTGCTACAGTTCATTAGCAGATGGAAAAATGAATTACTCACATCCACTCGCCTTGCATTTTACTCTCAAATAAACGATAGTTTTATATTTGAGAGGTAGTTGACGATTGTGCCGTCAAGGGAATTGAGGATTATGTGTCATTTCAGAACCCTGATTCATAGATTGGCGGATAGCAAATTGGTATATGGGCCCGCGCCGTTTACAAGCGGGTGCGCCGGTAACCAATTAGTATATGAACCTGCGCCGTTTACAAATGGGAGCGTCGATAACAAATTGGTATATGTGCCCGCACCGTTTACAAACGGGCGCGCCGATAACAAATTGATAGGTGGGTCTGCACCGTTTACAAACGGTCCGCACGTTTACAAATGGGCCAAATTGGTTATTGGGTCGCTACATTAATACTACGAAATGCGTAATATGTATTTACATTATCTACCGCCAAAACGGGCATGGTAAGCATGCTTTCTTTCCCTCATATGCTTTATATAAAGCCTGGGTGAATAAAACGTGAACATGCAGAGCTGGCAAACCAAATTGTAGTATAAGCGCAGCGGAGATAGCAAGAGAGCGGAGTGAAAATGCGAATGCAACAGAGGCGCGGAGGAAACACTATCACGGAACAAAAACACTGCTGCGGAGTAAACACTGTTGCGTTGTCCAGACACTGCCAAGTAGCTACCGCGCAGCGAGAAGCTTGCAGTTAACATTTCGCTGCGCAGAGAACGGAGCTTGCGGTTAACCGTTCTATCTCTCATGGCCGCGCATTCGCAACGGGCCATCTCACAGACATATCTATGCTACCCAGGGGTGAGCTTGGAGCATCCCAGATCGGGCCGTTCCGCACCCAGATAAACTGGGTCAGTTTGTACTCGACTGGGCAATCCGCGCTACACACAAATACGGCCCAGTATCGGCCCAGAAACATGTGTTATATGGGTCACCCATCTTATGGAATCCTAATCTTCTGCCCCAGGAAAGACATTTCATATGTCTTATAGACTCGTCAATATTCCGGATCTGTTGTTAACTTAGGCTGGTACCCGACTCCTCATTCCCTCGCTGGCGATTCTCTGGCTCAGGATATGAGTGATTATGAGCAATTGGAGTCGGGTACCAGTTTATTGTTGACTTTGAACGAGTTTAGTACGCCATTTCAAAGTCTACAAACAATATAAAAATGGCATAATACGTAAACTTTCCCATTGAGGTCATTAGGGTGTGATTCCCCGAACTCAACGCTCAGAGCACAATTTCTGGATGGTAAAAGAGACTACAGGCAGCTGACCACATTGCGTTACTACTGCACTAAAATATACCACAATTTCAACCATTGGAAAACGAATTCAATTGTCTTAACATTAATGCATTATTTTGTTTAACATTTGCTTGTATAAACTACACCATGATACCTAGATTAATTAAATCAAGCTGACTATAGGGGGTATTTTAACATTACAATCAGCTGTATTAAATTTTGCAAAACTATAAAAACTAATAGAGAAATGTATAGAAAATTGGTTTATCTTTCCAATGATGTAGGACTGTGCTTTATGCGGCTGTAGTAGTAGGAACATCCCACAACTGCAATCAGTCCTTCGGTTTTTCCCAATGTGTCTTGTCCTCGGTGGAAATCCTTAGCTTCCTCAGGTCCATTCTTGACCTGAGTGTACCGTGTCCTGCTTTTTTAGGTCACCTCGTAGCCCGCTTAGCAGATTTATGCAATGACGGCCTCTTCTGGCTTTGTATTTGCTGGCTCCGAGTAGGGAGAATTCCAAGGCTCTCTGTGCGGGTGTGTCTTCTGGCATCCTTAGCACATGGCCAAACATACTCAGTAGTTAGTACCATTGCCAATGTAGGAAAGCACTGCGAAAACATGTCCTAATTATTATTTTCTTTAATCTGTTGAACAATCCTCCTGCACCGCAGTGCATAGCTGGGCAACTTGTGTTCAAACCTAACGACAGGTTCAAAGGTTAGTTCCATAGGACCTGGTGACGGGCGAGATGCGCATCCCCACCGAATTCCGTAAGAATGTCTGGGCATGCTATTCAAATCTGCCACGCCCTCACGGGAAGGACATTTACGGTGTGTATTCGTCTCTCTTACCCCCACCATAACGATAGATCAGTTGCCTAAAAATGCTTATGTGAAAAGTAACCAATGTCCTGTGACGTTTTATGTGGTTACGGAGCGAGATGTCCAGATTCTTATCCAGTTCGGAGATCTTACTAAGTAACATGTATGCACGCTGTCTTCAGTATTGATGTCTTAGGGCATCTGTTCTCAATGACAGCCGTATCTAAAAGCTATGTAGACGCCAGCCATTTGCGGCCTAAAATAATTTTCTTTACAGCATTTTGGTTAAATATTAGAGTGGGCCCATTTCAACCACTACTCGTCTCCCGCTTTAAGCAGTGGCGACATTTTCCCGTGACGGAGGCCCGTGCCAGGCTCTTGCCTCTCGCAAGGATTCAGTGACGACGGTCCACGCGAGGATAATACTCCTCACCCAAACTAGCACTAGAAGTAGCGCCCGCGTGAGGCATTTGATTTTCCGTTACCACAAAGATAATTTTCTTTCCTTTCAGCTTAGAGCTATAATAGCTTATATTAAGTTAATTAGTTAAGTCTCGTGTACGGGAGCCTCCCTTGCGGGGATACCTCTGCGGACCTACGAGTCTGTGTGTTACCTCCGGGAGCCCCACGTTTAAAAGTTCATCAGGCTGTCTCTATGTCTTGTATTTTCGTATGCTCATTATTTTTATCTAGCATACTTGATGGTCTGTTTAGGTAAAACTATTGTATAGACTTATTTTAATTAAGTCAGCAAATCAAGTCTTGTAAGTCCATAGATCACGAAATTGCTATGGACAGGCATACTGGTGACACAAACTCTTGGGATGAGACTGTTGTGTTTAATGTTCGCGACAATGGTCGCACGGCCCCACCGGAACGATTGAGTTTCACCAGCCTTAGGAGCCGGTCTTTGTTACCCGTAGGGCAGTATCGTACAGGATCCGTCACCCCGAGACCAGAAGCTAACCAGCGTCATCATTCGTCGTGCACTTGCGGCGCGGCCAGTCGACATCTGACACCAGAATGGCCTGACACTACCCCGCAAGCTACACAACCCATCACGCCCTCACGGGAAGGTCACTAATGATGGATATCTGTCTCTTACTCCCCACCATAAATACCATTGTGCTTTCTAAATTCTTTATGTGAACTGTAAACTGTCCTAGTGATGTTATATGTGGTTGTGGTACAATGGTGACCGGATCGTCATATGAGTTTGGAGCTGTCGCTCCGTAACATGTACGCACGCTGTCTTTCTGAGGAAGATGTTATGCGGGGCGACCTTCGGGAAGCTGGGCATCTTCGCCAGTTGGACATATGTGTCAATAGATAGGTAGGAATCCCTGCCACTTGCAGCCAAATCTTGGAAACGTATCTAACAACTAAAGGGTAGGTTAGACTTTAGCAGAAGGCCCGCATAAAGCGGCAACAACCAATTCAGTATCTTTGGACATACATAAAACGGTGACCTGTGGATTCTTCGGAAATCATCTGGCCCGTCTTCACGTAAACCAGCGTGCAACACATTGATTATAGCTTCACCAGGATTGACCACTGCACGTAACTTTTGTTTGAACAAAAAAGTGGCACTTTTTGCCAGCTCTTTTCCTCTGCTTCGGCGTTGAAGACATTTTCCTGTGATGGAGGCCCGCGCGAGGCACTTTCCTCTCGCAACAATAATATTTTGTATGTGTTAGTGGTATACTTGGTTTATATTAAATTATTCAAGTAACCTGCTTGCGATGCTCCCTTGCGGGGATACCTCTGCTGATTTACGAATCTGTGTGGTACCTTCGGCGAGCCCATGTGGAAAGAACACCAGTTGGTTTTATGTACTGTATTATTTTGCTTTGTATAGTCATTTACTTTTAATTATATCATAATGTCCAGACTTTTACATTAGTTAATGGACCGACATAACGGTGACACACACAGTTGGGATGGGACCGTGAGTTTCAATCTCGGCGGCAATGGTCGCACGGCCCCACTGGAACGTTATCGTTCCACTGGCTCTAGAAGCTGGTCCTTGTACCTTCCTGAGTGTCGCGATACAGGATCCGTAACCCCGAGAACTGTAGCTAACCAGTCCTCCCGCGCATCCAGTGCATGCCGTGCAACAGAGTGGACCAATACAACGGATGTTGCACGTACATTCCACGTAGTTATGGTAAGCTAGAATTCTCCCTACTTGGGGCCAGCAAATACAAAGCCAGGAGAGGACGTCATTGCATAAATCTGCTAAGTGTGCTACGAGGTGACCTCAGGACTCTGTAACTCAAATCAAGAATAGACTTGAGAAGCTAAGGCCTGATTGCAGCTGTAGGATGTTTCTACTACTACTACTACTACTACTACTACTACTACTACTACTACTACTACTACTACTACTACTACTACTACTACTACTACTACTACTACTATAGCCGCAGAATACAGTAACCATGCAGTCCGTCACGTTGTACGAATTGTATTTCGCTACCATTTAATAAACATGTTGTTGAATATTTCGAAACATTTTTTGACTGGGCACAGTTGCTGCGACGGATTCAACTATCCCACATGAGTTGAGATGCGTCTAGTTTGACGTCTCTTCCGAGCACGCGTGCTCGCGCGCACGAGCGCGCGTGCGTGTGGTCGCGATAACTCAAATTGTACGGATCTTGGAGGGCGTGGTATTATTAGCGAGGCTGACTGAGCATGAAAAAACCCCTCATTAATGGCTAAGCAGAAGATTATTAATAGAACCTATTCACTTTTACATCGTCACAGCATACGCTGACAAGCGTGCCTCAATAAATCGATCAGTCAGCTAAAGAATTCGTGGTATACATGTTTGATGTATGTTTGAACAAACTGTTTGTATATGCTATATTAAGACACACCACACCGTACAGCCAGTCTATATTTACTTGTAATTAGGCAGATGTGTAGAACATAGGTAATAGGTAAGTGAAATAGATACGCACCAGATGGGTGAACAGTGATCAATCTGCGGCCAAGTATTGGCACGTATGCATAAGCCTATATACGTTATTGGCTATTTAAGCGAGTTGGTCACGCGTTGCAGCAAGTTTCTAAAGCAGCTGTAATCTGACTGGTAATGGAGAAACCCAGTTTTAGCTATGCCCCGCAAATCTCTAGCTACACTTCACCTACACTTCGCTTGTGTCGAGATCGATTGATCCCTGAACTACCTGACTATAAATTTACAGAAACCCATACGTGTAAGCTGTAGAATATTTTGAAACTAATTTGACTGGGTGCTGTTGCTTACAGCAACAGCGCCCAATCAAATTGGTTTCAAAATATTCAACAGCATGTTTATTAAATAGTAAAGACATACAATTCGTTCAACAACGGTTAGTCCGTCATCAATTAAGCGTTCGCGCGTACTTATCTACGTCATTCGTGACGTCATTGATTATGGCGTCAGCCTACACGTCACGTAGTTGCTTGTGACGTCATATGATTGATGGATAAACTGGAGAGGTCCATAGGCCTAAGCTCATAGTTTGGGCACTCCTCCGTTAAGAATATGAAAGATAAGAAAACCAGTATTTAACTTCCAACACCGTGAAGAAAATAGCTATATAGGGATTCATTCCTAGCTATGCCCCACCCATTTCTACCCAAGCTCCGTCCACATTGTACGTGTGTAGGAATAAATTTATTATACCTTGAATCCTGACTTACCAGAATCCAAATTGCAAGATAAGTATTCAGTAAAGCGGTTGAATATTTTGAAAGTAATTTAACTGGGAGTTGTTCTCTATGGCTGCAACAGCTCCAGTGAAATTAGTTTCAAAATGTTCAACAGAATGTTTATTAAATTGTAAATTTACCAAAAATATAAAATTCGTACACTTGACAGAATTCCGGAATTTGATGACAGAGTTCAACGCCATTTTGACTATGACGTCAGTTAAATTGTGAGGTAATTGATCAGGGCGTCAGATGCTTGAGTGACAAATCGATCCCCTCCATTTTTAAGTTCGGTTTTCACAATCAGATTAATCTGTCAGACAAATCTGAAGCAAATATCTGACGTCATAGCGTGATTCTGACGTGCGTTTAAACGATCAGATTAATCTGTCAGACAAATCGAATGAAAAAGTCTGGCGTCGTAGCTCGAAACTGACAAGTGTTTAAACAGCAGATTCACTGCACGGTTACTGTTCCGGCAGAGAAAGTAAATATTGGGGTGGGGGTGGGGGGGGGGGGGGCTGGGGTGGTGGGTGATGGGTTCTTGAAGAAACTACAGTATTTCGTTTATAGAATACATTTTACAAAAGTGTAATTAAATTTTACATCTTCCAACGGACTTATAGCCACTATGAAATCATTTTGCAATGTCAAATACAAAGGTGTGATTACGGGTGATTCTCGGATACTTTTCGTTATGTTACAGGTGATTCGCAGTTCTCGCAAAACCTCATTGCAAGCCCTTCATCTGACGTCATGACAAACTGATGTTACAACGGTTATCCAAAAGTTTGAGAGAGAATATTAAGCATTATTTTGCTAACCACCCAAACATGCCAGCCAAAGTATTTCGGTACTTCGTCCTATGACAAATGATAATAATCGTAGCAAATACGCATGCCTGACAAATGACAATTTTGACACTTGAATCTCTTCCTCGATGAATAGATTGTCCATGTACAGACAGGAAGGCAGACAGGCATCCAGACAGGCAGGCAGGCAGCAGGCAGCAGACAGACAGACAGACAGACAGACAGACAGACAGACAGACAGACAGACAGACAGACAGACAGACAGACAGACAGACAGACAGACAGACAGACAGACAGACACTCCACAGGTTAAATAGCTGGTGTCAGACCATATGCCGTCAAACTGCACACATTGCCTTCTATTGGATAAGTAGCTCTGGAAGCGGCTTAGTGCAATACCTCTTATACCATACTAGTTCAGCTTTTCTAGAAGCATAGAATGGTATATTGTGGCAAAAACTGTGGATAAGTCCAGAAAAATGCCTATTGTATGTTTTGAATTTTCTAAAGATTCTATAATTTTCTCTAGCATGTCAATTAGTGCATAGTGGAATGTTTTTCTCGAAAGTAATATTGTGAAACATATAGTATAGATGTTTTGTCCAAATATTTAACTACCCAGTTGTGCATTAGTCTTTCAAGTAGTTTAGAGAAGGTTTATGGCGGATTCATCAATTTTGAAATGGCTCTAGCTACTAACCAATACGAGTACATATTATGTCTCTATATTAGCCATGGTGATTGATCTATGACAAGCTAACTCTTTCATCCCTACATACAAGATTTAACAGATTCACTATTATATATCATAACTACCAAAGGCAGCAACAGCGCCCAGTCATATTAGTTTCAAAATATTTAACAGAATGTTTAATAAATAGTAAATACATGCAATTCATACAACCTGACGGACTATTAAGCGTTTAAGACGGACTAAATCGAGTCATTCATGACGTAATGATTATGATGTCATCCTACACGTAACTACCTAGTTGATTATGACGTCATATGATTAACTGAGCAATTACCTCACTGTAATATAGTTGTATGGGAGACGCGGTTATAAGACTGACTTGTCTTATCGCGCTTCCTCTCACACAAAAATTAAATTCTGTTTAAACCAAACAATAAGCAAAACCTTTCATTTCTCGAACGACAGGCTATCAACAAATTACGTAGAAATCAAAATATTATTATAAAACCAGCCGATAAAGGTTCAGCAACTGTGATTATGTCTAGAGAAAACTACATCCGCGAGGCCGAAAGGCAGTTAACTAACACCAGGCATTACAGAAAACTTGATAATTTAATTTGGCCTCAAAACCGACAAAATTTCATTGAAATACTTAATTCATTGCATACAGATAAGTACATCGATAAGAAACAGCTAAAGTATCTGCTAGGTGAGAATAATCCACAAAATCGGACATTTTATATCTTGCCTAAAATCCATAAACCTATCAGCACCTGGTTAGATCCATTGACACCTCCTGGACGACCCATCATTTCAGACTGTGGCAGTGAGTCTTATGGCATTTCAGAATATATTGATTACTATTTAAAGCCCATTGCTAATAGACACAAGAGCTTTCTCAAGAACACTGAACACTTTCTTTCAAAGTTATCCAAATTGTCAGTTCCGAAAGATGCATATTTAGTCACATTAGACATAGATGCTATGTATACCAATATAGATATTGATGCTGGAGTCAATGCTATTAAGAATTCTTTTGTCAAATTTCCTGATCCAGATCGACCAGACACGGAAATTCTAAAATTATTAGAGCTAAGTCTTAAAGGAAACGATTTCCAATTTAATGGTGAAAATTACCTTCAAATCTGTGGATGCGCGCAATGGGTAAACGATTCAGCCCAAATTTTGCCACAATTTATGTTGCGGAGTGGGAAGAGGAGGCACTGAACAAATCAACCAAAAAGCCTCTTCTTTACCTCAGATATCTAGATGACATCTTCATAGTTTGGCAACATTCAGAAGAAGACTTTTGGGAATTTTTTCGCATTTTAAATAACCAAGATTCAAACATCAAGCTAAAAGCTACTATTAGTGGAACATCGGTTGACTTTTTAGATGTCACGATCTATAAGGGTCCTCAATTTGATTCCTCTGGAAAATTAGAATATAAAGTATTCTTTAAGCCAACAGACTCACATCAGCTGCTTCACAAAAAATCATTTCATCCTCCACACACATTTAAAGGTTTGATCAAATCGCAAATCATAAGATTTTTTCGAAACTCTAGCAACAGGCAAAATCTGAATAGTGCATGCTCTACTCTGTTTGATGCTTTGAAAGCACGAGGCTATTCAGCCCGTTTTCTTCGAAAAATTAAAGCAGACACCATCAATGAGCTTGAAAATCTAAAACCTCATAGCGGACCCGAGTTTGAACCTGTCCAAATTAAACACAATAAACCAATCATGTGCGATGGATCAGTTTCTAAATGCGACAAAAATAGATGCAAAGTAAACAACTATATTGTAAACCAACAAACATTCCTGAGCTTTCAAACTAAAAATGAATATCATATCCGAACTAATATGCATTGTGATTCTGAGAATGTAGTCTATTTGATCAATTGTGCCCTTTGCCAGAAACAGTATGTTGGTGAAACAAAAAATGCATTTAGAGTGCGTGCTAGACGCCACGTTTCTGATATTAACACCTCAGCAGATACGCCAATTGCTCAACATTTCCAACTTCCGGATCATTCAGTTGAACATCATTTTGAAATCATGCCAATAGAACAGATTCCGACCTTCGATAGTGAGGAAGAAACGAGTTCGTTTCGCAAAATCCGAGAGGGCCATTGGATTAGAACACTCCAAACAAAAGCACCATTTGGAATAAATGTAGATTCGGGAATATCACAAAAGAACAAAATTATCCCATTTCAACTCATATACAATAGACGTAATGTTGAATTAGCGAAAACCATGAAAGACGAATATTCACAGTTGCAATCTAAATTAAAGGAACCGATCAAAGCACGACCAGTAATAGCTTACAATAGAAATCCAAACCTGAAAGATTTGCTAGTAAGATCAAAGTTAGACCTTATAGTTCCTGATAACAATGACAAGGTTTCATCCCTCCCTACCTATTCTTAAATAAATCTAATCCCAACCAAAATCAATGGTGGGGCAACATGAAATCATATCCGTAGGACATCTTTTAATTTTGTGTCTGCAACGTATGTGTGTGCGTGCGTGCGTGCGTGCGTGCGTGCGTGCGTTCGTTCGTTCGTTCGTTCGTTCGTTCGTGCGTGCGTGCGTGCGTGCGTTCGTGCGTTCGTGCGTTCGTGCGTTCGTGCGTTCGTTCGTTCGTTCGTTCGTTGCGTTGCGTGCGTTGCGTGCGTTCGTGCGTTCGTTCGTTCGTTCGTTCGTTCGTTCGTGCGTCCGGGAGTTTGTTCGTATGTGTGTATGGGTGTGTGCTCGTACATCCGTACGTGTGTGCATCTATACTTGCGTGGGTGTATGTGTGCGTGTGTATGTGGGTGTGGGTGCATTAATTCGTGAGTACATTAGTGCCTGGGTGTGTGCGTGCATGCATTCTTGCGTCCGTTCGTGCATGCGTTCATGCATGCATTATTGCGTGCATTCGTGCATGTATTACTGTGTGCATGTATTATTGCATGCATTCGTGCATTCGTTCAGGTGCGTGCGTGCGTGCGTGCGTGCGTGCGTGCGTGCGTGCGTGCGTGCGTGCGTGCGTGCGTGCGTGCGTGCGTGCGTGCGTGCGTATGTATGTACTTGCGTGTGTGTATGTGTGTGCATTCGTGTGTGTGATTTCTCTATAATGTAGGATCAATCCCAGCCTTTACCTGTTAAAGCGACCTACTGATTAATTCACTTTACCCCAACTAATCTCAAGGGGGGACCACTCTAAGTAAATCTAAACTTGGTCTCGATAGGACAAATTTAGGCAAAGAAATTTTTAATTAAATTCCTGTGCCAATGCGTTTTTTTCAATGTAAAGACGGACTTGCTTGTGCCAGGCCTCCATATTTGTCCCAAATCAAACAATTTTAAACTGTTTACATGTACAAATACACTGTCGGAATTGGTCTGCTGGTAGCTGATATTTCGTTTGCACGGTCGCCCATACGTGCAATCGTGCATTCGTTCGTTCGTTCGTTCGTTCGTTCGTTCGTTCGTTCGTTCGTTCGTTCGTTCGTTCGTTCGTTCGTTCGTTCGTTCGTTCGTTCGTTCGTTCGTTCGTTCGTTCGTTCGTTCGTTCGTTCGTTCGTTCGTTCGTTCGTTCGTTCGTTCGTTCGTTCGTTCGTTCGTTCGTTCGTTCGTTCGTTCGTTCGTTCGTTCGTTCGTTCGTTCGTTCGTTCGTTCGTCCGTCCGTTCGTTTCGTTTCGTTTCGTTTCGGTTCGTTCGTTCGTTCATTCGTTCGTTCGTTCGTTCGTTCGTTCGTTCGTTCGTTCGTTCGTTCGTTCGTTCGTTCGTTCGTTCGTTCGTTCGTTCGTGCGGGCGTCCGCGCGTATGTGCGTGCATGCGTTCATATGTGCGTTTATTCATTCATTCATTCATTCGTTCGTTCATCCACCTATCTGTTCACTCATCCTGTCACCTGTCCTTGGCCTCTCTATTGGTTTACTGGTCTGTGCCTCCCAGACATCAATTGATTGTCTATGTGGATGGACTGATGGATGGATTACTGGGTGGGTGGCCGGGTGGGTGCATGGATTGTTTGGACATATATGTTTGTAAAGGTACAAACCACCTCTCTTCCGCAACCACCTGCCGTATTTTATTCTTATATTTTCAACAGCCGCACCAACTCATTGCAAAGAAGCAATTAGCGCTTTGCAATGACTAAGTGAATAAATTAAACCAAATTCGGAAATGAAATTGTAGCTTTCACCCATTTGCCTATTCATTTGTTCAGTCGTCTAGTCACCCACCGGGTGTCTGTCTATCAGTTTACAAATCTGTTCTCCCCTTAATCAAGTATTTGTTTAGGTAGATGGCAGGATGGACTGATGGATGGATTAATATGCTGGTGTCTGGGCGGGTGAATGAGTGCGTGGGTTGTTGGACATATATGCTTACAAAGCTCAAACAACCTGTGACTTACAACCACCTCTCTTTAGAAGGAATCTCACTAGACCAACAACATTCAGTCAATCCACAATGGATCATCCTATGTCAGAAAGACCTGCTCAAAACTATTTGTTTATTCCTATTTTCGAACACATGGCAACGCCAACTTATTACAAAGAAGTAATCAATGCTTTGTAATGACTGAGTGAACCGATTTGCCCAGATCAAAAAACTGTATAACTCCTAACTGTCAAAATTTGTTCCTATTTTCGAACACACGGCAACGCCAACTTATTACAAAGAAGTAATCAACGCTTTGTAATGACTGAGTGAACCGATTCGCCAAGATCAAATAACTGTATAACTTGTCAGAATTTGTTTTAATAATCTTTATTCAGGAAACCTGTCCCTTGCAGTACTCAAACAACAAGTAAATTACTCTCCGCCGCCATGATTAAACATATCTCGGCAGCATTTGATCTAATGACTGACCAAATAGCCCTCATTGTTATTCTCACACCTTAATCGCCTGAAACGAACCGGCGTACTAACCCATGCTACAGTTAGATAAGCTCGATATAATTAAGCAATCACGCCTTTTGTATTAGCTGTTTGACTTCAGTAGCGCCAAAGGCGCACATTGATCTAAAGCAGGTCTTCGGGTTTAGTTTTATCTTTTGTGGAGAGACTGAATTAATAGTTAATCAGTAGTCACCATTGTAGTAATTCTCCTATAAATATGTAAGAATTATCAGTTGCCATTAGACCAGTTTTTTCGCTGCATGACGAAGACCATTACGTCGAAAGCGCTCCAGCAACTGACAGTGTAAGCTTTAAT
Source organism: Chaetoderma sp. LZ-2023a (assembly GCA_034401795.1). Classification (NCBI taxonomy): domain Eukaryota; kingdom Metazoa; phylum Mollusca; class Caudofoveata; order Chaetodermatida; family Chaetodermatidae; genus Chaetoderma; species Chaetoderma sp. LZ-2023a. The sequence continues at coordinate 84,825,710 of CM067369.1, read as the reverse complement.
TTTATATATATATAATAATCTTGTATTAATTGTTCTTATTTTTCAGTCTCTAAATTGTTTCAACACATATCGCTCTAGTTAATATTTGGAATTTAACTTTTTTGAACTTTTCTGACTAAATTTGACATAAATCTATAGAAATTTGATTACGTTCTAAAAATGGCCAAGAATTTCAACGGCCCAGTAGGTAAAGGACGCAAATCTGGCAACCCAGCGTCCAACTTTTCTTCAACCAAAAGTGCTCCTAACCAGTCTGTTCAGGCCTTTCAGAGACTGGTTAAGATGTACTTCCATGTGTTGCAATGCTTGCATCACTATGGTCTTTTACGAGAGCATTTGGCATCAGACTCTCTCCCGAAATCTCTCAGCATGAAAATGGAGGAGATGAACTCGTTTTTCTGCCCTGCCTTACGAGATGACGAATTTTTGAAATCGACCAGCATGATAAACCAAATTTGGGCTCATAGCTGCTTAGAAAATTTAATCAAACATTATCGAAGCAAATTGGACAAATTAAAGGCAGATGTAAAAGTGGCCGAATCTAATGTAATTCTTGATCTAGACAGAGCCAAAGGCATAGCATTGAAATGGGGTAGGCAAAATTTTGGAAATAAATTGGCCACAATGACAATCACAAATTTTTGGAAATTTTTGGCAGAAATAGCTAGTGATAAGCAAAATAGAGTGATGTCTCTACCAACACCGGCGGCCACACCGAGTACAGGTTCAGGTTATCATTCAACAATGACTAACAAACGACAACGGTCACCAACCACCTTCACACCCTCGCCTACCACTTCCAAGCGGACGAATCTGTATACATCACCAACACCAGCACCTGGTGTTGATGATGTAACAGAGTCATGGCCGGCTCTCCCAAAGACAAATTCTCCTCCTGTGCGCCGTTGTCGGGTTGTTACTCATTGTTCCCCCAATCTACCACCTAGCAACTCTTCCCCATCTCTTCCACTATCTTCTCCTCGCCACCTTCTGACTCGATCTTCTCCTCTTCCTCCTTCTCCTCTCTCAATCCCGCCTCCTCCTCTTCCTCCTCAAACTTCTTCTCTTCATGCATCTCCTCTCTCAATCCCGCCTCCTCCTCTTCCTCCTCAAACTTCTTCTCTTTATACATCTCCTCTCTCAATCCCGCCTCTTGCTCCTCATACTCAATCTTCTCCTCTTGCATCTCCTCTCTCCATCCCTCCTACTCCTCTTCCTCCTACGCTTCATCTCTCTTCTCCTCACGCACCTTCTTCTGCTCCTCTTCTTCTGTCTCCACCTCCTCTCCCTCCTATGGAGAATAATAGTAACCTGTCTGACAGGAAGTTTGCTAAGTACCGTCATCAATCGCATAGCAAGGGCCTGTGGAGGATCCCCAGAATCACCAAAAAGATTCTGATGATAGGGTCATCTAATCTAGCCCGAATTGATTTAGATGTCCATCCTGACATCCAGGTTGAGTGCTATCCTGGTGCCGCATTATCACATTTCAGAACAATGGCTATGCGACACCAGGATGGCCCTAGCCCGGAGAAGATCATCTTGAATATTGGCATCAACTCCAAAAATGAGCATCCAACCAAAGCCTCAAGCCATTTACGGTTCATGGCTCGTGAATTTAAAAACACCTTCCCTAATGCGGAGTTGCACTTTGCTGAGATTAACTTCTCTGATAGCTTGTCAGACAGGCAAAGGTACTGTCTCAAGCGTATCAACGAATCAGCAAGGTCCAACTGCCACGTTGATAAGGTCATCCCCAAAATTTCTGATGCGAATTTTCATGTTGAGAAGGATAGAATCCATTGGACGAAAGAAACAGCTAATTGTATTTATAACCATTGGTTGACGGTACTTAGTTTAAACTAAATGTGGGTCAAGGCAATAGCTCCCCTAACATAGGATTAGGAACAAATCTTGTCAATTTAGCAGCTGACTATGATCTCTCACCATCTGAAAAATCAATTCTCGATCGTGGTCTTACTTTTATACCAACTCCAAAACCAAAAACAGGATTAGATTTGCTTTTAGACACAGGTCTTATTGAAGTAGCTAATTTTGGTCATTCAGTAAAAATAGCCCATCATTTTCGAAATTTAAATGGAGAGTCAAAACCATTCACTGGAAAATCCGGTTGGGACCCTCCAGATAGGCTAGTTGATGACAATGTTAAAGCAACCATAAAAACGGTTGCTGGTATAGCCAGATCATTGCCAGTTACAAACAATAAGCAAAACCTTTCATTTCTCGAACGACAGGCTATCAACAAATTACGTAGAAATCAAAATATTATTATAAAACCAGCCGATAAAGGTTCAGCAACTGTGATTATGTCTAGAGAAAACTACATCCGCGAGGCCGAAAGGCAGTTAACTAACACCAGGCATTACAGAAAACTTGATAATTTAATTTGGCCTCAAAACCGACAAAATTTCATTGAAATACTTAATTCATTGCATACAGATAAGTACATCGATAAGAAACAGCTAAAGTATCTGCTAGGTGAGAATAATCCACAAAATCGGACATTTTATATCTTGCCTAAAATCCATAAACCTATCAGCACCTGGTTAGATCCATTGACACCTCCTGGACGACCCATCATTTCAGACTGTGGCAGTGAGTCTTATGGCATTTCAGAATATATTGATTACTATTTAAAGCCCATTGCTAATAGACACAAGAGCTTTCTCAAGAACACTGAACACTTTCTTTCAAAGTTATCCAAATTGTCAGTTCCGAAAGATGCATATTTAGTCACATTAGACATAGATGCTATGTATACCAATATAGATATTGATGCTGGAGTCAATGCTATTAAGAATTCTTTTGTCAAATTTCCTGATCCAGATCGACCAGACACGGAAATTCTAAAATTATTAGAGCTAAGTCTTAAAGGAAACGATTTCCAATTTAATGGTGAAAATTACCTTCAAATCTGTGGATGCGCAATGGGTAAACGATTCAGCCCAAATTTTGCCACGATTTATGTTGCGGAGTGGGAAGAGGAGGCACTGAACAAATCAACCAAAAAGCCTCTTCTTTACCTCAGATATCTAGATGACATCTTCATAGTTTGGCAACATTCAGAAGAAGACTTTTGGGAATTTTTTCGCATTTTAAATAACCAAGATTCAAACATCAAGCTAAAAGCTACTATTAGTGGAACATCGGTTGACTTTTTAGATGTCACGATCTATAAGGGTCCTCAATTTGATTCCTCTGGAAAATTAGAATATAAAGTATTCTTTAAGCCAACAGACTCACATCAGCTGCTTCACAAAAAATCATTTCATCCTCCACACACATTTAAAGGTTTGATCAAATCGCAAATCATAAGATTTTTTCGAAACTCTAGCAACAGGCAAAATCTGAATAGTGCATGCTCTACTCTGTTTGATGCTTTGAAAGCACGAGGCTATTCAGCCCGTTTTCTTCGAAAAATTAAAGCAGACACCATCAATGAGCTTGAAAATCTAAAACCTCATAGCGGACCCGAGTTTGAACCTGTCCAAATTAAACACAATAAACCAATCATGTGCGATGGATCAGTTTCTAAATGCGACAAAAATAGATGCAAAGTAAACAACTATATTGTAAACCAACAAACATTCCTGAGCTTTCAAACTAAAAATGAATATCATATCCGAACTAATATGCATTGTGATTCTGAGAATGTAGTCTATTTGATCAATTGTGCCCTTTGCCAGAAACAGTATGTTGGTGAAACAAAAAATGCATTTAGAGTGCGTGCTAGACGCCACGTTTCTGATATTAACACCTCAGCAGATACGCCAATTGCTCAACATTTCCAACTTCCGGATCATTCAGTTGAACATCATTTTGAAATCATGCCAATAGAACAGATTCCGACCTTCGATAGTGAGGAAGAAACGAGTTCGTTTCGCAAAATCCGAGAAGGCCATTGGATTAGAACACTCCAAACAAAAGCACCATTTGGAATAAATGTAGATTCGGGAATATCACAAAAGAACAAAATTATCCCATTTCAACTCATATACAATAGACGTAATGTTGAATTAGCGAAAACCATGAAAGACGAATATTCACAGTTGCAATCTAAATTAAAGGAACCGATCAAAGCACGACCAGTAATAGCTTACAATAGAAATCCAAACCTGAAAGATTTGCTAGTAAGATCAAAGTTAGACCTTATAGTTCCTGATAACAATGACAAGGTTTCATCCCTCCCTACCTATTCTTAAATAAATCTAATCCCAACCAAAATCAATGGTGGGGCAACATGAAATCATATCCGTAGGACATCTTTTAATTTTGTGTCTGCAAAAGTGCGTGCGTGCGTGCGTGCGTGCGTGCGTGGGTGCGTTCGTTCGTTCGTTCGTTCGTTCGTTCGTTCGTTCGTTCGTGCGTTCGTACGTTCGTGCGTTCGTGCGTCCGGGCGTCCGGGCGTTTGTTCGTATGTGTGTATGGGTGTGTGCTCGTACATCCGTACGTGTGTGCATCTATACTTGCGTGGGTGTATGTGTGCGTGTGTATGTGGGTGTGGGTGCATTAATTCGTGAGTACATTAGTGCCTGGGTGTGTGCGTGCATGCATTCTTGCGTCCGTTCGTGCATGCGTTCATGCATGCATTATTGCGTGCATTCGTGCATGTATTACTGTGTGCATGTATTATTGCATGCATTCGTGCATTCGTTCAGGTGCGTGCGTGCGTGCGTGCGTGCGTGCGTGCGTGCGTGCGTGCGTGCGTGCGTGTGTGCGTGCGTGCGTGCGTGCGTGCGTGCGTGCGTGCGTGCGTGCGTGCGTGCGTATGTACTTGCGTGTGTGTATGTGTGTGCATTCGTGTGTGTGATTTCTCTATAATGTAGGATCAATCCCAGCCTTTACCTGTTAAAGCGACCTACTGATTAATTCACTTTACCCCAACTAATCTCAAGGGGGGACCACTCTAAGTAAATCTAAACTTGGTCTCGATAGGACAAATTTAGGCAAAGAAATTTTTAATTAAATTCCTGTGCCAATGCGTTTTTTTCAATGTAAAGACAGACAGACAGACAGACAGACAGACAGACAGACAGACAGACAGACAGACAGACAGACAGACAGACAGACAGACAGACAGACAGACAGACAGACAGACAGACAGACAGACAGACAGACAGACAGACAGACAGACAGACAGACAGACAGACAGACAGACAGACAGACAGACAGACAGACAGACAGACAGACAGACAGACAGACAGACAGACAGACAGACAGACAGACAGACAGACAGACAGACAGACAGACAGACAGACAGACAGACAGACAGACAGACAGACAGACAGACAGACAGACAGACAGACAGACAGACAGACAGACACTCCACAGGTTAAATAGCTGGTGTCAGACCATATGCCGTCAAACTGCACACATTGCCGTCTATTGGATAAGTAGCTCTGGAAGCGGCTTAGTGCAATACCTCTTATACCATACTAGTTCAGCTTTTCTAGAAGCATAGAATGGTATATTGTGGCAAAAACTGTGGATAAGTCCAGAAAAATGCCTATTGTATGTTTTGAATTTTCTAAAGATTCTATAATTTTCTCTAGCATGTCAATTAGTGCATAGTGGAATGTTTTTCTCGAAAGCAATATTGTGAAACATATAGTATAGATGTTTTGTCCAAATATTTAACTACCCAGTTGTGCATTAGTCTTTCAAGTAGTTTAGAGAAGGTTTATGGCGGATTCATCAATTTTGAAATGGCTCTAGCTACTAACCAATACGAGTACATATTATGTCTCTATATTAGCCATGGTGATTGATCTATGACAAGCTAACTCTTTCATCCCTACATACAAGATTTAACAGATTCACTATTATATATCATAACTACCAAAGGCAGCAACAGCGCCCAGTCATATTAGTTTCAAAATATTTAACAGAATGTTTAATAAATAGTAAATACTTGCAATTCATACAACCTGACGGACTATTAAGCGTTTAAGACGGACTAAATCGAGTCATTCATGACGTAATGATTATGATGTCATCCTACACGTAACTACCTAGTTGATTATGACGTCATATGATTAACTGAGCAATTACCTCACTGTAATATAGTTGTATGGGAGACGCGGTTATAAGACTGACTTGTCTTATCGCGCTTCCTCTCACACAAAAATTAAATTCTGTTTAAACCAAACATATACCCGGGTGCAGGCCATTTACAACGGTGTTTAAGAAGCTCTAGAGAATTACGATGCGGATGTGCCGTGCTAAATTGTATATCAATGCGTAAAAATTACGATAATGGGTAAAAGCCAATTGCTTTTATTGAAAATGTATTATGCCGCTTTTATAAATTGCATATAAATACTATCTAGGTAGTAAATTTTGCTTTGAATATGAAGTGGCGTCCTAAATAATCCGCTACTACAAATTTGTCTTAGATTTTTATTAGTTTCAAAATAGTCGGTTTTGTAATAATTTTATATACCCCATATAGCTGTAATGTACTAGCATTGAGTATATCTGAACAAAGCCCAGAATAATATAGCTCGAGATAAAATAAGGTAGAATGGAAAAATAACGAGTTCTACGACTACGTTGTAATTAATTTAGCTTTCTCTCATCGAACCGATCAGCAGTTCTTATAACAGTATATTTCACGCGAGGTAGCTCCCAATTTGTCCCCTGGCAGCGCGCATCGCTTTGCCAAAGCGCGGCTGGACAGGCGGAACGTGGCTCTGGGTACAAGAGGCCTCTGACCTTTACACGAGCTATCCATCAATAAATCATTGTTCCAGATGTCGTCTTCATATCGAATGCCTGTCTTCAGCATTGGAGACATATAGACCCGCAACACCTTGAATTCAGACAGGTTCTATCCGAGCCTGTTAGTTTTTGTTAAACCCAACGTGTTAAAATCACATCATTCTTTAGCTCATACAACCCACAAACGTCACAATGTTTATGACATAAGGAAAGAAAATGTTGAATATTTTTAAATTAATTTGTCTTTGACCTATAAGAAGCAGGACTATGTGTTATGAAGGCCAATGCGAAACTGAGGGAGCTAGGTTAAGAAATAGTTTGGGGCGAAGAGAACCATCCATTGCACTCACACCCACCTCCCTCCCCAGGATACAATGAAATCATCATTTTTTTAAATTATTACCTTCTAACTAAAAGAGAAACACGTGTGAATATGCTATAGTTGGGACATAGGAAGTTTTGCCAAAACTCAAATAATTGATGGATGGACAAACGGACTGACAGATGGATAGATGGGCCGACAGACTGACATGCTGACTGACCGACCTACCGATCGATTGACCGATCAACCGACCGATCAACCGACCGATCAACCGACCGATCTACCGACCGACCGACCGACCGACCAACCGACTGACTGACTGACCAACTGGCCGACTGACTGACTGACCGACTGACAGATCATCCGACCACCCGCTCTCCGTGTCTCAACATTAAAACAAGATTCTTGTTTTCAGGTCTTCACCCTTTAATCCTCGAATTTGTTCAAGAAAATTCATTTCAATCTTCTCATAGAAAATGTCAATTTGTGGACCAAGAGAAGACTACTTTTTAAAATTTACAACTGGACTGACTGGCTAGGTTATCGAGCCAGTCATACCAGGGGAAAAATTTCAAAAAAATAATCTTCTCTTGGTTTGCAAAAGGACAAATCTCAAGCCCACTGCAGAAGCCGTTTTGGTTGATATGAGTTAAAATCTCCCTTCTTTCATGGATGGAGAACAATATGGAAAACTAAGTTTTCCTTATATATATCACAAAATAAATGACAGCTAATTTGTGATTTAGCGTTCTAAAATGACATAACGTTATTGCATCGCGGTGGGGTAGAATGGACCTTTCCATTTTTAGCTATGCCCCGCCCATCACTAGCTAAGCTCCACCCAAACCTCGCCGTGTTGGGATTGATCGATCCCCAAATGCCCTAGCTATCAATTTCCTGAAAACTATACCGGGAAGCTGTTGAATATTTTGTAACTAATTTTACTGGGTGCTGTTGCTGCCTATATTCAACAGTATATTTATTAAATAGTAAAAGCAAACAATTTGTACAACAACGCAAAGACCGTCTTCAAATTTGCGTTCGTGACGTACTTATCGACGTCATTCATGACGTCATTCATTATGATGTCATTGTACACAACACACAGTTCATTATGACGTCATATGATGGGTGGGTACTCTGGAAAGGTGAATTGTGAAGTGCGAAATGTGTCAACAACTATCAGTAGATCGTGACGTTTGTCAGTGCTCTTCTCATTCTTCTGGCAACTGCCCGGTCCAGCCACCACTGTCTATAATAATGTGCCAGCATACACACTACGGTTTCTTTAATTGTGTCAGTAATCAGAAACGAGACCGAACAAAAATGTTTCGAGCGTTGCCATGCGCTCTCTACAGTAGCACAATGGCTACAAATTGACAAGCAGAAGCAGACACTCATGACCTGAATTTATATATTTTTATTGTAAATAAAATTTGGTTGAACGTATTAATCTGACATTTTATTTAACTAGGAAATGGTATTTGCAACAACAAATACGATTTTGTTAGTAATATGAGATGCTTATATACACCTGTGCAAAAGTTAAGCACCAGCAAAAACAATAGAACGTAGAAACATGATGGTACAACTAGGCTGCCATACCTTTTGTCCCCGCGTTAGCTGACATAATTCCAAGTACGAAATGCACATGCATGCATGACTTCACGCCGCTTGATGTCCGTGCGTGGCGGGAAACAGCACACGTGTTCAGTTATGTGAAAGTCCAGTTTGAGGTGTAGAACATTACATACAGATTTAGGCGACAAGATTAGGAATTTTGTGTTCATGACCGTGGTTTATTTGTACAGAGAGAATTAGCTCTTGATTGTGAACCGCTATGGCAAGACGAAGGTTAAGTGATCGTGTGAAATGGCAAATCATAGGCATGCATACCACTGGTATGTCATGCAGAGAGATTGGCAGACAGCTGAACATTAACCATACTGTAATCAGTCGTTTGATTGCAAAACATGGGCAAACTAACGAGGTGAAGGACAGGCCTAGATCTGGAAGACCGAAGAAGACTACTGCCCGTGATGATCGAGCCCTAGTACGCCTTGTTAGGAGATCTCCATTCACCAACAGCAGAGTGCTCAGCCAGCAATGGGAAACGCGCAATAGAGTGTCAAAGTCTACCGTCAAAAGGAGACTGTATGCTGCTGGCATGAAAGCTAGGAGACCTGTCAGACGTCCTCTCCTCACTGCACACCACAAAGAGAAGCGTCTGAGGTGGTGCAACGAAAGAAGACACTGGAACATGAGATCCTGGAGACGGGTACACTGGTCCGATGAAAGTCGGTTCCTGCTTCATGCCACAGATGGTCGAACTCGTGTATGGAGGTCCAGACGCACGGCATACGACCAACGTAACATCATGGAAGAAGTTCCATTTGGTGGAGGTTCCGTTATGATATGGGGGTGCATCTCATTTGAATGTAAGCTGGATCTGTTGACTGTACCTGGAACACTAAATGGACAAATATATCAAGATTCCATACTGGATAGAGTTGTGGTCCCTCATTTTGTAAATCATGCACCTGGAACCCACCCTATATTCATGGATGACAACGCCCGACCACATCGTGCTAGAGCTGTGCATGAATACCTCCGCCAGAATGCCATCGAAACCCTACCATGGCCAGCAAGGAGCCCTGTCATGAACCCTATTGAGCATATCTGGGACATTCTGGGAAACATGGTGAGAAGGAGGGATCCTCCTGTGCAGAACCTACAGGAATTAACAGACGCACTCCATCTTGAATGACAACGAATACCACAATGGCGTATCAGTCGGTTGGTGACCAGCATGAGACGTCGTGTCCAGGCAGTCATCCAGGCACAAGGTGGATATACCCGGTATTAATAATGACAGTCTCAACCTCGTGCACAGATGTTAAACCTCGTTTTCAGACACCATTAATGACAATCTAGCCACGTGTGTCAACTGTAGGGCAATAGTTGTCAGTTGTGTCAACGTAACCATATTCAGGCCTCGTTTTCAAGTTCAAACAAAAACATACAGTGTTTCCCCACCATCATAATCAGCATTCCTCTAGTTGCATTATTACCTCTTGCACTAAGATGGATGGGTACATAAATGTTTATGCTATTGCTTTCTTCATAGCACATGAATATACCCTCGCATGTGCGTAAAAATAGGGTGGTGCTTAACTTTTGCACAGGTGTATATATAACGAGATCGGCGAGAAAATGTTGAATTCTGAAATGCCGCTTTTGAGATGGCCATGAGAGATTTGCGCTTTTAAAATCTGTGACTGATATCTTTCTTTACATGTCAAAATTTGAAAATACCCGGACAGGCGTATTTGCGCTTTACAGAACCCGTGTTACCGGTGGTCGAGACTACTCGCCCCATAGTGAAGGTATGCGGACGTCCAGTCTATTCCTATAATATGTCTATGGCGTCAACGGACAACGAAACCCTGACCCTATTCACACCTGCCTTGCTGTCAATAGGGAAAATGTTTTTAAATGTTTTGCTAAATTTTCAAACTATGATAATCTGGTGTTTTGGAATGTTTTCACCATTGAACGCAAGGCTGGCGCACACGTTAGACGAACAGATTCACGGATATGAACTTAGGAGATTTTGTTGAGGGAACGAGACATGGCATGAGGACCGTGAGGTTCACTGGCGCTACATCATCTCATCCTGCCATGGAAAATGAAGGTGAGTCTGAGAGTGACACCGATAGCTTTGCTCCCCAACGTCTTGCGCTCTGGTACCCAGCATTAAGCAATCTACGAAGCAGTTTTAAGCACAGATTTGATACCAGCGAACGCATCTGCGCTGGTTCATTACGTCAAGAGTTGGATTATTTTTAGAACTCATACAGAACAGAGTCTTTTTACTCTAGCATGGGGCCAGACACATCCATAAGTAAAGGCACATACACACGGTCGCTGCGCGAGCAGCCAACATGGGCAATCTGCAGGCAAGATTGCCACGCTTAGCAATCTTACACTCACACACCACCGTGAGGTATCTAATGTAGCAGGCGCGGACAGTCTCACACAAAATTTGCAAAGACAAATGTCAGAGAAAGCGCTAAAGCAGAAAGAACTAGAATGCACTCGAGAGAGAGATGCTGACTCGCGGCTGTCTTGACAATGCACTTAATGACCCCGTGACCTTGATAGTTAATCCGTTGACCTCAAACACAACGCAATCATAAAGTATCGCAACATGAATACGTGTGCTAAATCTGGTAATTCTACCTTCTTGTATTCCAGGGTTATGGCAAAAATGTGTATTCCATTATGCACTTTGTGACCCCGTGTCCTAGATATTTAATACATTCTCCTGAAACTCATAGTACTCTTAGCCACCTATAATATGAACGGATGACCCATAATTTGGTGATTATACCTAAATGCGTTCCCGATTCATGGTTAAGTATTTTGGGATGCACTTAGTGACCCATGACCTTGCTATTTGAACTTTCGACCTAAAACTAATCTGAGCCCTAGTCAACCGCAAGATGAATGTATGTTACTGATTTGGTGATTCTACCTTCTTGCAGAGTTAGGCAGAGTTAGGCCTATTGAAGAAAATGTATATTCCGGTATGCATTAAGTGACCCAGTGACCTCGATTTTTGAATTTTTGACTACAAAGTAAAACATATATAGCCATTCATAATATCATGTATGTCCGGAATGTGGTGATTCTATCTACTTGCGTTCCGGATTTATGGCTAAAGTGTGTATTTCTGGATGAACTATAAGTGACCATGTGACCTCGATTTTTTACCCTTTTTCTCCAAACTAATTTTCTAGCCATTCATAATATGAATGTATGTTCCAAATTTGGTCATTCTACCTCACATGATTCCCGAAATATGCCTCGGATAAATAGGCATGCAGGCAGGCAGGCGGGTGGGCGGGCGGATGGGCTCAGGCGGTGGGCAGGCGGATGGATGGATGGACGGACAGATCAACGGACAGACTGTCAGATGGACGGAGAGACAGACAGTCAGACAGACGGCACGAACCGCAATACTCACACTGACCTTCGGCTTAAGAGCAGAAAGAACAACCGCAAGAGCAAAATGACAGAATGTCACGAGGCATTCATGGTGCAAATAGGTGACCGGCTCCTCAATCAGCCACACTACGCTTCTCAGTCAGCCACACACTACGCTCCTTAGTCAGCCACACACTACGCTCCTCAGTCAGCCACACACTACGCTCCTCAGTCAGCCACACACTACGCTCCTCAGTCAGCCACCTTACTGCGCTCATCAGGCAGCCACACACTACGCTCCTCAGTCAGCCACACAATACGCTCCTCAGTCGGTCACGCACTACGCTCCTCAGTCAGCCACGCACTACGCTCGCTAACCAACAATCCATCAATCTCGCCTCCTCGCCTTTCGCTATAACTCGCGCTCGGTGTGGGGATAGTCAGTGGCAAGAGCATGGGAAACCCGTCGTCCTCACCTTCCGATACAATATTGTATCCATGGCCAAATTAAGGGTTTCGTAGGCACTAACCACATGTCAACCAACGATTGACATAGTATTTTAGTCAAATTAGATGGTGGTCTGGGTGTCCTCCCACAAGAAAATTTTGAAAACTTGATACTATAAGAGGGACTCTCGTGCATTTCTGGAAATAAACATGGAATATCAGTTGGTTGTTAAATTAATACATTTTTGTCACTGTTTAGGAATTTGATGCCACCCCTCAGCTGGTCATCCAGGTTCCCATCACCTCCACGCCCACCCACAACCACCCACCACAACCCCCAGCACACCCCACCCCTACCCACTATCCCACAGACACAGAGCCCACCCAGCCCCCAACACTTACTACGCTACTGAGTGGGCTGACTCAGCGGGCGGAATCCCCATTGAAGCTTTTTTTAATTAGATGCCCTCGGAGGCCATCTCCTGCACTTCTGAGAATGATTTACGTAAATATCGACCTTCTATTTGGCATCAGTGGGTGTGTAAACTCTTCATTTTGTTCATTTTAACGCCTACTAAATTAAGCTTGTTTTATTTTTAGATATCTTCCTCAAATTTCGTAGGCTCCTCTAACTGTCCTAGGCCCCCATAAACTGTCACGGTAGGCCCAAGACACGGTGCCTAGTGTTCCTAATGGGAATTCGACGCTCAGTGTGTCGATCATTCACTTTTTAAGCTTTTATCGTCACCGTCAAAATAACCCTTTATACGTTCTTTGGCTGTCAAAGCAAAGCACATTTGTCAGATTATAAATTCGTGACCACTTTTACCATAATGGACCTTTCCAGTTTTAACTCCACCTACATCATGTATTTGGATGGATCGATCCCTGAACTCCCGGACTATCAATTTCCAGAAAACTATACAGGTAAGCTGCTAAATATTTTGAAACTAATTTAACCAGGCGCCTATGGCAGCAACATCACCCAGACAAATTAGATTCAAAATATTCAACAGCAATTTTTATTAATTAATAAAGACATACAATTCGTAAAACAACGCTTAGTCCGTCACCAATTATGCATTCTTGACGAACCTATCTACGCCATTCATGACGTCAGTGATTATGACGTCATCCTACACGTCCCGTAATTGATTATGACAGCATATGACGGATGGGTATACTGAAAAGGTCAATTACTCAACAAGTTTGTATAAAACATATATAAAATAGTAGAGCACACTACAAGCAACAATTACGTGGTCAGTTTGCTAGTAATCAATAAGAAAAGATGACGGGATTTCCCTATAGTTGTTTCCCCGTCCCCTAGCGATGGCAGATTTTGACAATACTAACGCGGTTTTGATTTAAATTTTAAACTTAGAAAACAGGGACAGTGGCACTTTCCCCCTCTGGGTACATGTTCAGACAACGCTGATTAGAGGTAGTCAAACATATGTATTAACTCTCTTTACTCTTGAAATGCCAGGTTTCTAGCTTAAAGATAACTGATAACAATTTTGAAACCAATTTGACTATAACAGTACTTTGGCAAATTGGTTCCAAAATTGTTAACAGAACACTCCTTACATCATAAGAATTGTTACAGTTGCGACTCCTAATGGACCTTTCTAGTTTTGGGTATACTGCGCCCATCTCTAGCTAAGCTCCACCCTTGCTTCGCCCGTGTTGGGATCGATAGATCCCTGTACTCTATAACGATCAATATCCTGAAAACTATACAGCTAAGCTGATGTCCCAGTCAAATATTTTCAAAATATTCAAGAGCATGTTTATTAAAGAGATGATAATCTCATCTCAAATTTTGTGCTACAGCGATAGATTAATGTTTTATAGATTCGATGTCATTTATATCATGTCACATGTCCTTGTCCGTATCACAATTATCTGCTTCGTAGCATCGCGTTAATATAGAACAGTGATCGCCATTATCTTGTCTCCTCAAACGATAGTGCATGATGTCATGTGAGTGCCAATGCATTAATTTTGTATTATGCAATAATCAATTTCTTGGATATTTTCAAACTAATTTGACTGGAAGTTGTTGCTGCCTATGGCAGCAACAACTTTCAGATAAACTAGTTTCAAAATATCAACAGCTTACCTGTATGATAGATCCACTTTGTCAAACTGTAGATGGAAACTCAATGACTGACGTGTATACCGAGGCAGACACGCTAGATTTTTTCTGATTGGTTGAAAAGTAAATCATGACAGCCATCATAGGCTGTAGAAAGATATCATCATTTCGCTACTAAAGGCTGAATAGCTTTCGTTGTCGACACGATAAAAAAGCTAAAGTACCAAGGATGGATTATGGGTGGAAAATTCTATCACGTGAATGGTTAGTATAAGATAAGGTGAGTTTTCCTTTACATAGTAAAGCAATACAGTTCGCACAACAACGATTAGCCCGTCACCAATTATGCGCTCGTGACGCACTTATCTACGTCATTCATAACGTCATTGATTATTTATAACATCACCCTACACGTCACGTAGTTGATTACAACGTGATATGATGGATGGATAAACTGGAAAGGTCCATTGCTTACTGGCGGAACAACATATTCCTTAGTATTAAGTATTAGACACATGCATTAACTTTTTCGAAATTAATCTGACGGGAAGTTCTCCCACATTGGTCTATCCATCTGTGGTACAGCTAGCTGGAGACGCCCGCGATCCGATCCACATCCGCGTACATGATAAGACGGCATTGCATATGCTTAGCTCAGTAGGGCCTAATGCACATTTTCAGTTTATCTATCCATCATATGACGTCATAATGAACTAAGTGACGTGTAGGATGACTTCATAATCAAAAACTCGATTTAGTCCGTTTTAAACGCTTAATAGTCTGACACGTTGTACGAATAGGATATCATAAGAACTTAATAAACATTATGTTGAATATTTTGAAACTAATTTGACTGGGCGCTATCGGTGCCATAAGCAGCAACAGCGCCCAATCAAATTAGTTTCAAAATATGGGGTAACAGTGTATAATACTATCATTGTATCAATAGAGATATGGGTAACATATATTTATAGTATAGTGGCTTATGTATAGCAAGTATTATACAATAATGGGAGTAATTACATGTTTTAAATTGTACATTACATTTTAGTAGTAACAACAGTAGTAGTAGTAGTAGTAGTAGTAGTAGTAGTAGTAGTAGTAGTAGTAGTAGTAGTAGTAGCAGTAGCAGTAGCAGTAGCAGTAGCAGTAGCAGTAGCAGTAGCAGCAGCAACAGTAGTAGTAGCCTCGTGAGCTCCGTGAGTTGTGTGCATTCCTCTATTATGCACTTATACATGTCTGTGTTATGTGGTTAACAGTCGTGGATTTTGAGCAAATAGTAAGAACTTATGTATCGCACGTCATTGTATTTAATACACCTGTATAGAAAGTGACTTTCGTCACAGCGTCGTTATTTTCTCGCAATATTGTCCCATCTCCCAGTATTGATTTTTAATTTATAGTTCAGGGTTCTAAAATGAAAAAGAATAATCGATCCCCTAAATTATAATTTTTCAAGGTCCTTTTCAAATTGTAAGCTTTGATAAATTTCTTTGTAGAATGTGATATTGATTCCATGCATCCAATCATCTATATATTGCATTTGCAGTGTTTCTTTGGTCAATTTAACTATATGTTCTTTATTTACATGGTCAGCTCCGATAACGTCCTGTTGTCCTACCGTTTGTAAAATGGATTTAATAGCATTGATCCATTTACAGTTAAAATCAATTTCCATATCTCATTCCCTACGTGTATAATTGTCTATACCCTGCATTCACTAAACCCGCCCCGAATCTTAACATATTACACTTCGCCGTGGCTTCTCCATATATCATAACATTGGGTGTGAATTATAAAGCGTTGACTTCTTTCAATGATTACTAGATTTTCAAATCCCCATATCTCCGATGTATATAAATGCACCGGCGCTATCATAGTGTCAAATAAGCTACACTGTATTTCATTTTCTGTTATTTTTAGGAGCAAATGGAACATTGCTTTGTTGCCATGTCGTAGACTTCTCGTCCGACATGCGTAAAAGCCACGGTTGCTTTTAAAAACTGTTTATATATACATAGGCCATAGGCAGCAACAGCACCAAGTCAAATTAGTTTCAAAATATTCAACAGCTAACCTGTCTTCTGGAAATTGATATTCAGCGAGTTCAGGGATCGATCGATCCGAACACGTGCGAGGTGTAGGTGGAGCTTAGTTAGAGATGGGCGGATCATCGCTAAAACTGGAAAGGTCCATTCTACGAGTTCACTTGAACTCTAGATTTCGTTTAGTTGTCTGTTCATGCATGCCAACTGTAGTAGATTCAATGGATAGGCACTATAACCCGTTCAACGCATTTCATCCTAACCAATATATCTGATATTCACTATATATCCAAAAATTGTTTTGGTTACATGTTGCCGTCGCGGAAAGCTCAACTTTCGCGTAATTGATGTACATTGTTTTAGTTCGAGTTTCGCATTTACTTGGCCTATAATAGCTGGTTTGAATGCACAAATCTGGGTCAGAAATTCACGATGAAAAGCATCGTTAAACGATGTTACAAACGTAGTAATGCATGCCTTGTGTAATGCATGCTCGCAACGTAAATCAAAGCAACGTGTGTCGCTGACAAATTGTAATATCTCCTTTCACGTCAATTACCCGACTCTTCTTCCTCTTGAAGATCCGTCTGTAAATTCAATCACACGTGGACTGAGTCGCTTCCGGGCGTCGAAGTGTTTGTCGTGGCCAGGCCCGGGCAGATGTGAGCCAACTATATTCCTAGTCGTCTGACGAAATTAAGCAATTATTTCCGGAACACAGCGAGAATTGAAATGTAAGGAATAATGGAAAAGCTTTTTTGGACGCTGTCCAGTGGGCAGAAGTAGCCGCCGCTGTCGTCGTCGTCGTCCTCGTCGTAGGACCTAGTAGTAGTAGTAGTAGTAGTAGTAGTAGTAGTAGTAGTAGTAGTAGTAGTAGTAGTAGTAGTAGCAGCAGTAGCAGCAGTAGCAGCAGTAGCAGCGGTATCAGCAGCAGCAGCAGCGGTAAAGTAGTAGCGGTGGTCGTGGCGCCGAATGGCGGCCGATGGGGGTGGGTGGGGGGGGGGACTCCTGATTATCGCGTTGGTAGTTAAAGTTTTTAATTTGTTAAGTTTTATCTAATCAATTTTTGTTGAGTAACTTACCATTTGGAAAAAGCTTAGCTACCGCAAAAAGCTTAACCCGAGGCCTTAAAACAGTCTACGTTTGAAATGCCGAAAAAAAGACAGAAAAAATTTGAAAAGATTTCTTTTTTAATCATTGTCACTAAGCGGTCGGCACATTCTAGGCCTATCTGATTATATATGGAAGACAATAACTTGTTATGAATGATTTCCAATACTTATTAGTGATATGAGAGATGTCTTGCAGATATTGATCGGTACACTGAGTTAGACTTTAAGGTTAACTATGTGGACTCTATGCATGCTCGGGATTCTTAAGGTTATTTGAGAACTATACAGATTCAGATTCTTCAGATACGTTATTGCAATAACCCAAACATGAGGATATGGCAATTACGAATACAGACAATACATGACAAACAAGAGGCCCAAGGGGCCTATTTCACCCACCTGGAGCATTATGCATTTTTGTCACACTTGTTGGTGGGTGGTTTAGGAGTAGTCTTCTAAATGAGTTTGTGGACAATTTTTCAAGTTCAATATGGCCGCCAAACATACTACATTTTGATTGGTTCACTGCAGCCATGTTTTTTACGTAGCGCCTTCCCATGAAAAAACTTTAATGGCACTTACTGCCTAATCATATCTCCCAAATTTCGGCCCTGGAGTCATTTTGGCAAAAATTAGGTTATGAGGGTGTCGGGGGAGAGACGATTACTCTTGAAGAAGATGGACAAACACTAACAGGAAAGATGGCTGCAGATGCCTTTGCGAAGGCATATACAAAAGAAAGAAACATTTCTATACCACGAATGCATAAAAAAGAGGTTAGAAAAGAGCAAGAGGAAAGAACAGACACCAACACTCACGATGCAATGAAAGTTGACATTAGTTTAGCAGAACTGAAGAAGGCTATCCGCCAATTGAAGAAGAAGAAATCCCCTGGGGCAGATGGCATTACGAATGAAATGATCCAACACCTTGGTAATGCATCTCTCCGCAAGTTGCTAGACATCTTTAATCTCAGTTGGACCAATGGAGAGGTTCCTCAGTGCTGGAAGGAAGCCAGAATGACTCCTATTCTGAAAAAAGGGAAGAACAAGAGGAAAGTGCTGAGCTACCGTCCTATCAGTCTTACAAGCTGCATATGCAAGACCATGGATCGCATCATCAACCTGCGGTTGCAGTGGTGCCTGGAGTCAGAGAACATCATAGTTTCAGAGTAGGCC
Organism: Chaetoderma sp. LZ-2023a; assembly: GCA_034401795.1. Classification (NCBI taxonomy): domain Eukaryota; kingdom Metazoa; phylum Mollusca; class Caudofoveata; order Chaetodermatida; family Chaetodermatidae; genus Chaetoderma; species Chaetoderma sp. LZ-2023a. The sequence goes on along the minus strand of CM067369.1, from coordinate 84,806,775 downwards.
GGCTTCAGAAGACACAGGAGATCAAACAACACATCTCTCCTTTTATCGATCTGTAGAAGGCATTTGACAAGGTGTGGAAGGATGGCCTCCTCGTGAAGCTCCGGCGCACAGGCATCGGTGGCAACATGTTCCGATGGACCAAGTCATAGCTACACAATCGCAGAGCTAGTATGCTAGAATGTATTGCTGAGACAAGGGGTGCCACAAGGCGGCGTATTATCACCAACTCTGTTCATACTCTTCATTAATGACATTGTAGCACAGCTGCCCAATGGGATCCAAGCAGCCCTCTTTGCAGATGACCTCGTACTCTGGTGCACCGAAGAGTACACAACGACTGCCACATATAGAATACAGCTCGCCATGGACAGAATTACAGCTTGGACCAATCGCTGGTGTAATACCATCAACAAAGAACAATCATCAGCCATGCTATTCTCACTGTCCACCAAAACCAAGGTGGGCAATCTGACACTGGGCGGTACTCCACTTGAGTACGAGGACCAGCAGACATACCTGGGAGTCACCTATGACAGAAGATTAACATGGAAGGAGCACATCCAGAACGCAGATGCAAAGGCCAGAAGAAAGCTAAACATCATGAGGAAGCTGGCAGGAACAAATTTGGGTGCCAATGAAAGGATCCTCAAGACCATCTACCTAGGTGCCGTACGACCACACTTTGAGTATGGATCCAGCTCATGGATGACAGCAGCTAAATCTCATCAACAGAACCTCGACAGAGTACAAAACCAGGTATTGCGCATCATCACTGGTGGAATGAGATCAACACCAATAGAAAAAATGGAGCAGACAGCAGGCATCCACCCACTTAGCAAAGGAAGGGAATGCAAAGCACTGATCCAAGCTGCAAAGTTCAAATCGTTCAACAACCACGGGATGAAGATCAGGCAAGCACAGCTGTCATCAGAAAGACTTAAAAGATCAAGTTTTGTGAATGAGACAAAAGCACTTCAAAGGAAACACCAAGAAATGTTGCCAGCACAAATAGAAGATCCAAACCACACCCTTGATTCTCCACCCTGGGAAAATAAACTAGAGAGCATAGCTATTCGCACCACAGTACCTCATCTCACAACCAAAGATGAACACAGTGATGTGAGCAAGAAGGCCCTGACCCTAGCCATGCTGGAAGAAATGTACCCTCAGGAGACATGGATAAGGATCTACACAGATGGATCAGCCAAAGATGCAATTAGGAGCGGAGGTGCCGGACTACATATACAGTATCCAAACGGACAACATGGGTCAGCTGCAATACCGACAGGCAAACACTGTACAAACTACAGAGCTGAAGTCGAAGCACTGGCTCATGCAGCTAATACCATCAGCAGAACAGCAGACCCTATTGCACAGATTATCTTTTTATCTGATGCCCGCTCCGTCCTTGAGGCTATCACCAAAGGTAAGCTGCCACAACTTGAAGAATCACTACAAACCATCAAATGCTTTCGGATAACAGCGCAGTGGATCCCCTCCCACTGTGGAGTCCAAATAAATGAGGAAGCAGACAAGATGGCAAAGGTGGGTGCAGAAGAGAATCAGAAAGAAAACATGGTTACTCATACAGAGATGAAGACTATCATCAAGTCACTCTATAGAACACCTCAATCAGAAAATGCCTACCATCATCTCTCGAGGCCAGAGCAAGTGACCAATTTAGTCTCAGAACTGGACACAACAGACTAAACCAACACATGTATAGGCGGTTCCACCGTACGACATCGCCCGCTTGTCCCTGTGGAGAAGCAGAACAGACCACAGAGCACATACTTCAATGTTGCAGCACGTATCAGTTGCTGAGAGAAGAGATCTGGCCTTTGCCAACCTCTTTTCTTGAAAAGCTGTAGGGCCTGTGGAAGAACTGCAGAAAACCACAGATTTCATCTTGAGAACGGCTCTCCAAGTGTGATACCAGCGATCGAAAAGAAGCAGAAGAAGAAGGTTATCCAAGATGGCCACCAAACCATTTGGTCAATCAAGTTCCCTTGAAACAAACTTTGTGCAGCTCTTGCCCAGATGATATTTCATGCATTTTAAATTGATCCCCCAAGCAGTTTTAGAGAAAAATTTTAAAGACATTTTAAAGCGGGAATTTTCTTTTTTTTGACTGATCATCTTCTCTTGAACAAACTTTAATGGCCCTTTGTCCTTAATCATATATCACAAATTTCGGCCTGATCGCTTCAGCAGTTCTGGGGAAGCAGTCGTTTTTGCAAAAACGACGTCATCCAAGATGGCCGCTGAACCATTTAGTCAATCACGTTCCCTTGAACAAACTTGGGTCAGCTCTTACTATAGATCATATTTCATGGGGTCTGAATTGATCCCTCAAACGGTTTTGGAGATTTGTAAAAACCAGCCGAAATCCAAGATGACCGCCGGCCAAATTGGCCAATCGGCTTCGTTTGAACAATGTGGAATCTTTATGCCCTAAAGATGCTTCCTGCCAAATATAATTGAAATCGGCCCAGTAGTTCTCGAGAAGACTTTTTAAATTTCCTATTGCTTTAGTATTGGCGCTTTTGGCGGGAAAATGATCGAAGATGGCCCCAAACCGTTTATCCGACAGTGTCGAAAATTGCAAATTTGAGATCAGAATACCCAAAAACATATATAAAACGAATTTCGGCCTCAAAATCTATCAAATAAAAAAATCCAAAATGTCCGCCAAACACGCTATATGTTGATTGGCCCACAGCGGCCATGTTTTTTGATGGATCAACTTCTTTTGAACAAAAATTAATGGCCCTTAGTCCCTAATCATATATCACAAATTTCGGTCTGATCGCTTCAGCGGTTCTGGGGAAGAAGTAGTTTTTGCGAAAACTAGGTCATCAAAGTTGTCCACTGAACCATTTGGTCAATCAAGTTCCCTTGAACAAACTTGGTTCAACTCTTACCCTAAATCATATTTCCTGAGTTCTGAATCGATCCCTCAAACGGTCATGGAGAAGAAGATTTTTAAGAACATTTCTAAAAATCGGCCGAAACCCAAGATGGCCGTCGATCAAATTGGCCGATCGGGTTCGTTTGAACAAACCTGAATCTCTATGACTTAAGGATGCTTCCTGCCAAATATAATTGACATCGGTCAAGCAGTTCTCGAAAAGAGAACATTTTAAATTTCCCATTGCTTTAGTATGGGAGCTTTTGGCAGGAAAATGATCCAAAATGGCCGCTAAACCATTTATCCGACAGTTTTAAAAATTCTAAATTTCAAATCAGAATACCCAAAAACCTATATAAAAACAATTTCGGCCTCAAAGTCCATCAAATAAAGAAATCCAGTATGGCCGCCAAACATGCTATATTTTGATTGGCCCACGGCGGTCATGTTTTTGACGGATCAAATTCCGTTGAACAAACTTTAATGGCCTTAGTCCCTAATCATATCTGCCAAATTTCCACACAATCCCTTCGGCGGTTCTGTAGAAGTCGTTTTCGCTAAAACTAGGTCAACCAATATGGCCGCCAAACCATTTTACCAATCAAGTTCCCTTGAACAAACTTGGTTCACCTCTTGCCCTAGATCATATTTCATGAGGGTTGCATCAATCCCCCAAGTGGTTTCGGAGAAGATTTTTAAAGACGTTTCCTAAAATCGGCCAAAATCCAAGATGGCCGCCGACCAAATTGGCCGATCAGCTTCGTTTGAACAAACCTGGATCCCTCTGGCCTAAGGATGCTTCCTGCCAAACATAATTGAAATCGGCCCAGTGGTTCTTGAGAAGAAGTCGTTTAAAGGAAAAGTTCAGGCCAGGTGAGCTAGTAATTAACCTGCATGGTTGCAGCACTGCAACATGGGGCTACGTGGTAGGATCAGTGTGAATGTCATGACACAACCAGGGCACACTTGTGGCATCGCTGCTGTGTAACTGTGCCAGGTAAGCATCGGCAGCAGCAGCAGAAGCGTCTCTGGACGTATTTCCCACACTACAAACATACCAGGTACAAGAGAACAAATATTGTGTTTGATGTCGACCTGCCATTGACTCTGAAGGCTGCAACCAGATCAACAGGACATTGATCCAACTTCTGAGCTGACAAGATAAGCAAAAATTTAACCGAAAAGAATAACTTTATTTAAAAGTTACAGTGACGACCTTTGACCTCATGACCTCAATACGATTAATCTGCATCTCGTTGATATATGTAACCAATCCCGAGATATAAGACGATTATATGTTGAGCAAAAACAAAAAATGTAACCGGAAACAATAGAGTTTTATACGAAGGTCACAGTGGCCTTAACATTTGACATCAATATCATTGTGATCCATCCCTTGCTATAAGGAAGCGTGAACCAATTCTGAAATATCCAAAGGTATTGTGATCTAAACCAAACATAACCTTGAAATAGTTTTATATCAAGGTCATAGTGACCGTGAACGTTGAGCTCAATATAATTGTGCTCAATCGCCTTGATATAAGGAAGCATTTCTCCAAGTTTAGTCTCAATAGTGTGAAGCCATGCCGAGATATAAGATGATATGTTAATCTAAACCAAAAACTTAACTGTACAAATAGTTCTATACCAAGGTCACAATGACCTTGAACTTTGAACTCATGAACTCAATATCATTGTGTTCAATTCCATTGATATAAGGAAGCATGTGCCCAAGTTTAGTTCCAATAGGGTGAAGCCATGCGGAGATTTAGACGATGAGTTGAGCTAAACCATAAACATAACCGAGATTGGATGCAGACATGCAGGCACAGACAGACAGACAGACAGACAGACAGACAGACAGACAGACAGACGACCCATCATTTCAGACTGTGGCAGTGAGTCTTATGGCATTTCAGAATATATTGATTACTATTTAAAGCCCATTGCTAATAGACACAAGAGCTTTCTCAAGAACACAGAACACTTTCTTTCAATATTATCCAAATTGTCAGTTCCGAAAGATGCATATTTAGTCACATTAGACATAGATGCTATGTATTCCAATATAGATATTGATGCTGGAGTCAATGCTATTAAGAATTCTTTTGTCAAATTTCCTGATCCAGATCTACCAGACACGGAAATTCTCAAATTATTAGAGTTAAGTCTTAAATGAAACGATTTCCAATTTAATGGTGAAAATTACCTTCAAATCTGTGGATGCGCAATGGGTAAACGATTCAGCCCAAATTTTGCCACGATTTATGTTGCGGAGTGGGAAGAGGAGGCACTGAACAAATCAACCAAAAAGCCTCTACTTTGCCTCAGATATCTAGATGACATCTTCATAATTTGGCAACATTCAGAAGACTTTTGGAAATTTTTTCGCATTTTAAATAACCAAGATTCAAACATCAAGCTAAAAGCTACTATTAGTGGAACATCAGTTGACTTTTTAGATGTCACGATCTATAAGGGTCCTCAATTTGACTCCTCTGGAAAATTAGAATATAAAGTATTCTTTAAGCCAACAGACTCACATCAACTGCTTCACAAAAAAATCATTTCATCCTCCACACACATTTAAAGGTCTGCTCAAATCAAAAATCATATGATTCTTTCGAAACTCTAGCAACTGGCAAAATCTGAATGGTGCATTCCCTACTCTGTTTGAAGCTTTGAAAGCACGAGGCTAATCAGCCCGTTTTCTTCGAAAAATTAAAGCAGACACCATCAATGAACTTGAAAATCTAAAGCCTCATAGCGGACCCGAGTCTGGATCTGTCCAAATTAAACACAACACACCAATCATGTGCGATGGATCAGTTTTCAAATGCGACAAAAACAGATGCAAAGTAAACAACTATATTGTAAACCAACAAACATTCCTGAGTTTTCAAACTAAAAATTAATATCATATCCGAACAAATATGCATTGTGATTCTGAGAATGTAGTCCATTTAATCAATTGTACCCTTTGCCAGAAACAGTATGTTGGTGAAACAAAAAATGCATTTAGAGTGCGTGCTAGACGCCACGTTTCTGATATTAACACCTCAGCAGATACGCCAATTGCTCAACATTTCCAACTTCCTGATCATTCAGTTGAGCATCATTTTGAAATCTTGCCAATAGAACAGATTTCGACCCTCGATAGTGAAGAAGAAACGAGTTCGTTTCGCAAAATACGAGAAGGTCATTGGATTAGAACACTCCAAACAAAAGCACCATTTGGAATAAATGTAGATTCAGGAATATCACAAAAGAACAAAATTATCCCATTTCAACTCATATACAATAGACGTAATGTTGAATTAGCGAAAACCATGAAAGACGAATTTTCACAGTTGCAATCTAAATTAAAGGAACCGATCAAAGCACGACCAGTAATAGCTTACAATAGAAATCCAAACCTGAAGGATTTGCTAGTAAAATCAAAGTTAGGCCTCATAGTTCCTGATAACAATGACAAGGTTTCATCCCTCCCTACCTATTCTTAAATACATCTAATCCCAACCAAAATCAATGGTGGGGAAACATGAAATCATATCCGTAGGACATCTTTTAGTTTTGTGTCTGCAAAAGTGTGTGTGTGCGTGCGTGCGGCCGTTCGTTCGTGCGTCCGTGCGTTTGTTCGTATGTGTGTATGTGTGTGGGTGTGTGCTCGTACATCCGTACGTGCGTGCATCTATACTTGCGTGGGTGTATGTGTGCGTGTGTGTGTATGCGGCCCGATCCCTTCAGCGCTTCTGGAGAATAAGTCATTTTCACTACAACTAGGTCAACCAAGATGGCCGCCGAACCAATTGACCAATCAAGTTCCCTTGCCATAAATCATATTTCATGATGTTTGCATCAATCCCCCAAGCCGTTTCGGAGAAGATTTTTAAAGACGTTTCCTAAAATCGGCCTACGTCCAAGAGGGCCGCCGGACAAATTGGCCGATCGGATTCATTTGAAGAAAGTTAGATCTCTATGCCCTATGAATGCTTCGTTCCAAATATAATTAAAATCGGCCCAGTGGTTTTTGAGAAGAAGTCGTTTAAAGAATTCCCCATTGCTTTATTATGGGCCCATTGCTTTACTATGGGAGCCTTTAGCGGGAAAACAAACCAAGATGGCAGCCAAAGCGTTTATCCGACAGTCTCGAAAATGGCATATTTGAGCTCGCCACACTGATAAGCATATATAAAGCAATTTTCGCCATCAAAATACATCAAATACAAAAAAGCCAATATGACCAACAAACGCTAAATTTTGATTGGGTGATGGCGGCCATGTTTTTTAACATACGAACTTCCCTTGAACAAACTTGAATGGACCTTGGTCCCTAAGCATATTTGCCAAATTTCAGACCTATCCCTTCAGCGGTTCGGGAGAAGTCATTTTCGCGAAAACTAGGTCATCCAAGATGGTCACCAGGCAAATAGGCCAATCAGGTTGCCTTGAACAAACTTGGGTCTATCGTTGCAATAGATGATGTGTTATGAGTTTTGAATCAATTCTTCCAGCGGTTTCAGAGATTTTTTAAAGTGTTTAAAGAAATCGCCTATTTTGGCCGGCGCCATCTTGGATTTTGGCCGATCGGCTTCATTTGAACAAACTTGAATCTCTATGACCTACGGATGCTTCCTGCCAAATATAATTGAAATCGGCCCAGTGGTTCTTGAGAAGAAGTCGTTTTAAAAGAAAAGTTGACGGATGGACGGACGACGGACGGACACACGACGGACGGTCGCCACGACATAAGCTCACTTGGCCTTTCCGGCCAGGTGAGCTAAAAATCATCTTAAATTGCAGTCAACACTTTCTACAGATTTGAAGAGCAAGTTGCCTGTAAGTTGTTGCTGACTAAGGCACCAACAACGTTATCAAATTGTTGTCCATAGAATCACACGGCGCTCAGTATTACTATCTAAGTAGAGTGAGTTTATGGCCAAAATACGCTTTGCCTGCACGAAGGAAACATTTCGCCGAGTTAGCGTGTGTACGTTTCTATTCGATCAATGCGTTTCAAACAAGAGGCCCAAACACATATATATATATATATATATATATATATATATATATATATATATATATATATATATATATATATATATATATATATATATATATATATATATATATATATATATATATATATATATATATATATATATATATATATATATATATATATATATATATATACACCTGTGCAAAAGTTAAGCACCAGCAAAAACAATAGAACGTAGAAACATGATGGTACAACTAGGCTGCCATACTTTTTGTCCCCGCGTTAGCTGACATAATTCCAAGTACGAAATGCACATGCATGCATGACTTCACGCCGCTTGATGTCCGTGCGTGGCGGGAAACAGCACACGTGTTCAGTTATGTAAAAGTCCAGTTTGAGGTGTAGAACATTACATACAGATTTAGGCGACAAGAATAGGAATTTTGTGTTCATGACCGTGGTTTATTTGTACAGAGAGAATTAGCTCTTGATTGTGAACCGCTATGGCAAGACGAAGGTTAAGTGATCGTGTGAAATGGCAAATCATAGGCATGCATACCACTGGTATGTCATGCAGAGTGATTGGCAGACAGCTGAACATTAACCATACTGTAATCAGTCGTTTGATTGCAAAACATGGGCAAACTAACGAGGTGAAGGACAGGCCTAGATCTGGAAGACCGAAGAGGACTACTGTCCGTGATGATCGAGCCCTAGTACGCCTTCTTAGAAGATCTCCATTCACCAACAGCAGAGTGCTCAGCCAGCAATGGGAAACGCGCAATAGAGTGTCAATGTCTACCGTCAAAAGGAGACTGTATGCTGCTGGCATGAATGCTAGGAGACCTGTCAGACGTCCTCTCCTCACTGCACACCACAAAGAGGAGCGTCTGAGATGGTGCAACGAAAGAAGACACTGGAACATGAGATCCTGGAGACGGGTACACTGGTCCGATGAAAGTCGGTTCCTGCTTCATGCCACAGATGGTCGAACTCGTGTATGGAGGTCCAGACGCACGGCGTACGACCAACGTAACATCATGGAAGAAGTTCCATTTGGTGGAGGTTCCGTTATGATATGGGGGTGCATCTCATTTGATTGTAAGCTGGATCTGTTGACTGTACCTGGAACACTAAATGGACAAAGATATCAAGATTCCATACTGGATAGAGTTGTGGTCCCTCATTTTGTAAATCATGCACCTGGAACCCACCCTATATTCATGGATGACAACGCCCGACCACATCGTGCTAGAGCTGTGCATGAATACCTCCGCCAGAATGCCATCGAAACCCTACCATGGCCAGCAAGGAGCCCTGACATGAACCCTATTGAGCATATCTGGGACATTCTGGGAAACATGGTGAGAAGGAGGGATCCTCCTGTGCAGAACCCACAGGAATTAACAGACGCACTCCATCTTGAATGGCAACGAATACCACAATGGCGTATCAGTCGGTTGGTGACCAGCATGAGACGTTGTGTCCAGGCCGTCATCCAGGCACAAGGTGGATATACCCGGTATTAATAATGACAGTCTCAAACTCGTGCACAGATGTTAAACTTCGTTTTCAGACACCATTAATGACAATCTAGCCACGTGTGTTAATTGTAGGGCAATAGTTGTCAGTTGTGTCAACGTAACCATATTCAGGCCTCGTTTTCAAGTTCAAACAAAAACATACAGTGTTTCCCCACCATCATAATCAGCATTCCTCTAGTTGCATTATTACCTCTTGCACTAAGATGGATGGGTACATAAATGTTTATGCTATTGCTTTCTTCATAGCACATGAATATACCCTCGCATGGGCGTAAAAATAGGGTGGTGCTTAACTTTTGCACAGGTGTATATATATATATATATATATATATATATATATATATATATATATATATATATATATATATATATATATATATATATATATATATATATATATATATATATATATATACACCTGTGCAAAAGTTAAGCACCAGCTTAACGCGGGGACAAAAAGGATGGCAGCCTAGTTGTACCATCATGTTTCTACGTTCTATTGTTTTTGCTGGTGCTTAACTTTTGCACAGGTGTATATATATATATATATATATACACCTGTGCAAAAGTTAAGCACCAGCAAAAACAATAGAACGTAGAAACATGATGGTACAACTAGGCTGCCATACTTTTTGTCCCCGCGTTAGCTGACATAATTCCAAGTACGAAATGCACATGCATACATGACTTCACGCCGCTTGATGTCCGTGCGTGGCGGGAAACAGCACACGTGTTCAGTTATGTAAAAGTCCAGTTTGAGGTGTAGAACATTACATACAGATTTAGGCGACAAGATTAGGAATTTTGTGTTCATGACCGTGGTTTATTTGTACAGAGAGAATTAGCTCTTGATTGTGAACCGCTATGGCAAGACGAAGGTTAAGTGATCGTGTGAAATGGCAAATCATAGGCATGCATACCACTGGTATGTCATGCAGAGAGATTGGCAGACAGCTGAACATTAACCATACTGTAATCAGTCGTTTGATTGCAAAACATGGGCAAACTAACGAGGTGAAGGACAGGCCTAGATCTGGAAGACCGAAGAAGACTACTGTCAGTGATGATCGAGCCCTAGTACGCCTTGTTAGAAGATCTCCATTCACCAACAGCAGAGTGCTCAGCCAGCAATGGGAAACGCGCAATAGAGTGTCAATGTCTACCGTCAAAAGGAGACTGTATGCTGCTGGCATGAATGCTAGGAGACCTGTCAGACGTCCTCTCCTCACTGCACACCACAAAGAGGAGCGTCTCAGATGGTGCAACGAAAGAAGACACTGGAACATGAGATCCTGGAGACGGGTACACTGGTCCGATGAAAGTCGGTTCCTGCTTCATGCCACAGATGGTCGAACTCGTGTATGGAGGTCCAGACGCACGGCGTACGACCAACATAACATCATGGAAGAAGTTCCATTTGGTGGAGGTTCCGTTATGATATGGGGGTGCATCTCATTTGATTGTAAGCTGGATCTGTTGACTGTACCTGGAACACTAAATGGACAAAGATATCAAGATTCCATACTGGATAGAGTTGTGGTCCCTCATTTTGTAAATCATGCACCTGGAACCCACCCTATATTCATGGATGACAATGCCCGACCACATCGTGCTAGAGCTGCGCATGAATACCTCCGCCAGAATGCCATCGAAACCCTACCATGGCCAGCAAGGAGCCCTGACATGAACCCTATTGAGCATATCTGGGACATTCTGGGAAACATGGTGAGAAGGAGGGATCCTCCTGTGCAGAACCTACAGGAATTAACAGACGCACTCCATCTTGAATGGCAACGAATACCACAATGGCGTATCAGTCGGTTGGTGACCAGCATGAGACGTTGTGTCCAGGCCGTCATCCAGGCACAAGGTGGATATACCCGGTATTAATAATGACAGTCTCAAACTCGTGCACAGATGTTAAACTTCGTTTTCAGACACCATTAATGACAATCTAGCCACGTGTGTTAACTGTAGGGCAATAGTTGTCAGTTGTGTCAACGTAACCATATTCAGGCCTCGTTTTCAAGTTCAAACAAAAACATACAGTGTTTCCCCACCATCATAATCAGCATTTCTCTAGTTGCATTATTACCTCTTGCACTAAGATGGATGGGTACATAAATGTTTATGCTATTGCTTTCTTCATAGCACATGAATATACCCTCGCATGTGCGTAAAAATAGGGTGGTGCTTAACTTTTGCACAGGTGTATATATATATATATATATATACACCTGTGCAAAAGTTAAGCATCAGCAAAAACAATAGAACGTAGAAACATGATGGTACAACTAGGCTGCCATACTTTTTGTCCCCGCGTTAGCTGACATAATTCCAAGTACGAAATGCACATGCATACATGACTTCACGCCGCTTGATGTCCGTGCGTGGCGGGAAACAGCACACGTGTTCAGTTATGTAAAAGTCCAGTTTGAGGTGTAGAACATTACATACAGATTTAGGCGACAAGATTAGGAATTTTGTGTTCATGACCGTGGGTTATTTGTACAGAGAGAATTAGCTCTTGATTGTGAACCGCTATGGCAAGACGAAGGTTAAGTGATCGTGTGAAATGGCAAATCATAGGCATGCATACCACTGGTATGTCATGCAGAGAGATTGGCAGACAGCTGAACATTAACCATACTGTAATCAGTTGTTTGATTGCAAAACATGGGCAAACTAACGAGGTGAAGGACAGGCCTAGATCTGGAAGACCGAAGAAGACTACTGCCAGTGATGATCGAGCCCTAGTACGCCTTGTTAGGAGATCTCCATTCACCAACAGCAGAGTGCTCAGCCAGCAATGGGAAACGCGCAATAGTGTGTCAATGTCTACCGTCAAAAGGAGACTGTATGCTGCTGGCATGAAAGCTAGGAGACCTGTCAGACGTCCTCTCCTCACTGCACACCACAAAGAGGAGCGTCTGAGGTGGTGCAACGAAAGAAGACACTGGAACATGAGATCCTGGAGACGGGTACACTGGTCCGATGAAAGTCGGTTCCTGCTTCATGCCACAGATGGTCGAACTCGTATATGGAGGTCCAGACGCACGGCGTACGACCAACATAACATCATGGAAGAAGTTCCATTTGGTGGAGGTTCCGTTATGATATGGGGGTGCATCTCATTTGATTGTAAGCTGGATCTGTTGACTGTACCTGGAACACTAAATGGACAAAGATATCAAGATTCCATACTGGATAGAGTTGTGGTCCCTCATTTTGTAAATCATGCACCTGGAACCCACCCTATATTCATGGATGACAACGACCGACCACATCGTGCTAGAGCTGTGCATGAATACCTCCGCCAGAATGCCATCGAAACCCTACCATGGCCAGCAAGGAGCCCTGACATGAACCCTATTGAGCATATCTGGGACATTCTGGGAAACATGGTGAGAAGGAGGGATCCTCCTGTGCAGAACCTACAGGAATTAACAGACGCACTCCATCTTGAATGGCAACGAATACCACAATGGCGTATCAGTCGGTTGGTGACCAGCATGAGACGTCGTGTCCAGGCCGTCATCCAGGCACAAGGTGGATATACCCGGTATTAATAATGACAGTCTCAAACTCGTGCACAGATGTTAAACTTCGTTTTCAGACACCATTAATGACAATCTAGCCACGTGTGTCAACTGTAGGGCAATAGTTGTCAGTTGTGTCAACGTAACCATATTCAGGCCTCGTTTTCAAGTTCAAACAAAAACATAGTGTTTCCCCACCATCATAATCAGCATTCCTCTAGTTGCATTATTACCTCTTGCACTAAGATGGATGGGTACATAAATGTTTATGCTATTGCTTTCTTCATAGCACATGAATATACCCTCGCATGTGCGTAAAAATAGGGTGGTGCTTAACTTTTGCACAGGTATATATATATATATATATATATATATATATATATATATATATATATATATATATATATATATATATATATATATATATAAGCTTCCTCCTGGACATTGACACACTTCCTCTGAACAGTATTGAAAAACACACTGTCGAATTTACTGCCGTGAATACGCCCTACGTGCATACTTACGTTTCCAGAGCTGGAGGACAAATGACTACGTGCAAGCAGGTTGATTTTGTTTGAGAAATCCTGGCTTGTGCAGACAATAGACTACGCGAATATGGCGTCAAATAGTTACAACGATTATGGGGGTCAAGGCATTGCATGCTGGGTAGCATTGCAAACTGGGTAAATTGATCAGGCATCTCATATCTCGTGCAAGTGTCTATATTTAATGGAACACGAGCGCTTTAACAAAAGCTACACACCTTTTGTATAAGAATAGCTGACCCGTGGAATAGTTTGCTAGAAGCTGTGAGCGCGCCAACTGTCAAGGCCTTTGAAGGATGACTTGACGAACGTTGTACAGGCCAGATGATATATAAGTTTGATAGAGCTCTAACGATCTCTGCTCTAAGACACAACACTTCAGTTAATGTAACGAAAGCTAAAGAGGAAGATGTGCTCATAAAATTGAACCCTTCGTCCAGTTTCAACCTCCAGTATATGGTTACATACGGTAGTAAAGGTGTTAATTGGTCACAAAGTCAACATTCTTCAAGTATTTACATTTATTTATTATCATTTAGAAAGGAATGGTGAATCTTCATAAATTTGTTTATAAGCCTTTTCATATCACTATTAACAAAAACTTGGATATGAAATCATTGAGCAATACTTGCTACGTTATAGATGTCTACCTAAATAGTGTAGTCATCATCATCGAGTCTTCACATCATCTCATATATGCTCCTCATCCAATACCGTACTAGTGCTCTGACATCATCGTTAGGATTCAGTAGGTCTCGAGGTTCTCACTGAATTAGGATAAGTCGATAGTTCTCACTAACAACTGGGTCATGGACTGGTGTCAGTCACAGTCGCACTGACCACCCTTCTCCTAGCCCCATTTCTGCTTCAACTCCTGGCAAAGACCGACACCAGTATGACGATCGTTGATTTAGCAGCAAGTTCTGAGGTGATGTCGGTTACAGTGATTTGTTACACTCCCACAGACACTGTTTATCGATGCTAATATATGATCAGAACGTAACTGTCCAACAGCTGTGACGTGATGGCTTCGCCGGTATATGTCTATTAAAGTTCTCATATATTCATAAAAGATATATATCATAGCTAAATTTAGGACTATTTGTGACTTTATGGACACTAATTAACTCGGACTGTAGCCACCATTTTAGATAGATATTTGCGGCGCCATTATTTCAAACTCTATTGTCTTCGCCGGTAAGCAAATTGTTCGTATAAAACCATTCTCGTAATGCTAATGCTGGTCATTCTTTTGCTGGCTTCCAAGCTGAGCACATAGTAAGGATAGAATAGTACAATACTAGTTCTATATTTCCTATGGTGCAAATAAAAACTAATATATCTATAACAAGTTTACTGAATGCTATTGATGCCTATAGCAGCAACAGCTTTCCGTCAAATTGTTGTCAAAACAAGAGGCCCAAGGGGCCTGTATCGCTCACCTGGACCATAGACAGTTCAACTAGAATGATCATTAACAATAAGCAAAACTCAAATGAGTTGAGCAGACTTGTAACAAGAAAACAGAGGCCATGATTCTTTATGTATCAACTTCTTTGAACAAACTTTAATGGCCCCTAGTCATCAATATCATATCTCTCAAATTTCAGCCCAATCCGTTCAGTGGCTCTGGAGACGAAGTTGCCTTCATGAAAACTAGGCCATCCATGATGGCCGTGCAACCAGTTGGCAAATCAAGTTCCCTTGAACAAACTTGGTTCAGTCCATGTCCTAAATTATATTTTATGAGTTTTGAATCAAGCGAAGATTTTTAGACATTTCTAAAAATCGACCAAAATCCATGATGGCCACAGGCCAAATTGGCTGATCGGCTTCGTTTGAACAAACTTAAATCTCCATGCCCTAAGGATGTTTCCTGGCAAATATAATTGAAATCGGCCCAGCAGTTCTCGAGAAGACATTTTAAATTTCCCATTACTTTAGTATGGGAGCTTTTTGCGGGAAAATTATCCAAGATGGCCGGCATCCGACAGTTTAGAAGTTTGCAAATTTGAGATCAGAACGCCCAAAAACATATATAAAACCGATTTTGGCCTCAAAATCCATCAAATAAAAAAATCCAATATGGCCACCAAACACGCTATGTTTTTTTACAGATCAATTTCCCTTGAACAAACTTTCATGGCCCTTATTCCATAATCATATGTCCAAACTTCCACCCGATCCTTTCAGCGAGTTATGGCCTTGTTTTCGGAAAAAATAGGTCATCCAAGATGGCCGCTGAACTGTTTGGGCAATCAAGTTCTTTTGAACACATTTGGTTCAGCTCCTGCCCTAGACGATATTTCATGAGTTATGAATCGATCCCTCAAACGGTTTCGGAGATTTTTAGACATTTCTAAAAATCGGCCGAAATCCAAGATGGCCACCGGCCCAATCAGCCAATTGGCTTCATTTGATCAACTTGGATACCTATGCCCTAGTGATGCTTCCTGCCAAATATAATTGAAATCGGCCTAGCAGTTCCTATTGCTTCAGTATGGGCGCCTTTGGCAGGAAAATAAGCCAAGATGGCTGCCAACCCGTTTATCAGACATTTTCGAAAATGGTAAATTTGAGCTCAAATTAAAAAAATCAAATATGGCCACCAAACACACATTTTGATTGGCCCATAGCAGCTATGTTTTTTGATGGATTAATTTCCCTTGAACAAACGTTAATGCCACTTAGACCCTAATTATATCTCCCAAATTTCGGCCTGATCCCTTCAGAGGTTCTAGTTGTTTTTTGGAAAACATAGTTCATCCAAGGCGGCCGCCAAACCATTCGGTCAATCAAGTATTCTTGAACAAAATTGGCTTTGGTCTTTCCCTAGATGAGGTTTCATGAGTTTTGAATCGATTCCCCAAGAGGTTTCGGAGAAGATTTTTTTAAGACGTTTCCTAAAATCGGCCTTAATCCAAGATGGCCGATCGGCTTCATTTGAACAAACTTGGATCCCTATGCCAAGGATGCTTCCTGCCAAATATAATTGAAATCGGCCTAGCAGTTCTCCAGAAGACATTTTAAATTTCCCATTGCCTTTAGTATGGCCGCCTTTGGTGGGAAAATAATCCAAGATGGCCGACAAACCTTTATCTGAGTTTCGAAAATGGCAAATTTGAGCTCAGAATACCCAAAAACACATAGAACCAATTTTGTCCTCAAAATCCATCAAGGCCATGTTTTTTGACGTATTAACTTCCCTTGAACAAACTTTAATGGCCCTTAGTCCCTAATCATATCTACCAGATTTCGTCCTGATCCCCTCAGTGTTTCTGGAGGTCCTTTTCGGGAAAACTAGGTCATCCAAGATGGCCACCGACCCATTTGGTCAGTCAAGTTTTCTTGAACAGACTTGCCTTACCTCTTTACCTAGATGTTTCATGAGTTTTGAATCGATTCCCACAAGCGGTTTCGGAGAAGATTTTTAAAGACGTTTCCTAAAATCGGCCGAAATCCAAGATGGCCACCGGCCAAATTGGTCGATCGGCTTCGTTTGAACAAACTTGGATCCATATGCCCTAACGATGCTTCCTGCCACATATAATTGAAATCGGCCTACTGGTTCTTGAGAAGTCGTTTAAAAGAAAAGTTGACGGACGACGGACACACGATGGACGGTCACCACGGCATAAACTCACTTGGCCGTTTAGGCCAGGTGAGCTAATAATCAGCTGCTAATACAAGTGTCACTTGGTTAAAGTTTTGATAACAATTTGGCTGAAAATCATTGATGAAACAATTTTCAATCAAATTGTTCTCAAAATAATCAGCAATGTTGCAACACCTGCTTAAGATATTCCGAGCAACTTTATTGACAGTTATTTCTTACTCAGGCAGCAACAGCGTTGTCAAATTTTTCTTAGGATAAACAGCGCCTTTCCTTTTTGTTAGCTAACAAATCCATACACAAGAAGTTAGGCCGATATGATATACTATACGGAATCGAGACCCAGTCTAAGATATACTCGAACGTCCTGTTCATTTCATTGTCAATCAGGAGGTACGCGTATTATTGTATTCACTGTAGGCATGCCAGAGCCGATCGTGCACGTGCTGGTGGATTGATTGGTCTTTGTGAACATATTTCACTCTGAAATACGCATACCACATAGGCCTAACGAATTGTGTATCCACTTGCTCGCAAAGAAAATAGCAAGTCCGCTGATTATTCTGTGGAAAATTTGACAATGCTGTTGCTTCCTGAGTAACAAATGATTGTCAATAAAGTTGCGCGAAATATCTTCAGCAAGTCTTGCAACGTTGACTACGCTGCTGATTATTTTGAAAACAATTTGATTGAAAGTTGTTGCGTCAATGATTTTCCGTCAATTTGTTATCAAATCTTTATCTAGTGACGATTGTATTATCAGCTGATTATATTGACAACAATTTGACAGAAAGTTGTTGTTGCTATAGGCAGCAATAGTTTTCAGTAAACTTGTTATAAATGTATTTGTTATCACTTGCGCCATTGGAAATATACACAACTGGTATTGAACTATGCTATGCGCATCTATGCGCTCACCTTGGAAGTCTGCAGAAGAATGACTAGCATTAGCGTTACGAGAATGGTGTTATACGAACAAATGCTCACCGGCGTAGGCAAGCGTCTGAAATAATGGCACCAGAAAATATCTATCTAAAATGGCGGATACAGTTCTAGTTAGTCAGTGTCCATAAAGTAACAAATAGTCATAAATTTAGCTAGGATATCTATCTTTTAAGAATACATGAGAACTTTAAGTGATTATTGCTGGTTGGCATGCCGATTTGACCTTCTTCGATTGACTTTCAAAAACTGTAACGATATTGGTGTGTCGGCTGGTAGAAGGCAGTTTATGATGCTGTGGCATGGAGCGTTTAGAGCTTGGTCAATAAGTTTAGCCTGAGCTCACTGTATTCACCAGCAAAGAAGTACAGGACAAAGTCAGTGCTACAGAGCATGGAAGGATTTGTGCCCCATTGCATGGCTTTTTGCAAGATAAAGTCCTGTCAAGAATGACGCCTAAGTAGACCAGATTTCAACAATGTTCAAGATCATTTTCTTCTCGACCTTCAGTTTCCTACCCACCGTACCCACGTCTCTATACCGTAGATGGTAGATGCAAGTCAGAAATGTGGGTTTTCGTTGAGTTTGCTTTAAGGTAGTTGGTTTTATAAAATGTCCATACTTCATTAAGTTCCTCAGTAAGGGTACATTAACATTTTCAAAAGGGGCGCGTGTGGTAACCGTGCAGTTGTTAACATAGATTAACCTTCCAGTGTAACATATTTATGCCAATGTTACACACATATGTGAGCTGGATGCACATGTAAGGAAACAAGTAACAAGACCAATATCTAATGACGTTGATAATGGAATAAATATAACAGGCATAAGTTATTCATATTTAACAATAAAATAGTTTATTAATTTACGCAATGATTGAGTAAAAGCCATTCTATTGTACAGTTTTGTTGTCCTAAATACATATGAGTGTTTCTTAGATAATCCGTCATTCTGAAGGATAGTAATACTGAACCACTGCCAGCCTTACTTATTACAATTATTGTTGTAGCCCTATGTTATGAACATATCACCTGAAAGAAATAACACCCAACAACATGGGGAGTATTCATGGGAGTAGTGTAAAGAAAACAAGACCAATCAGAGATTGCAGACCCTCCTCGCCTTCCCATTTTTGTCACATTGTAAAAAGTTTTCGGATTCTCCAGATTTTTTTATCTATCAAGAATTCAGGAGTTTGTCGACTCACACCCAACATTGTGGAATCCTAGTGCATGGTCACACTCTTTCTTGTGTTAACAATTGAGCCAAATCAGACAAATAATTTCGGAGATATTTCCATAGATCTAGAATTTGCCCCGATCTGGATCAGGGTTCTTTTAGTTGGATAACTCCTAACGTCTGGAAATCATCTTGCAAAGCAAGTTCCTTCATTGTGTTAGAATTTGAGCCAACTTGGATCAGTAGCTTTTGTTTGTGATATGGCGACAGACAGGAGGGTGGGGGGGGACATGCACAGGCAAGCGTGCGTGCACGCACGCACACACGCACACAAAAAGGACACGATCACAATACCTTCTTCCACTAGCAGGGCGAGGGTAATGATAATGAGCCACAGATTAATTGCACAAAATATATTTACAACTAAATATACTGAACCAAAAAAGTTTAGCAACACAGAATATTACTGTATAAATGTTATTTAACAAAAACAATAAATTGATTCAAATATATTATTTAATTGATAGGTCTTTTTCCAATTTGAACAACAGTCTCTTGTTACTGTAATGCTAGCATTGCGCCTTTAACACGGCATCATTCAACGGAAGGGCCCAATTTAAATAATGACACTGAGCTGTCAATACCGGTTGTGACCTCCGCGCGCATTAACCACCGCTGTACATCGCTTTCTCATGCTTCGAATTAAGCACCTGATGTCACGAAGAGGAATCGCATCCCATTCCTGGAGCAGTGCAGCTTCCAGCTCCCGCACGTTGTGAAGATGTGGATGGTTCTCACGCACCATACGGCCAAGAATGTCCCACATGTGCTCGATAGGAGACAGGTCAGGTGATCGCGCTGGCCAGTCCAACACCGGAACGTTGTTAGCCTCAAGGAAATCACTTGTGACCATAGCTGAATGAGGACAGGCATTGTCTTGCTGGAACATAAAGTCTGCATGATGCTGCATAAAAGGGATTAAAACCGGGCCGACAACTTCTTCACAGTAATGTTGAGACGTTAAATTTCCGTGAACCACAATAAGATCTGTTTTGCCATTTTCATGGATTCCAGCCCACACCATGACACTGCCGCCACCGATTCTGTCGTGCTGAATGATGTTGGCTGCATCATACCGTTCTCCTAAACGTCGCCCAACCCGTTGCATACCATCCGCCACATCCACACAAAACCTCGACTCATCACTGAACAAAACGTGGCTCCATTGTTGAGCACGCCATCGCTGATGAGTTCTTGCCCATGCAAACCGATTCTCGATGTGATGCTCTGTAAGCGGAACAGCAACAAGTGGACGACGGGCATGCAGTCCAGCATCATGGCGTCTGTTTCACACAGTTTGTGCATGCACTTTAGTGCCGGTAGCGGTGTGCAAATTACGGGACAGCTGCGGCGCAGTCTCAAACCTGTGACGTCGTGATGACGTCACTAAGTAGCGGTCTTCTCATGGTGTTATTGCTCTCGGTTTGCCAGATCGTGGTCGGTCATTAACATGTCCAGTTTCCTGCTACAACAAAGCAAACTTCACTCTTGCTAAACTTTTTTGGCTCAGTATATATATCATCATGTTTTACAACTAAATATACATCATCATGTCCAACAATATAAAAATAAATATCTTACAGAAACCCAAGTGATTTCACAATCATCTTGAGATTTTCAGAATTATACTGCTCTTCACACTGGCTCTTATTCAGCTTAAAAACCAACACATGGTTCCTACAGGTGTCAGAGGTTTTCAGTCAATGACTTTTCAAGGACTTTCAAGGCAGCAATTTCAAAATGGTCAAGGGCCTGATACCAGACTGGACATGGGGTGGGAAATGAATGGGGAGGGATGAGATAGGGGATTTCAAGTATTTTTCAAGGGGATTCTCAAATTCAAGCCTTTTCAAGGCACATATTAAAATTCAGGTACTTTTCAAGTTTGTATGAACCCTGCAACATTCATGAAGAATATGGTACGTTTTTGAGTCACACTAATTTCCCAAAAATACATTTGAAGACAAAGAGAAGCCTATTTTAAAATTAGAATGACTAACCCAGTTATTGAGCCAGTCATTCCACTGATAAATTCTCAAAAGTAATCATCTCCTAGTCTGCAAATAGGCTTTATTTCTCAAGACAAATAGAGAAGCCATTCTTGGCTGGCGTGGCCATTAAATGGTTAACTGATAAATGGAAGAATCCAATTTTAGCTATGCACCGCCCATCTCTAGCTAAGCTCCATCCACGCTTTGACCGTGTATGGATCGATCGATCCCTGCACTCTCTGAATTTCAACTAGCAGAAAACTATAAGGTTTACAATGTTGAATATTTTGAAACTAAATTGATAGCGTCCAGTAATTTTTTAGTATTTTTAGTAAATAGTAAAGCCATGCAAATCGTACAACTTGAAGGCCTATTAAGCGTTTATGACGGACTAAATCGTGTCATTCATGACATAATTGATTATGAAATCAGACTATTAATTATTAGTAGAATGGCCTCTCGCTAAATGTCGACCCATTTTGTTTTGCACCCACAACAACCAAGTTACATTACAATGGCGAGTCATTCGCTGCTTCGCATAGGCTCAACAATAAACAGAGAACAGTAACGTGGACCATTAGCTAAGAAACACTCTTATGGTGGAAGCAATGAAGAAATCAGTTACAAATACCAATAAATTTATGAAGTATAACTCGTACCTTTAACAATGAAAAAGCAGAAAATATGCTAAATAACGACCCATCCCTGTTCTATTTATTAGAAATGATATTCTGTACCAGGTATATTAACCCTTTCATGACTAAGACACGCAAACCAGCCTCTGTAGTCGTCTTGAGGAATGTTCAATTTCAGGCCAAGAGAAGACTATTTTTGAAAATTTACAACTGAAATGCTTGGCTCTGTAACAGAGCCAGTCATTCCAACGGTAAATTTTCAAAAATAATCTCATAGCCTGCAGATGGACATTCAATAAGCAAATATTTTGATATTCTTGAACAAATTTAGACATTAAAGGGTTAACACTAATGTTGATGTTAGTGAACAGAATTTGAATAAGCGATATTGATGACCTACGGAGCAACACTTTTCAGTACGATTGATTTCAAAATAAATTTTTCTATTGAATGAAGTTCCTGAGAGTAGTGAATGAAAAATGCTTATAAACCCACAACTCATGGATCAGTTTTGAGACTTAACCTGTTGCAACAAAGATTGAATATGAAAAACATGTTATAATTTAAGAAAGAATTAGCTGGCTAAATTTTGCAATCAGATTTCATATTTTGATACTAGGCCATAGCCCAGTAACGGGAGCTGGCCATGATCAAAATATTAACTATGGCTGCCAAACGTTGGTCCTATCACCTGCACTTAATGATACATTCACTGAGAGCCTTAAATTTTATAATTTTACAGATTTAAGTGTTAAACTACTTCTAGTGGATCAATACTAGCATTTGATCATCGATTCTTATAAATACGGACACTCAAAAACCAAGAAGATGCGAATTAGAAATTCTGAATGTATTAAAAACTTAAAAAGCTAATTTTGACAGAGGTATTCACCGCCCTTTCAGACAGCATATCAGCGTATTCACTTATGATTTCTTGACCCAGAATATGCACGCTATAAGTGATATGTTGTGGTTATGTCAGTAGCTCATTTTTTTAAGCTCCCTTATAATTTTTTGCGGCTTGCTATCCTCTGTACCAAGTCTTTAGAAGTTTTGTGAAAAATGAGGATTGTAGAACTTGTGGCACTAATATTTCTCCTGAAATTGCCAAACTGTCTAGGCATATTTAAGATTGTTTTAAATTTTTCCCAATAAGAATGTTTCATATTTTAAATAATTTCTTATGTGAAGAAACTGTAGCGCGTAATTAGGCCGTAATAATCTTTACAGAAACAAAAAGCAAAATAAAAAATATGGGTGTCTGGTCCGGAATTTCTGTATAGAAAGTAGTATGGAGAAACAATACATCGAGATGCAGCATAAAATAACATTTTCCAAAATTTGTTTATATCTATCAGCGAATGTCTCTAAATAAATTATTTACTTACACACCAAATTGTCTCATTTGATTGGTTGGTTAGATAATGAAATGTGCGCTTCATTGACCACTCGGATCCACGACTAGCAGATATCACTATGGATATAATGGTGAGGGTTTGATATATCCACAGAGCATCAATGTCAACACAGATAATCACAGTTTGTAGGCAGATAGGAGACAAGCTTTAATCACAGACAAAATGTGTTAATAATTCCATTTAAATCCAACTCCACACGAGATTCTAGCGAGACTAGTCAGTAATAATGTTGAAAACAAGATTTCGCGAAAACAACATCTATATTAACTGCAGTAATACTTTAAGCCCCACAGACCAGGAACACAATATTCTTTATTATATAAGGGATATTCTGTTGAATATTTTGAAACTAATTTGACTGGCAACAGCTTACCTGTATAGTTGTCATCTAATTGACACATAAATTTTCAGGGTTTTCAATGATAGAATCAAGAATGGCAAATACAATTTTTACAGTGGATAATATTATTCAAATAGGTAAATACATAAAAGCTATGTATATTTTGATTCCGTCTTTATAGCATAGAATGAACATAAATAAAAGCATGAAACTTTGACAATGAAGTGTTTCCAAAAGCCTTTATTGCCAAATATAGAATATGACTAAATAAACTAGACAAACACTATCCAAAACCGGGGAAAAATATAATTTATATACAATTTACACACACACATGCACGCACACACTCAAAACTTACACACAAATGCATCGAAATGAGACCACCTGGATTAAGAGACTACTAGTTAGAGACCATTACTGTGTGAGGTTATGATGGAATATTCCATTGATATAACTGATTTGTATTAGGAAACCACCCATTTCAAAACCCTTTAACACTCCAATTTGTTCAAGAAAATTAAAATTTTTGAAAATTTACCACTGGAATGACTGACTGGCTTGGTTATTGCGCAAGTCAATCCAGTTGTAAATTTTCAAAAATAGTCATCTTTTGATCCGCAAATGGACATTTCTCAAGACCACTGCAGAAGCCATTTTTGGCTGATATGTGTGTTAAAAGGTTAATGATCACATGAATTAGCTGGCCTCTTAATACACATCATGCACAATATCACACAATATGCAAAAGCAAGCACATATTAGCAAAGCTGCCCCAGACTCTGTTACTATTCCAAACGTGTTATTATGGGGAGATGCATGTTCTAACAATCAGCGCTGGCCAAATTACAATGGACCTTTCTAGTTTTAGCTATGCCCTGCCAATCCCTAGTTAAGTTCCACCCACGCTTCGCCTATGTCGGGATCGATCGATTATCAATTTAAAGAAAACTATACCGGTAAGCTGTTAAATATTTAAAAACTAATTTGGCTAGGTGATGTTGCTGCCATAGGCAGCAACATCGCCCAGTCAAATTAATTTCAAAATATTCAACAGAATGTTTATTAAATACTAAACATATACAATTTGTACAATGCTTAGTTCGTCTTCACATATGCGTTCATGACATACTTATCTACGCCATTCATGATGTCATTGATTATGATGTCATCCTACATGTCACGTAGTTGATTATGACATCATATGATGCATGGATAAACTGGAAAGGTTCGTTAAACAGTTGGTTTCTTTGGTGGAAATTTTACAATTACCACAAATTGTTTGATATCTGTACTCACCAGGCAATAGCATATTTCAATTTCTAGCTAGTCTAGTATGCACTATTGAAAATCATTTTAGAATGTTCAGTTTTCTTGCACAAATTTCGTGCCTACTCCGACTGCCATTGATACAGAGGAATCAATAATGTTAACAGTCAGTATTAGTCAGCCCTTTAATGGTCAAGATTGGTAATTTAGATTTATAATTAGGGAATGCTCATTTGGAGGCCAAGATACTATTTTTGAAAATTTACCACTGGAATGACTGGGTCCGTTATCAAGCCTGTCATTCCAGTGGTAAAACTTCCAAAGATTCTCTTCTCTTAGAGTGCAGCTGAATATTTCCTAAGCAAATTGCTGAAGCAGTTTTGGGCAGGCTTGACCATTAGAAGGTTAACCGACTTGAAAATGTTGAATGTAGTTGGCACATTCTGTTGAATATTTTGTAAATTATTTGATTGGGAGCTGTTGCAGCATAAGGCAGCAAATAGTTCCATACAAATTCAATTCAAAATAGTCAACAGTAAATATCTTATTCAAATAACTGAACTGCTTATCATCGCCTTACAGCACCAAAACTCAGACAAGTGATGTAGTGTGATTTTGACAATTGGCTGTCACATCAGTTGTATAATAATAAGACTTGTACGATTGACAGAGCCTTTGAGCCAATGTTTAAATAAATATTTGCACCATTGATATCGGCTAATCTCCAGCTAAATAATCTAAAATTATCTATCTATCTATATATCTACATCAAGGCGTTTTTACAGATGTTGAAATGATAATAAAAATATTAACGTGTTAGTGGCCATCCTGCAATCTGTGATTATTGATTAATACAGCACCAATATTCATATGCCATATCACTCAATTAGCTTATAAATGAACATCTTGGGGTATACTGTTTTCAAGATTAACCCTTTCACAGAGAATTTCTTGAAAAGGAAATTTCTTTCCTATGCATAGCAGTCTATTAAATATTTTTTAAGTTAATATGACCGGAAGCTGTTGCCGCTTAAGGCTGCAACAGTTTCCAGTCATATTATTTTTACATATCCAACAACTTTCCTGTATTGTCTTGAAATTGAGATATGAGGAATTCATCGAATGGGTCAATATACTCGCGAGTCTAAGATAATGGACCTTTCCATTTTTAGCTATGCCCCGCCAATCAATAGTTAAGCTCTATCTGCATTTCACCGTGTTGGGATTGATCGATCCCCGAATGCCCTAGCTATTAATTTCCTGAAAACTAAACAAGGAATCTGTTGAATATTTTGTAACTAATTTGACTGGGTGCTGTTGCTGCCATAGGCAGCAACAGCGCCCAGTCAAATTAGTTTCAAAATATTCAGCAGAATATTTATTAAATAGTAGACATTCAATTTGTACAACGGCGCATAGCACGTCTTCAAATATGCGTTTGTGACATACTTATCAACATCATTCATGACATCATTCATTATGATGTCATTCTACACATCACATAGTTTATTATGACATCATATGATGGGTGGATACTCTGGAAAGGTCAATTTCATGATAAGTAGTGTTACGCCAAGCTCCAGGGTGCACAGGTCTCTGACCATAGTCTAGTCATTATTATTATTATTATTATAAACTGGTCTATTCTTTTTATTCCGCCAGCAGTTTCATGTTGCTAACAGATGGTCTGGTCATAGCGAAAAGCTAGCCAAAACCATCACTTCAAATGGCCATGTTACAAGGTAAACTTGAAAGAATGGCCAAATCAGCGTACACCATTGACAGATGACATTGGATGATTGACTTGTGCCAGTTACAACAAGTAAGGACTGAGCGGAAGGGAAGGAAGGCTCTAACAGCTTTATAAGGCTATAGAAAACTAGATATATAGATCTGCTTTTGAAGCTACCTATTTACCGTACTGTACTCCAGACTAATATTAAAGAAACATGAACATTTAATAAATATCATAAAAAACAGATGAAGTCTCTAACAATCTATGAATCGATGGAATCTAATCGAAGTTGAGGTATAGTTGAGATATCTCTGTACAGTTCAAGGGGAGGAGGAGCTGAGTGAACAACGGGATTGTATCTAACTATACTGCCACAGCTGATTAATGTTAAAACTTTACCCTCATATACTATTTAATATTCTGAACCTAATGGAGCTTTCCAGTTTATCCATCCATCCATCATATGACATCATAATCAACTATGTGACATGTCGGATGACGTCATAATCAATGACATCATGAAGGATGTAGATAAGAAAGTCACAAGCGCTTAATTGATGATGAACTAAGCATTGTTACTATTTAATAAAGACACTTGAATATTTGACTGGCCAGTTAAATTAGTTTCAAAATATTCAACAACTTACCTGTAAAGTATTCTGGAAATTGATAGTCAGGGAGTTCAGGGATTGATCGACCTCACCACGAGCGAGGTGTGGGTGGAGCTTAGCTTAGCTATAGATGGGCGGGGCATAGATAAAACTGGAACCGTCCATTTGCTTGGAAGTACAACAGCTCCCATTCATGAGATTTTGAAATGGTAACACTCACATTTTAACCTTTTCATAGCCAAAACTGCTCTGCATCATTCTGGGAAAATGCACATTTGAAAACGAAAAAGAATATTTTAGAAAACTTACCACTGGAATAACTGGCTCAGTAATGAGCCAGTCATTCCAGTGATAAGTTTTCTAAAATAATCCCTTCTAAGCCACTAAACATCTAAAAATGGACCTTTCCAGTTTTAGCTATGCCCCGCTCATCTTTATCTAAGCTCCACCCACACCTCGCTCGTGTTGGGCTCAATCGATCTCTGAGCTCACTGACTATCAATTTTCAGAAAACTATGCAGGTAAGCTGTTGAATATTTTAAAACTAATTCGACAGTCAAAGTAGTTTCAAAATATTCAGCATCATGTTTATTAACCCCTACCACTCTGATGTCAATATTCTACCTTTTACTGCGTCAATAGTACAGAAATGGGTGTACATTCTTAAACAATTTTGGTGAACGATGTTGCTGTCTACGACAGCACCATCTTCCACAAACGTTGTTGAAAAATGAACACCATAGTCTTTGCTACTTAAGCATTACCACAATGTCAAAATTTTTAATTTTCAAATTAAATTGAAAGGACGAACGTCCTTTCAATTTAATTTGAAAATTAAAAATTTTGACATTGTGGTAATGCTTAAGTAGCAGACTATGATTATGACATCAGCCTACACGTCACTTAGTCGATTATGACGTGATATGATGGATGGAGAAACTGAAAAGCTGAATTAAAGAGCATTACTTATGGAAACACAACATCAACATTGTCCTCTGTCGGAATCACTGCTTGTTCTCACCTTGTTACACACCACTGTTATGGCTGAGGTAAAATTGTGTGTGTATTTGTCATGAAATTTGCGGCAAGTTCCTTTAATTCTAGTGTTAAGGCTACTGTTTCAGAACAATTAGAATAATGCATAAGACTAAATTGATAAAAATGTTTCGAGGGATGAAAAAGGATTTCATATCGTTTTATAATTGAAATTCATGTAAAATTGGCAACTATGTAAGTCAAATACATAAAATGACACAGAATACTACAGGTCACTATATATTAGAAAAATTCACCACAATCACAAAGGTCACTTAGTACACTACTAGAGGTCACTAATAGATCCATTAATTTTAACAGTACCTGTATTTAGACAATTTGTACAAATACGACAGTAGTTATTATGTCAAATTACCATCAAAATTCTACATTATTCTTTATATCGAGACTTAGTTATTGTACATTATTACGGCTTACCACTCTGATCTGATTCAAATCTGATTTAAAATGATTAATAGCATGCATGGGATTCATATATCAGTGAAAACTCTGATAGCTCGTAAAATTTTGACGGACATGTTGTAGTCTTTTGTGGAATATGGTGTTCATTTTTCAACAAATTTGGTGAACAGCAAAATCATTTATCAGAAAGATTTACACCAGTTTCTTCGTTATTGACACAATAAAAGATAAAAGATAGAATATTGACAGCAGAGTACACTGCTAATAGTCTTCTCTTGGCCTACAAATGGACATTTCCAAACACCATCGCAGCCTTCATTATTGATATTTTTATGTCTGGGTAATTTGTACCCAGGCTGACTAATGGAATTATCACGATTATTCTTAAATAAGATCGTAGTCACTCAAAGCAATAATCGCATGTCTAACCAAAAATGTAATCCATCCATGCTACCAATTCAAATGTATATATAGGTAATGGATGAATCCAGTCTGTCACTCAAGTATATGACATCATAATGAATTACATCACATGAAGGCTATAGTCATAATCAAAATGAATGAGATAGCTAACTCCGTCATGAATTTTTAAGTCTGTCATCTGTATGAATTGTATGTTTTTACTACATAATAATCATTTCGCTGAATATTTTGAAATTAATTTGACTGGTGCTAATACATGTATTCAACCGCTTACGTCGGTATTGCGATTCTGGTAATTTCATGTTCAATTTATCCCAACATATTTCAAAATATTCAACGCAATGTTTATTAAATTGTATCTTCATCAAAGACATGACAGACTTTCCAATTTCCATGACAGCGTTAAACGTAATAATGAGTGACGTCTAGAAAATCTTAGTTTGATTGCAATAAAGTGATCATTAATCATGTTCTCAATGCTTATAGATCTTGACATTTGGATGTAGCAGCCTGCAGACTTATAGATAGCTCGTGTTAACATCCCAATAAACACAATCACTGGACCTTTTACTGACTAGCTCATGGTCATGTTGTCTCATTCTCCTCCATTATTAATGGTTCACTCTCATATTTACTATGACCTGAAACACAATCACAGAGCTTAATGGTAAAATCACAGCTGTCTAAATGTTCAAGATACACAAAATTAATTGGCTAACAGCTACAATAATGGTAAACCCAGACAAAAAATGGTTCCACAGTATTCATGAGAAATGTCCATTTGTAGGCCAAGAATAAGCCATTATTGAAAATGTACCACTGCAATGGCTGGCTCAATAAACGAGTCAGCCATTCCAGAGGTAAATTTTCAAAATTATCTTACTCTTGGCTTGCAAATGTGCATTTACTATGTAAAGCAAACACTAATTTTCTTGATCATTAAAGGACTACAGAAAAGTACAAATTTCATGCAATATTTATAAATATATATAGTATTATTTATATAGTATTTCTCTGCCTCTTTCTCCGACAGTGACATTGCCTGTGTGTGATCATGTTCAAGAATGCTACATTTTTACCTATGGCCCTAGCATGGTTTAACGCGAGCATGGAGTGATGGTAGTTGTTGTTCTTGTCACATTTTTAATAACGCAGGCTCTAATGGAGCAATCTTATCCAAACTTGGATGGAAGTTTACTCATGGAGTCCCGAAGACGTGTGCCAATTTTGAAGCCAAACGCTAAAACGCAACAGGAACACTTTACATTTTTCAATAACTCTGTGGTTCTACAAGCAGGATCTCCTCCAAACTTGGATATAAGTTTGCCCATTGGATCCCGAAGACATATTCCAACTTTGGTGTCTAAAAGCTAAAAAGGCAACAGCAATGGCTTTCTGCAACATAGACATTTGTAACTGATTGAAAAATATATCAACGATGCAGGTATTGGTTAAATGTATTCAGTTATTGAGCCAGTCATTCCAGTTTAAAATTTTCAAAAATACTCTGCTCTTGGCCTGCAAATGACCACTGAATAAAGAAGTATTTTGATTTTCTTGACTTTATTCGACCGTTAAAGGGTTAAACCTCAAATTTGCTCTGAAAATTTCAAATTTCTAATAAAATAGCAATTTGCAGACCAAGAGATTATTTTAAAGAATTTACCACTAAAATGTCTTACTCGATTATCAAGTCGGTCATTCCAGTGGTAAATTTTAAAATATGTAACAGTCTTCAATTGGTCTGTAAATGGACATTTGTCAAGCTGACCGCAGAAGCAGGTTTTAATCACCTTGAGTATTAAAGGGTTAAAATACCTGTGTGTGGTCTAGAGGAGAATCTGCAGCAGCTGCGACTGAAGTACTAACTACCTGTATAATGGATGAATCCAATCTGTCAGTCAAGTATATCATGTCATAATCAATTACGTCATATGTAGGTGGAAGCTAAAATCAATTGCGTAATGAATGTCATATATAATAAGTCTGTCATGAGTGCCTAATAGTTCAGCAGTTGTACGAATTGCGTGTATTTACTGTTTAATAAACATTCTGTTGAATATGTTTGAAACTAACTTGACTGGACGCTGTTGCTGCCATAGGAAGCAACAGCACTCGGTCAAATTAGTTTCGAAATATTCAACAGCTTACCGGTATAGTTTTCCGGAAATTGGGATTCCGGGAGTTCAGGGTTCGATAGATCCCAACATGGATAAAGCGTGGGTGGAAATTAGCTAGAGATGTGCGGGGCATAGCTACAAGTGGATTCATCCATTGCTAACTACCTGCGTAATTGACACTTACTATGTGTTGCCTTCTCGACTGAGCTGGATTGCGCTCTCCGTGGCACTTTAATGCCACTGCTGTGTGGATTCTCCGGAAGCCATGCAGATACCAGCAATGCCAATATTACTAAAATAGCACCGAAAGCAAATGGAGGCCCTGGTACAATCTCCTGCGAAAATAACCAGTATAGATATACATATATGTATGGCATCCGAGATTAAAGCTAGTCAACAATGTCAATTTTAATGACATATCAATGTCGTCATGGCTTAACCGATATCGCCCAACTCTACTATTAAGACACCAAGATTTCACATTTGACATGTTTGAATGAATAGCGATATACAGTGACAAACAAACACCACAAAATAGCTACATCTTTGCTGGTTACATGTCAAGGGAGATAACTCTATAACTAACAAGGTATGGCATGCAATACAGATTCCCTTCACAATACCCACTGTTAGAAAAACCAAGCCTTAGAAAAATCCAATTTTATGACCATACTTTGATCAAGCTATTGATTCTCTTAAAACTTACAACGATAAATTCCCTGTATTTCAATCTCGGGGCAAACAAACAGGAAAGGGGTTGAATATTTTGAAATTAATATGACTGGAAGGCAGCAATGGCTTCTAGTCATATTAATTTCAAAATATTCAACGAAATATGCTATACATCATAAAAAATATATTTTTTCAGGGATTTGTCGTTCAAGGGGTGAAATTACTGTTATCAAATTTGGTATCAGAATACATACCATTACACTATCTTATGAATTTGGTACAAAACCATCCATTTCCAAAGAAGGTATCAAGGTAAGTTGGTGAAATTGTATTAACGGATCAAGCAAGGCTTATGTTACTACCCTAAACATGATACCGTTATTCAAATAAATAAATAAAGCTATCCGATCTGTCACCCAAGTATCTGATGCCATAATTAAATACATCACGTCAGCTGACATTAAATTCAAAATGGTGTAGCTCCATCACAAAAATCGAAACGTCTGTGCAAAAGTGTACGAATTCTATTTCTTTTATGAATTTAGAATTTTATAAACATATGCACCAACAGCCTGCAGTCAAATTAGTTTCAAAATATTCAACAACTTATCTGCATAGCTACCGTGAACATTTGATTCTTGGAAATATCAGGTTACAATTCAAATCGATTCCATAAATGCTTAGTCTTCCGCCGAGTTGTACGAATTATGTCTTTACTATTTAATAAACAGGCTGTTGAATATTTTGAAACAGATTTTACTGTGCACTGCTGCTGCCATAGGCAGCAACAGCAGCCAGTTAAATTTGTTTCAAAATATTCAACAGGTTACATGTACAGTTCTCTGGAAATGGAGATTCACGGTGTGCAGGGATCGATCATTCAAAACACGTACAAAGCCTTGGTGGAGCTTATCTAGAGATGGGCGGGTCATATATCTAAAACTGGATCCCTTCATTACACGTACCCTCATTAATGACCCATTGTGTCTATCTCTGCTCTCATTCACGATTTTGGGTGGATGGGCATTAGAGTCGATGTCCTGGCTATCAGGGTCGGGTGTATCGTTTAGATGTACATCAAACAGGTAGAAGATTAATCCATATAGCGCTGGTCCCAGTCCTGTACACAAGCCACGGATACCTGTGATAACACCTTGTGCCACACCTGTACATAGAACAAGAAACATTGCATACAGTACAGCTCATACATGTAGTTAGCTTTATTGTTTGACGAAGTAAAAACGAAACAAAAATGCGTCTTTTTAGCATCAAAAGCTCGTAGCGTTTTCAGGTGTGGCCAAATACCAAACGCATTTAATTTATTTTATAGGCACGTCTAACGGAAAGTCACCCTTCCTACAATACGTATGTTAAATGCATTATGGAATATTTTAAACCCATCACGAAAAAAGTCAAACGCGCAATCAAATGTATTCAGTAACGCGACAAAGATTTTTACTACGCGTCATTAAACATAAAGTGGAATCGGTCGACGGTCTGTTGAGGACCCGTACATGTAGATCTAAATTGCAATTGGAGCCGTATATGTGTTAAGTCCATGCATCACATTTAGTTATTTTTTTCATGGCCGTAAATGATAATTGCTGAAATGCCATATCATTGTAATCATCAATCGTACTTTTGTATAAAATGGACATGTGTGAACTCCACACCTGGGTATTCTTTACTGTGTACGAAGCCAGTGTAATGACCGCGCAAAGTATTCTCTGAAATGGGATTATTACAATAGTCTAATTTGAGCCGACGTAAAAGGCATAACTTTTTAGAACAATATATGCATCAGTTGCAGCTAGTGTTGCAATGTCTTATAATGGAAAAGGAAGCGATTTACAAAATCTGCAAACCTGACATTCGGTTGTTTTCGAATTCGCTATTTCATACATAATATGTAACCGAAAATCTCCGCTTTTACATAGACATGCACATGCGTACATAATTGTTTTACCGGCGCCTGATATCCGAGTACGTAAGCTCATTACCTGTTTTCGGCAACGGGTATCACCGTATCAAACGAGTCTGATTGGTCGAGAATACACACATATTTAATGAGATTTAGCCAAAGATGGCATCAACTGTTTAGAAAATAACATATTTTTGCTTGTGCAATACATCAATCTATGCACATTTCGTTTATGCCACAGACTAAAGAGTAGACAGATAACGCAGAATAACGAAACTGTCAATCAGAAAGTGTGATTTATATTTGACCGCTTCGGCATCTTAACTCGGACTTATTACTGACCACGCTTGAAGTTAGTTTTCTCGAAAATTGTAAACAAAGACACTCATCGATGATCGCGAGTTTATCGGATTGTTTATCTTCAACATTATTTTTTCCGCGACAAGAGGTAAACGAAATGGATATATATATATATATATATATATATATATATATATATATATATATATATATATATATATATATAAAACATGCATTATCAGGGAAGTGGGCCCCAAATCAACACCAATGAATTATCACATTTTACCCATTTGACCTGAAATCCCAGAATTCCACTTTTACAGTCATTATATAAGTATGATGTTGAATATTTTGAAAGTAATTTGACTGGAAGCTGCCTTTCAGTCAAATTAGTTTCAAAATATTCAACAAAATTTTGACACATTCGTAACAAATTCGTTATTTTCTCTTGTTGGTTGAAAGGGTTAATTCAATAGTAGAAGTACTCCAGAGGAGATATTCCCACCGTGTAATGTGTTTGATTTCTGCGCTAAAGTCTGAGGCCGGTGTATGACCATAACACCCGCTGTCGTGTCGTGTCATAGGGCATGTATATAGTATATTATTGACTATATATTGTGCAGTATATTTTTAACCAAATATCACTCATGGTGGCGTTGTAAACGTGGAATCAGACACTGATCATAATGGTGAGACAGCTAATGTGTTAGACAGTGAATCTTGTGATGATCACGTGTTTGACGATGAGGAAGCCACCACTACTGGAAAGAATTGAATGAGTGAACTGCTCCAATCAGTGACAAAGCGTTTGTCTTTAAGTTTGGGCTATTTTGGTGCATTCACCATGATCATTTGTACCGTTAGCATTTAATTAGCTGTTAAAGTTTGTTCTATTGAATAATTATCTCTAACTATCATGATTAGATATAACAATAACACACCCAGAGTTAGTACATGTAGATAGTCGCTGTTATAAGAATTGTACATTTTAGAAATTGACCCTTTAACACACCAGCTGGTTAAAACATGTTTTGTAGTGGCCTTGAGAAATGTCAATATGCAGAACAAGAATTATTTTTTTTTTAAATGACCACTGGAATGAGTGTCTCCATAACCGAGCCACTGGTAAATTTTCACAAATTTATTTCCCTTGCTCTGCAAATTGATATTTTCTATAGGAAAATTTAAATTTTCTTAAACCAATTTTAGGATTAAAGGTCCAAGACATATGAAAACGTTACCATGGCTCAGTGAGTGGTCAAAACCGGCATCTGAAATCAAATTATCTTGAGAAATGACCATTTGCAGGCCAAGAGAAGACTTCTTTAAAATTTTACCACTGGAATAACTGGCTTGATAACCAAGCTAGCCATTACAGTTCTAAATGTTAAAAAAATTGTCTTGCTTTGCAAATGGGCATTTATTAACCCTTTAATCATCAAATCAGCCATAACCAGCCTCTGCAGTGTTCCTGAAAAATTACCTTTTGCTGACTAAGAGAATACTATTTTTGAAAATTTATCACTGGAATGACTGGCTCCCAGAATACTCTTGGTCAGCAAATTGATATTTTATGAGACAATTGGAATTTTCTTGACCAAATTTACCCATTAAAGGGTTCAGCAGAAATTTACATTTTCTTGACAAATATTGGACAGTAAAGGGTTGTAAAGCTGGAGCTTTACTTACCTTTAACTACCTTGTTCTGCTGTTCACAGTGGGGAAAAATTCTCAATCCTTGTTCCACTGAAGATCAAAGAAATGATGAAAACACCATACAACCTTTACCTACATACAGTAAATAAGTCAAACCAGGTCATTTTGGATTAGATTAAATTGTTTATTCATTCACTTAAAAGTTTAATGTCATTGTTATTGAATGCTGCCATATTGATATAATGCAGAGTTTGCTCAAACAACCACCAACACAGACAGTGGCGTAAACCACCACTGATTACCAGCATGAGCAATATTATATAGGACCAAGATAGTTTACGTTACTGTTGATTTTGAGATTTGTATTGTTATCGATGATTAATAGCAATACAAATCCAGTCTCTCGAACACCAGTAAACTATCTTGGTTCTATATAATATTGCTCATGCTGGTCATCAGTGGTGGTTTATGGTTATGCTACTGTCTGTGTTGTGTTGATGAATGATGTTGTGCAGTGCTGGTTTTTACTGTAGTTTCTTCTGCTGGTCACAGGTCATATATTACTGATAGTGGTCTTTCAAATTTTTGTCCTCCTACTGTTCCAGATATTGTACGTTTATTTTTGATACTTGTGTTTGTGGTCTGGCTATGTTTCAACATTAGCTGAAATAGAAAGTGAAACAAATATGATTACACAGGGAGTTATAAGTATTACATAATGGACCTTTCCATTTTATCCATCAATCATGATGTCATAATCAACTACATGATGCATAAGGATGACAACATAATCAATGACATAATGAATGACGTAGATAAGTTCGTCAATCATCACAGACACTTAATTGATGATGGACTATATGGATACTATTTAACCCTTTAATGGACAAATTTGCTCAAGAAAATCTTAATATCCGCTTATTGAATGTCCAATTAGAGGCCAAGAGAATAAAATTTTAGAAAATTTATGACGAATTACTGGCTCTGTCATTGAGCCAGTCATTCGTGGTGAATTTTCAAAAATTCTATTCTCTTGGCCTGTAAATGGACATTCCACAAGACCATAACAGAGGCTGGTTTTGGTCAGCATTACCATTAAAGGGTTAATAAACATGATGTTGAATATTTAAAAACTAATTTGACTGGGAGATGTTGCTGTCATATCAACAGCTTACATGTATAGTTTTCTGGAATTTGAGATTCAGAGAGTGCAGAGATCGATCCCAACGCAGGCAAAGCATGGGTGAAGCTTAGCTAGAGATGGGCGGGGCATAGCTAAAACTGGATTCCTCCATTGGGCAAAACTAAGCAAGCCTGAGAGGTGGTAGTGAACACCTGACCCAGCACTGCAAAATACATTCTATCTGTGTTGGTACAAGTACATTATGTAATAAATTATTAAAAAGTGTACATGTACCAACACAAATACTGATAGAATGCTATTTTGACATGATACTGGTGCAGTGCCCAGTCAGGTGTTTACTACCAGCACTCTAAACGAAATCTAGGATTTCTTTTTTCACGAGAGAGTTGATACTTACCTCCCTAATACTTTTGATATTGCTAAATATTGGCTTTCACTCAATAAACACTCAGATTTAAAACAGTTAGGTGCCCCTACTGGGCAGGGAGTCAGAGCGTAGTCTGGCGGATGCCAGCCCCACCACCGCGCATGCGCAGACTAGCACTTCCTCTGACTAGATTATTGGCTGACACACATGCAACTATTAAGAGCCTGAAGACCGAGCCTCTGTGGGGTGGAGAGGCCGGGTCCGTATCTAGGGAGGTAAGTATCAACTCTCTCGTGAAAAAAGAAATCCTAGATTTCGTTTATTTCACTTCAAGAGTATACTTACCTCCCTAATACTTTTGATATTGCCAGAATTCGAAAGTGAATCTGGCGGGAGGGAGGCGAGGTCAAAAGACCAGCTCATCCCAATACGCTTTTCTGCGTTTAAGGCACTTAAACTTCTGAAACTGTAAGAAAAAACAGTCAGGATTTGACTAACCATCGGATAACACGACCGATGTATGAGAGATGACCGAATGTCATATGCGCTCCCCCCCCTCCTTCCTGGGAGGAAGAGTCGACTGACCTCAATGTCCTATACGCTCTCTACGTACAAGTGCCATGTACTACAGGACAGAGACGAAAAAGCTCCATTTTCGTAACTCTCAACAATGAACCACACAAATACACAAACCATCACCATATTAATAACGGGTAATCGTGACAATACAATCAACAACGGACAACACATGAACAAGACTGACCTTGTTGAAATGGCTGCTGACATCATCTTCCCATCGGTAAAGACTGATGCAGGCCCAAAAAAGTGGGTGTTTCCATAAATTAATTGTGATATATATAAGTAATGAGGAAATCACCTCAAAAAATATAAACCGATTTATTTTTTCAAAACCGACAAGGCGAGAGGATTAGAGGTGTCACGGAGATAATGGTCTGTAAAACTTGACTCACAGTGCCACTGAGCCACCGACATAATATCATCCACAGGGACCCCATTAAATAGGGCCGTGGATGTCACTACGCCGCGGACACTGTGAGCCTTGGCCACGTCAACCTGCTTCCCGGTGGCGGATTTATGGCAAAACTGAATGCATTCCACAATCCACCTGGAAATGGTGTCCTTAGAAGCCCTCCCATGGGGTTCAATATATGACAACCATAACGCTGACTGGTCGGTGCGCCATGCCGCCGTACGTTGTTTGTACCGGCGCAGCGCCCGGACGGGACACCATGCTTTAGAATTAGGATCATATCTAGTTAAAGCAGGCAAAATAATAGGTTGACCTGGATATTTCAACGACTGATTTTTAGCCAAGAAATTAATCCTAGGTAGCAGCTTAAGGCCTTCCCCTGAAACCACAAAACGGTCATCCTCGGCTGATAAGGCATGAATCTCACTCCTACGCCTAGCCGAGGCCGCAGCAATTAAAAACACAGTCTTCAGTGTTAATAGTTTCATAGAAATGGAACTAAGTGGTTCAAAAGGCTTATCACCTAGTACTTGAAGCACTAGCGATAAACTCCAAGACGGAATCACAGGAGGATTCCTTGGTCTTAGATTGCCCATGCCTTTAATTAATACATTCAATGTATTTACTTCATCACTTCCCCTCTTAGCCAAGCAAGGAATAACAGACATTAATGCTGACTTATAACCAGCAATAGAGTTAGGCTTGAGGCTATAGGCATCATAGAGGTGACAGAGGAAATCAGCTACTACTTGAATAGATGAATCCATTGGATCAATACATCTTTTTGAGCACCATTCTGCAAATCTGTTGATTTTATAATTATATGCTCTGGAGGTTGACCCCCTCCTGGCTTTGGCCATAAACATGGCTGCTTGCTCAGAAAAGCCCTCCTTAATTCTAGATTCCTTGACAACATCCATGCAGTCAATCTGAACATTGACGGATTGTTGTGAAGGGCCTTGCCCTGGAAGATAATATCGTCCATCAGAGGCAGAGGAACCGGATTGCAGACCAGAAGGTCCAGCAGATCCGTATACCATGATCGGCTTGGCCAATCCGGGGCGATCAGAAGCACTTGGCATTCCTCTTGTCTGATTTTCTGAAGAATTTTTGGAATCAGGATTGCTGGAGGGAATGCGTATGCATACATTCTCCCCCAGCTGATAGCTAACGCATCTGTTGCGAAAGCGCTTGGATCCGGAATCGGAGAGACGTACGTCGTCATCTTCGCATTCTTCTTCGTTGCGAACAAATCGATGTTGGGTTTCCCCCAATGGTCGAACAGACGATCCGCCACACATTGATTTAGTTGCCATTCCGTGGGTAAAACACTCATCCTTCGGCTCAATGAGTCTGCTAGCAGGTTTAACCTTCCCGGAATATGAACTGCTTTCAAGGTAATCTGGTGATCCAGACACCAACAAAGCAGTTTCCATGTCATCATACAGAGACTGGGCGACTTCGTTCCGCCCTGGCGGTTTATGTAAGTCACAACTGTTGAGTTGTCTGAACGAATAAGAACAATCTTGCCCTGAACTTTCTGTAAGAAATGTTCCAGGCCCAGGACTACTGCTCTTAGCTCCAGTAGATTTATATGTTCCTGTGACTGTTCCAGATTCCAAAGCCCTGATATCGTGGATTCTTCCAGGCAAGCTCCCCAGCCCTCCATCGATGCATCTGTATACACAGTCACCTGAGGGTGGGGAGGGGTTAGCAAAACCCCCGGTAAGAGATTCTCTGTATTCAACCACCATTGCAGGTGGTGAATCAGAGGCGCCAACACTGACACATTCGAGTCCAGCGAACCTGTACTCTGGGTCCATTGTGTCATGAGAAACAACTGGATCGGCCGCCTGCGTAAGGCGGCCTGAGGAATGACTGGTTCCAACGAAACCATCAACCCCAGCATTCTCAAGTAAACCCGTGCCAGGACATGACGACTGTCGCACACTGACTGAATCAACGAGATGAGTATTTGAACTCTCTCCTGAGTAGGATAAACATATCCTGTCTCCAGATCGAAGAACATCCCCAGGTAAACAAACTTCTGGGATGGAGTCAGCTCTGATTTTGGGAAATTGATCATCCAGCCCAAGTCTGTGAGAATTTTCAAAACAATCTCCAGATTGGCGGACAAACTTTCCCGGGTGTGCGCTTTCAACAGCCAGTCGTCTATGTACGTGTGGACTGCTATGCTTCTCCTGCGGAGGTATGCTGTGATCGCAAGAACCACACGGGTGAAAACCCGAGGAGCCGTGGAAATTCCGAAGGGCAACACCCTGAATTCCCACTGTCTGCCCTGGAATGCAAATCTCAGGAAGCGACAGAAACTCCTGTGGATGGGGATGTGGAAATAAGCGTCCTTCAAATCTATCGACGCCGTCCACATCCCCCTCTCCAACCCCGCCAACACCGAGCGCACCGTTTCCATCTTGAAACTGGGCGTCTCGATGAACTTGTTCAATGGCTTGAGGTTGAGAATCGGTCTCCACCCACCGGTGCGTTTTGTTACCAAGAACAGGGTTGAATAGAAGCCCGGACACCTTTGTGCCGGCTGAATAGCTCCTTTTTGTACGAGGGAATTTATCTCCTCCTCGATACACAACCTTTGATCTGGATCTCTCGGAATGGGAGTCCAGACTGGCACCAGAGACAGTCGCGACGGCGGGCCTGTCATCCACTCTGGATGATACCCCACGGAAAGCCATCGCAAGACTAAACGGTCCTGAGTTAACCGTTCCCACTCTTGCATGTGGTCGGCTAGCCGGCCTCCCACCGGTCCACCTAGGGACCGCGGTGGACACAAGGCATGCAAGAGCGGCACTGTCTCCGTCGCCATACACACCGGCGTGGTCCTTACCGCGGTAAGCGCCCTGTCAGGAACGATAACCACGCCCAGATCCTCGCGCGACCCGCCCCGCCCCGCGCGCACCTCGGTGCACGGGCGGCTGCCTGGCTGACGGCGGCTGAGGAGCCTGCGCCCCCCTCACTGCTGGCCGAATCGCACGCGGCCGAGGCCGGCGCTGCGACGGCGGCTGGCCTCTGACTTGGCCAGCACCACCTCGAGCCTGCAGGGGACGATACGCAGGGGCCGCGGCGCGAACGTTAGCACGACGCAGTACCTCAAACTGTTCGCGCAGCGCCCTCTGGTTATTCACCAGGGTGACCGTCTCCTGGAGGTGGCGACATCCCTCACCTCCAAAAAGACCAGGACCCGTCATAGGCGTACGGAGTAGCCTATTATACAGGTCCTGAGACGGGCACAGATTGTCCAGGGCAAATGTGCGTCTTGCCCTGACACTCCTGGTCACCGCCCGCGTCATACAGTCCAGCGCCAGGTTAATACCATCCTGGATGGTTCGCTGGACCGCGAGCGGGCCTGGCTGGCGCGATGCGGATGCCGTTACTACCCCCTGTAACAGCTGGGAGACGTGGGACAGAGCGGCAATCGAAGCCCTCCCACTCTCCTCCGCATCACGCAACGCGGTATTCGCCGAACGCAACGCGTTCGCGCACAAGACCCCCGCGTCAGAACGGGATCCTGGCCGCGTATCCTCACCCAAAGCCGCGCGGTCATCCACGCTGGGCTTGGGTACCACACCGTACCGCTGGTAGTCCAGGGGCACGATGCGACAACGCCTGGCCACCTCGCGAGGGGCCTTCGCGAGACGTCCACTCGTGTTAATGGACGCCTCCGCCGCCTTGAACATGTCAACGACATGCTCCGCCAGCGGCAGAGAAGGCATAGCGTTAGCAGTTGGTTTCCCAGCTAACCACGGCGTGTGAACACGGTGGCTAGCCGACTGCTCCACGGGCAGATCAGGCCTAACGCTCACCAACCACTGGCAAGCGTCATACCAATCCTCCTCCGTGGCTAACTGCGAGCGCTCTACAAGACGGGGTCCTTCGTCTTCCTCCTGAGCGCAAGCAGTAGAGCTTGACGGCGGGTACGCTGATACACCTGGCAAGCCAGGGAAAACATGCGGGCCTGACAGCACCGGCATGAGAATATCACTGGTTTGACCAGGAGCAGGCACCGCGGTAGAGCGCGGGGTATATATAGCCCTACCACGGGCCCGGCCAGCACCAGCTACACTCTCGGCAAGCCGAGGTATGCGGTACCGCTGGCCATCAGCAGCGCCCTGGGCCACCACCTGAACCGCGGACCTTACTCCAGGGTGAGTAATACCGTGGAAAAAAGCGCCTGTATTCCCCGCGAGGGGTGCACAAACGTCTTCATCCATGTCCACGTCGTCAGACGGCGACCCTAGCAGGTAATCCTCATCACCCTGGTCAGAAAGATTAGACCCCGGGT
This sequence comes from Chaetoderma sp. LZ-2023a, assembly GCA_034401795.1. Lineage (NCBI taxonomy): Eukaryota > Metazoa > Mollusca > Caudofoveata > Chaetodermatida > Chaetodermatidae > Chaetoderma > Chaetoderma sp. LZ-2023a. Next base: position 84,764,077 of record CM067369.1, on the reverse strand, counting down.
CAGCAAAGAGAGCTAACCCGGGCTGACCAGGAACGGTGCCATAGGAGGTACTGGCCACCGCGGCGTGCGGATACCCCTGGACTGATAAGCAGCCAGCGGGTTCCAGCGACAACCGTCCACGGTCCCCTATCGGCGCGGCAATAAGCCTGCTGCCAGGGCCGTGGAACGCCCCCTCTAATGGGGCCACCTCTGAATCGTCGGACAACGGAAGCGGACTAAGGAAAATCGATCCAGAGGCGGGGATTACCTGCTCCGAAGCCGATGATGAGGACAATAAAGGATCTGGTCCAGGAAGCATGCCACGAAGCAACCCTGGAACCAAATCTTTTATTGTCCTCTTCATCTCTCCCAACATCTCGGTCCGGAAGGTCTCCATATCCACCGCGGACGAGACCTTCCCCTTACCCTTCTTACTTACAACCTCTCTTTTCCGCTTCTTCTTCTTCTCCTCCACTACCACCTTGTCCGTCGCCTGTAAGCAGCACAAGAATTCGGACATTAACTCGCCCCCCCAGTGCTTACATATGTCACAATTAATCAATGGACCACAAGGGCTACATCGATAACACAGATGCGGCCAGAACTTCACATGCATAAAACGTCCACAGGACGCGCAACCCGGTCCCTGAAACAGGGCAAAGGACAAGGAGTATGAGCAACTAGTTAAGCTTAGAAACTCAATCCAACTCAAGGAGAAGGAAAACGATCATAAAGATCAATATACATCAAAAACCAGCCTAGCGCTTGAATTGCTAATAAATACATAGCCAGCTGATTATGACGTCATTAATCCCGTGACAGGAAAAATTCGATCCCAACAAAACATCCAAGTGCAAAGACGAATTGTATGCTGAATGGATAAGTTGACTACACAACCATCAGATACATATAGATAACTCTTTTCTGGCAAAAATGTTAATTATCTCCCTTTGATTGTTTACAATAATTAACATCACCACATTATCAATAACTAGATACCTGACACTTTGTATAGACAAACCATCCAACGTGACGAACCGGAAACTCCACCATCTGCACGCCTCTTAACTCTCTCCACCTCATGGGGAAGGAATTGGAACAAGAGGGCAAAGTGAGAAGACCTTTATACCAGGCCTCCAACTCACTGGACATAATTTTTCATTTGGTTAGATAACCTAACAGTGTTAGTAGGAAATGGAACCATGGTGGAGAGAATACTAATTCTCTGGTACTGTGACGTCACCACCTAGCGTCATACAGACCTGTGGACATAAACAGAAAGAGAAATTAGTCCTAGGTAGCACCGAGTTGATATAACCCAACCAACCAAGGCGCTTATCACGGTAAACGCGAGTCCCGGAAACACAATACACCGGGAAGAAAACTCGCTAATTTTACTAGAAGTCACCTGATTTAAAGGTCCTCCGTCCTCCTGTGGCGACGTATTCCTATCCGCCATCCAAAAAAGTGACTAACACTCCAAACAAACACCACTTAAACAGTTTAAGAGAGCGAAAAAGCTATTGAACAAAAAAACATGTGTGATCTCTTTGCCAATAATCTAGCAAAGAGGTAGTGCTAGTCTGCGCATGCGCGGTGGTGGGGCTGGCATCCGCCAGACTACGCTCTGACTCCCTGCCCAGTAGGGGCACCTAACTGTTTTAAATCTGAGTGTTTATTGAGTGAAAGCCAATATTTAGCAATATCAAAAGTATTAGGGAGGTAAGTATACTCTTGAAGTGAAAAGTCTCACGCCACAATAATAAATTAGCTATTATAATCTCACTGTCTGAGTACAGCGTATATTGCTCATAGTGATATTCACTATACCACCACATACCTCACCGATAATATTTGTTAGAATAAACCAGCACGATTATCTGATAATCGTGCTGGTTTATTCATTCATTTATTTTGGGTCACATGCATGGTGGTTACAACTCAGGTGGTGGGAAGTTTGAAAAAAAAATTCTCTGGAAAATTAGTAAAAAATATCAAAATTTCATAGACAACAAAACACCCCTTAGGCCTATTTATACCTGGAAATGCCTCAGCTGCTCTCGGAGAGCATCTAGACTTCAAAGTTTTCCGGTGGAGGGTTGGGTGAGCTTTGGTGTTTCCCGGTGAGTGACCGCTGAGGATAGTGAATCACACATTTCAGGAGAGTGATTCATAGTCCTTCAGTACATAAAAGTGAGACTGACTCAAGTCAGACCACCAATGACCGATAGGAAAATATCCATTTGCAGAACAAGAGATGACTATTTTTGAAAATTTACGACTGTAATGACTGGCTCTGTTATCGAGTCATTCCAGTGGTAAATTTTCAAAAATACATGTAGCCTTCTTGGTCTGCAAATAGATGTTTCTCAACAGTCAACACCACTGCAGAAGCTGGATGATATGAGCAGAGTTCTGCCGATCCGGTTGCTTAGTGGGGTCAACTGGCCCACTTCCTCAAAAAATCATGGGTCATTTTGACAAATGTTGGATCAAGTACATACATGGAAGATATCTATTGCCTAAAATCCAGTGGGCCAATGACCCATGTGTGAAGGTAATGCTTGGACATTGTGAATTTTAGAGTGCTAAATGGTGCAAGGGCCCTGCCTCGGCAAAACCCTGCATGAGTGTTAAAGGGTTAAGTATATGATGTCATATAATATGATGCAGCTAAGTATATGATGTCATAATGTAGTCTGACGCAGCTAAATCTGTCAAAGTTTTAAGAGTCAGGTGTACGAATTGTATGTCTAGTATTTATTAAACATTCTGTTGAATATTTAACAACAGAACCCAGTCAAATTATTTGAAATTAGTTTCAAAATATTCAACAGGTTAACTGTATCTACTGTATAGTTACCATGGAAGCTTGGAACTCAGGATTCAAAGTACTTATTGATCCCCACACGCAATCGCAGAGCATCGACGGAGCCTACCTAGAGATGGCCGGGGCATACATGTAGCTAAAAGTGGATACATCTATTAGAAAATCCAAATTTCTGCTTTATCCTCTTGCCAATTCCAGTTTTTGCCCTGTTTATCCCTTTCACCGACAAGTCCTGAAAACAATGTGGCATGGCAAATGATTCTGGTAGCCTAATTTCTCAATCTGAAAGAAAATGACATTTTAGTATGACTTAGAATTAATTACCTACCTACCTTTAAAATCTCAAGTCCTTTCTTTATCTCAATATTTTGAATTAGGATACATTTGTCTCCGTCCATCCATCATGCTATCTCCTCCCAAACGGTCGGATGGAATTCAACCTAATTTGGTATGTGGGCTATCCATATGATTGCGGATTAGCTGACAACATTTATTTTATACAAATCAGAGATTGGGGTCTTCCAGATTTCCCATAGTCCTGTCCACAATCTCGCACATCATTTGACACCCTCTCTCTAGTTTTAAATTGAGCCAGATGAGCTACTACATTTAGATAAGACTAGTGATTACTAGAATCTACTATAGCCCTTCAAATCTTCTTTGCAGACCAAGGGAAGACTATTTTTTAAATTTCACCACTGGAATGACTGGCTCAATTATCGAGCCAGTCATTCTACTGATAAATTTCCAAAAATAGTCATCTTGCTCTGCAAATCGACAGATCACAGCAGACGAATATTTTGACCACCTTGACCAAGGTCGACATGTCAAATTGTTACCATTGGGTTGGTCAGTTACAAGTTGTACTAGTCCTGGCCAATTTCTGCTAACCTCGAGCTCATGTTAATTTTAACCCGTACTCTCACAGATCATTTCCCCTTATGACATCCAGATTTTTCACAGCGATCTATGCGTCTCTGTCTAATGCTACTATGGAGTGCAAGAGGCCATTTTTATCTCAACTACGAAGTAAAACGAGGTATTGTGATACCCTGCACGTCGCCCGCCGGCGTCCAATTTGTGTTTAGTTCAACTTTTCTGCTTATATCTCGTTTGGTTAATCATACTGGTCCCGCTTTATAATGACACGGCATCACACAATGATGTTCTAGTCAAAAGGTCAAAGTCACTGATACGCATGGCAACCATCTGCTGTCCGCCATCCATCCGTCAACTTATGTTTAACAAGGCAAATCAATAAATTGATGTATGCTCTCCGAAGGCATACTCTGCAGAGAAACTGAATGGATAACCCCGAAGGCATATGCTTCAGGGAAAGGTTTGGAACTGTGGCTCAGAGAAACGAACTTGAAATTGTCAATGAGATATCACCATATTAGGCCATCCTTAAAATATTGTTGGTTTGGGGTAATGATGTTAAATCCACAATTTGGCGAGTAGGAATGATTCGGTGGGCCATCATTCTTTTGGTCTGGCGGGATTTGCCATAGCGAACAATTTGTTAAGGATAGCTTAATAAAAGCAAAATCTAAGTTTCTCTAAATAAACACACTTAGACTTTGCTTGGCACCATATGAAAAACACATATAAAAACTATGTTCAAAATGAACAGAGCTATTTTCTGTAATAATCAATACCAAGTTTGGTGACCATATGTGAAAAAGTCTTGAAACTATGTCCCGGAGAAACATTTTCTGTGATATTCAGTCGACCATGAAAAGTAGGTCAGCATGACCTACTTTTCATACTGTGCACACCTTCTCCCTAAGATGCATCCACATATCAAGTTTAGTGATCATATATGAAAAAGTCTTGAAACTATAGCCCGGACAAACATTTCCTGTGATATTCAATCGACCATGATAAGTATGTCAGCATGACCGACATTTGACCTACTTTTGATACTCCGCAACCTTCTCCCTACATATCCACATACCAAGTTTGGTGAGCACATGTGCAAAAGTCTTGAAACTATGGCACGGACAAACATTTTCTGTGATATTCAGTTGACCATGAAAAGTTGGTCAACATGACCTACTTTTGACCTACTTTTCATACTCCGCACACCTTCTCGCTAAGATGCATCCACATACCAAGTTTGGTGACTATGTGCAAAAGTCTTGAAACTATGGTACGGACAAACGTTTTCTGTGATATTCAGTCGACCATGAAAAGTAGGTCAGCATGACCTACTTTTCATACACCGCACACCTCCCTAAGATGCATCCACATACCAAGTTTGGTGACCATATGTGAAAAAGTCTTGAAACTACGCCGCGGACAAACTTATATATGGTGAACGGATGAACGGACGGACAACGCGGCGATATGATCCCGCGAAATTTTTTTTGGGGACCATAAAAATGCCACTCCACATCAACAGTGGCAGATTTCAAGCTAATTTGGCTGGAACGACCCTAATACTTTCGGCTTCCGAACATGCACAGAATTTTGATTGGTCAATTTTTATGTGAAAATCTGACTTTATGAAAAATTTAGCAGAAATTTTCAAAACGCTACTCTTCATTAACCACTTGACAGATTGCATGCAGCCCTAGTCAGCTGGACAAAAATTGCCATAATGCATATTCTCCATATCCGTTTGGTGGATTAGCCATTTGGATTTTTTGAAAACTCCAGAACCATTTAAAACCCTGCTCCTTAATTAGTGTCCCAATTTCAACGAAACTTGGGTGGAATGATCATATGGCTGTAAGCTTCAACATATCAAACAAGAACAACAATCAATATTGAATATGAAGATCAAAATGATTTTCATATTTTTTTTTTCTGTATCTACACTTTTCGATCCTTATGGAATGCAATTCAAACATTCAGTAGTTTTTCGCATGTTATAGTATGTGTTGACTATAGAAATAACTGATGAAATAAACTGAAATTATTCAACCAATTTATTTTATTCATGTTTGTTTTAAACCGGTTTTATACCAAAACCTGAACATTATTTGTTAACACTTATCCCTATTTATAATTCTGTGCTTAGCACAACCGTCATCATGAGATATTTTAACAGTTCACCTCTATGTCTGCCTTATCTGAAAAGAAAAATAGGAAGTGGAAATTAGATAAGGGTATACAGGCAACCTGCTAAATATTTTGAAAATAGTTTTGATAGTTAGATAGATATGTACATACTCAGTATATTATATAGGCAGCCTTTTTTCGACATAGTAGCGGCCTTCTCTGCTGGCAGCCCTTATTGCCATACACCATCCAGGATAAGGGTTACAGGCCCTTGAGCCTCTTGTTGATAAACCTTCTAAATTTATTTTATGTTTGAAGTCAATCTTCATAGTTCATTGGTCATGAAGTCAAGATTCATGGTTGCATTCCAGCCACATTTCTGGTATTACATTTGGCTCCTCCCCTGGGGGTGGGGTAGGCTAAAGGGGTCAAAGTAGTGAAAGTGGTCGATTGCTATGACATGTCATCGACCAAACAATCTAGTTATCACTTACTTTCCATCATCAGATAGATCCACGTTATCAGAGATTGTAACCCACAGCCTAAAATCTTCTTTTGATCACTTCCAGGGTTGTTACATGTAAATCTTAATGTATGATCACACAACATCCTTTGTTAAAATTTGAGCAAAATCTGACCAGTTTGTTTCCGATATATCCCTAGATTAAAACTTGTACCCAATCTGGATCCAACTTGGTTTTTGCCCAGATCACAGCTAAAGTCTGGAAATCCTTGTTTAGGTTATGTTGCTTTTTTACTGTCGTCTAATAGTACACAACTGTCAATGCGTCATGAGATTAGTTCAACCAATCAGATTTGCCATTGATGGTTTTTCCACCAATATCTCTGCCAATCAAAGATAACGAGGTTACATATATACGCGATGATGTCATGGTGTTCCAGTTCAAGATGATTGTTCATTCGGCGTTAGATATATCAAGATTTTCACTATAAAAAACGCAGAAATTAGATGAATCCCGCAAAGAAAATACATTAAATACATCTCATAAATCCAGCCACAAATTGACGTAAATACAAATGTAGGATAAATCTGTTGTACGAATCGCTCAAAGTTTGCAAAACATGCGAGGTACATGTCCGGAGGAAAAGTGTACTGATAACCGGGTCTGCCTAGACTAGGAACCGAGTACCGTTAAAACTCGACTAAAGGACGCAGTTTTTTGGTCAAAACACATGTACTAGAAAGGGGGGTGCATACTATAATCGAGAACATTCCTTCCGCACATTTTTGGGTCGAAATTTTTCTTAAAAAGTCCCAGATTATACCACGGAAATTGAACTAAATGTTACCCTAGCCAATTCGCGCCGCCTGACGACTATGTTTAATGTATACTCCAAAAACACCAAGCGGAAGTGAAATTATTAAATTGGGGCGCCTAAATATTGCTTATTCTTTAATACATATCACTTAGTACATCAAAATTAATCCAAAATTTGACATAAAATGGCGTCGAGAAAAGATACGTGTATAAATCACGTGATTCGCCTCCAATCGCAAAAGATCTTTATTCTAATTAGAGCGAGTACTCGGATATAAATATTCTGGACTCGGAACTCGGAAATTGCTATATATCATCATTGCGCGATAGGAACTGAATGTTCCCGTACCTGTTTCATAACGAACTCCCGTTAGCGCATAAGATTACACAGCGCTTCCAATCACAAAAGAGCCAGATAACCAACTCCCATTAGCACATAAGATCACACAGCGCCTCCAAACGCAAAAGAGCCATTACAATCTGTTTCTATCACGCGATTTCGATGTTTTCAAGGAGACATTTTATGCCAAAATTAGATTGATTTTGATGTAATAAACAATCTTTATTGAAGATACACAATATTTAGGCGGTCCTATTTAATAATTTCTCTAACATCATGATAATTTTTAGTCATGCATTAAACATGACCGGATTGATGGTTATTTTTGATACCAATTTTCGATTTTTTAAAGGTACGTTTTTTTTAAATCTAACAGCGTCTTATACTTGAATACAAGAGTTTTTTGGGTGGATTTTGGTCAAATTTGGGACAGCGTCCTATATTCGAGGGCGGCCGTTAGTCGAGAAATTACGGTACCCGTTTGCTTCTAGCCATAGGACTCGGCGAAAGAACTGAAGATCCGCGGTTGGAGTTGATGGCGCGTTTAATTTATCGGAAAATTTTATGCTACCAAATGCATAGGGCAACGTCCTTAAAAATGTCAAACCCAGTGTCAAAATTCAAACCCGTCAAGATAAAATTCAAGATGCATCTTGAGATTTTACCAAATGCGCTATGTCTATGTAGATCACTACGAGAAAATGACGCCATTTAGACAAATTTTAAACGAGCTTTAGGATGCGTTTAACTAAAGCTAACTATGAGCTGTACTGTACAGTTAAACAACGGTAATATTCAATGTAGATAGAGTGTGGACTTGAAATGCGTAGCCTGTTGCTTGATCTTACTCTTCTGAGATGTAAAATTTGACTCCTAATTGGGGTGATCTGTGAGTGGCTACACATCTGGAATACTCCCATCTCTGAATTATTAGTTTTGGCTATTGCTGGCCACTTTGAAGATTGGAATTTTTTGGTAGGTGACCATTTTTTTAGCAGTTGAAGGGTTTGTGTGTGGGCCCTTTAACGCCTTTTCCAGTTTGGTGGTGCAAAAATAATTTTAGCAGCACAGTGTTTCTGTAACTAGTACAAAGTGTCACCTATTTTCAGGATTGCTGTTCTTTGATATGTTGGTGTATGAGCGCTATATCATATGGTAGCCATAGGCAGCAATGGCTCCCAGTCAAATTACTTTAAAAACGTTCATAAGAATATTCCCAACATCAGAAAGAATTTATTATTTCTGGCATTTGATAATTAAAGGTAAACCCTTTCACCAAAAAATCACTAAAAACCTAAATTCTTTACGATGTAAAACTTATTGTTGAATATTTGGAAATTTTGAAAGCAAGGCTTCCAGTCAAATTAATTTCAAAATATTCAACAGTTTTCCTGTATGATTGTCTTGAAAACCAGATATGAGGAATTTATCAGTTAAACGGTTAAGGACTGATTATCACCTTGTTGATCAGCCTCAGCATGGGCAGAGACAAATGAACTGATGGCTGGATATGTGATACTGGACATAGCTGCTATTGCACCGGCGGCCCACATTATCCTGAAAACACATTAGTACACATGATTATTATACATGAAAAACTAACTTTTTACGATGCATAGCATATTCAGTTGAATCTTTTGAAATTTGTATGACTGGACGCCGCTGCTGCCTAAGCCAGCAATGGCATCTAGTCATATTAATTTTAAAATATCCAACAGCCTTTCGGTTTATTTGCCCCGAGTTTGAGATACCGGGAATATATCTGTGAAAGGATTAACATAACACTACAGACATGACAGATATTATGCATACATGAGGAATGAGCCAAAAACAGTGGTCTTGAGTAATGTCCATTTGCACATTTTTGAAAACTTACCCCTGGAATGACTGGCTCGATATCCGAGCCAGTCATTCCAGTGGTAAATTTTAAAAAACAGTCTTCTCTTCATCCGCAACTGGATATTTTCTTTGACAAAATTGAAATTTTCCTGAATAAATTCGATGTTTAAAGAATTAAAGGCATATAAAACTAACCATCTTTCTGATCCAAATCCATAACAGGTGAGTTGGATTATCTCAAACAGCAGGCCGAACATTATAGCTTGTTTGTGGCCAATATATTTCATAAGTAAAGCTAAGATCACAGTTTGCGATACGACGGACAAGACGCCCACCACAGCAATAAAAGATGCCACCTCTTCAGGAGAAAAGCCCATAATCTGAAAAATATAAGTCAAACTACCTTGATAAGTAGAAACGTGTGGAGACAGATTTCACAAAGCCTTTGTATACCATTGAGTTTATGTTACCTCTTTAATGGTTAAGCGGGCTCAAAATGGCGTCTACAGTGTCTTGAGAAATGTCCGTGAGCGGGAAAAGGAAGACTGCTTATGAAAATGTTACTACTGGAATGACTCCAGTAGCAGCATTTCAAAGACGCTTCTCTTGCCGGCAAATGAACATTATTTGTCAAGAGCACTGTCTTGACTTTAAGCCTTCTGGGGCCGTATTCACGAAGGGGGCTTACGCCCTAGAAAAGGCATAACTAGGGCATAAGCCCCCAACATGGCATAAGTCGGTATTCATGAAAATGGCGTAGCTTACGCCCATCCATAAAATCAGGCGTAACTTATGCCTTCCAACTACAAGGCGTAAGTCATTAGTTACAGTGTCTTTGACGTGGTCTCGAATTTTAGTCGAATATCGGATATTACAAATTTTATAAATTGAATTTGCATTTAGCTGACTTTTTGTAAATACTAAGTGTTGCTTAATGTGAAGCCATAGCAGCCGTTTCTTAAAAATATTTGAGCTGAATACTTTTCTTATTTCTGTATTCAAGGTACCCGTGGTGCGCTAAATGTGAAGCTGAAACAATATGGTAAATAAGTACGGTAAAGCGATACGTCATTGCCTGGCAACAAGCGCGCGTGAACAGCCTGAATGACGCGCCACGCTCAAGTCAAGTTTTCCCAAAAAGGCTTCAGAATGCTAAAGAAAAGTTGTAAGAATATAATAATTACATGTTTTCGCAGCACTTAGTTTTTGTAATGACAAGCATTTTACTAATGAATGGTTATATGCTAGGTTAGTCAGACTCGATAGAACGTCCGAATGAATACTATTTATTTATTTATTTGTCAGTATTAAGCGTACATACTAAATTTTGAGTCGATGGTAGCTAGCCTGTGGCTGTTCAGCATTCCATATTGTAGTGCAGGCCTCACATTTTGACAGCTCTTGACACGTACAGTACCATACGTCAATAAGCGGCCTATATGTGTCCAACGAATTTTGGCCTACATGCATTACAGTGACGCATTTATTTACGCCCCTCTTCGTGAATACGGCGTAACTATGAGGCGTAACTCTAGAGCGTAAGTTATGCTAGCGCAGGTTACGCCCTCTTCATGAATACGGCCCCTGGGGTTGAAATAAGGGCCTTTTTACATGCACTACTCAGGTGAAATATGGCTGGTGCAGTTAACTTTGCTATTATGAGTGCACAAGGTGTGTGTAACATTTTGACAATTTCCGGTAAATTTTTCATAAAATCTAAGATTTTCAACAAAAAAAATTGAACAGTCAAAATTCTGTATAGATGTTCTGAAGCCTATCCCCATAGGGTTCTTCCAGCCAAATTAGGTTGGAATCCACTAAGCGGTTAATGAGGAGAAGCATTTTAAAGCAAAAGCAAAAGTTGATGGACAGAAGGATGACACAGGGACGACGGATGGTCGCCATGGCATAAGCTCACTTGGCCATTCTGGCCAGGTGAGGTGAGCTAAAAACTCATGATATCATTTGGCTCAAATATTAACACAACGAAGGAACTTACAGTACAAGAGGACTTTGGCCATGGTATGGAGAAAAGAATGTGGATCTGGATCAGATCAAATTCTGGATCTATGGATATCTTGGAAACTTCTGGTCCGATTTGGCTCAAATTTTAACACAGCAAAGGGTGTGACCATACACTAGGATTCCACAACTTTGGGTATGATCTCAAAAAATCATGAAAATCTGTAAGAATACGGAAAAAACCCAAGAATCTAGAAACCGAAGCTACTGACAACCGAGATTATATCGACCTTATGTTGTAAGAAAAATGAAAATCTTCTTTAAATAGTAGGGAATTACATTTAATTCTTTTTTACTACCGACACATTCTACGCATGTGGATAGTTTTATTAATGTAAATTATCATTGTTTAAAATCTATTTGAATGCTGTTGATCATGCTGGAAAGTCGGCAGAACTAAAATGGATTGATGAATAGGGTGTTTTAACTGATCGACAAAGGCAATCGACGCCTTAGTCATTAACCCATCTGACTGGTAATCACCAACAATTGCTAGTAATGCAGTATTTCTTAAGCCCATTGATAAATTATACAGCTGGATATTTTTTTTTTCCAGCATACTACATAATGGGTAATTATATGATCTATATTAGAGTGCAACAATAGTAAACATTAGCCATTACACTAATAGTAACAAGAAACAACACATCTTTTATGATGTAAGGATTTTATATTCTGTTGAATATTTTAAAACTGATTTGACTGGCTCCCAGTCAAAATAGTTTCAAAATATTCAACAACTTGGAACCCTGTATAGGTGTCTGCATCATAAATTCATGCCATGATCTGACATAATAATGGATGAATCCAGTTTTAGCTATGCCCATTCATCTCTCGCTTAGATTCACCCATGCTTTGCCCGTGTTGGGATCGATCAATCTCTACACTCTCTCAATCGCAATTACAAGAAAACACTACAGGTAAGCTGTTGAATATTTTGAAACTAACTTGACTTGGTGCTGTTGTTGCCATGGCAGCAACAACGTTCAGTTAAATTAGTTTTAAAATATTCAACAGCATGTTTATTAAATAGTAGACATACAATTCGTACAACTTGACAGACTAAGCATTTATGACGGATTAAATCACATCATTCATGACGCAATTGAGTATGACGTAATCCTACATGTGCATGTGACGTTGCTTATTATGACATCATATCATTGATCGATAAACCGTTTTGTTTTACTGCACATCGCACGCCATCCCAACCACCCACATTTCGAGTTGGACTCAAGAAAAACCTATTCTGATCGGTAGGATTCTTCCATACATGGAAGAAATATTTATGTCAGGAAATATGATGTCGAGACGGAACAATGAAAAGATGCCAAGTGGACAAGATCAGGCAAATTTCCAAAAGCATGTATCAGACATCAGGGTTCGTATACCTTTCTGTGTTTGATATTCCATGACTTTTCCATGATTTTTCATGACCAAAATAAACAAATCCCATGAACTCCAAGAATTAATATGTAGGAGATTTGTGTTTAAGCCTTAGCTCCAAAAATAAGATCCGAGTTAATTTGCAAAATGTCTGAATATTGCCTCTTGCAACAACCAAAACACAGCCTTGTTTTGATAAGCTGTTGCCGTAATTTTGTTGCATAGACGTGATTTATGCCAACAGATATCTTTTTATTTTACATGATTAACATTTTCCATGACTTTTCCATGACCTATGATAAAAAACACTGATTTTCTATGACTTTTCAGGCCTTGAATTTAAATTTTCAAATTCCATGACTTTCCAAGATTTCCATGGCCAGTACGAAGTACGAACCCTGATACATGTACATGTGTATCAACCAAACGCTAACCGATGCATATAATTCTACATACATGTACAGGTAGGTAGATAGACATGACATAAATTTACAGCTTAACTTAACCATGGAATGTTGTGCCAGTGAACTGATGTCGCCGAGGTAGGTTAAAGAGACAAAGTCTCCAATAAAAAGAAGATATTTTTCATTTGTACATGTATATATGACATTGTGTGATACTTACTAGACGCAAATAGACAAAGAAACATGAGTATTCACCAGCTTCGGGGAGGTATGATAAAAACACAGTTATGCACAGAAGCAGGATCAGATGGTCCTGACCAATCTTACGTAGAGCCTATTAAACAGAATGAACAGTACAGCCAATAAATAAATATCTAAAGCAAAAGAAAGAAACATGTTACTTAGTACAATTTTGAACACCAGGTAAATATTCTGTTGAATATTTTGGACTTAATTTTATTGGAAGCCATTGCTGCAGCCATATGGCTTCCAATCAAATTAAGTTCAAAATATTCAACAGTAAGTTTTATTTAAAATGTCTCAGCTCCACAGCAAGTACATGTGTAAAGTGTTGGCTATTTTGAAACTAATCTGGTCAGAGTTTCCAATTTCAATCAAAGTAGCAACAAATTTCAATCAAATTAGTTTCAAAATATTCAACAGGTTACATGTGCGCTTGCTCTGAAAGATCCCAGGATTTCAGTGTTCGATTGATTTAAACAATTACTTTCAACCGTACACTACAGCTCATAAAAAAGTTATCATGTTTCCAAAGAGATGTTAGTTAGTAGACGGTGAGGATATTGCAATTAAAAAATAATCATGATTACTCGATTAATCATCTTGGATATAAATTACCAAGACATAAAAACAAAAGAATATCAATGACGAAAATTGCAATGGTGTTTTGAAAAGTTCATTTGTAGCGCAAGAGAAGACTATTTTTGAAAATGTATCACTGGAATGTCTGGCTTGAGAATTGAGTCAGGCATTCCAGTAATACATTTTCAAAAATAGACTTCTCTTGCCCTGCAAATGGACATACATTCACTAAGAAAAATGTAATCTTTCATAACGATCGCATTAACAAGTAATTGGAAGTTAGGTTTTGAACAAATTTAGGCAGCACAAAATATTCATGATTATTCGATTATTTAATTTTTAATCATATAACTTCACAATTTAAAACATGACCGTGATTTTCGAATATGTGTCTAATGTGCTACACAGTACTGCTCAGAAATAAATTAACATGTTTCCATAACACAGTAAAACATACTGTTGAATATTTTGAACACAATTGATTTAAGCCATTGCTGCCTAATATAAACATCTCACAATCTGGCCCCCACCTGTACCGTGAACACACTTCAACCCACAGGTAGGCTTGCGTGATTTTTCGATTTAATCGTGAAGTTCGGTTTATTTTTTAAATTGCGATTTTTACGATGTAATTGAGGAAAAATCGAAAAATTGTCAAAAATTTCATGTTTGTTTAAAATCTGAAGTGTGCACTTTTCCGTCGCATTTTATCAGTACACGAGTACAATTATAATCGATTCACGCCTGTGTTCATTGTGTTTATATCCTGCCGTGCCATGCACGTGTTGAATAATTACTAATCACAACACAAAGCCCTATGATAAACAAGCTAACAATAGCGAGGTAACACCTGTCATTGAGAAAACCAGTCAGTTACTCCGTTGAATCGCCATATAATTTTCTTTCTTTTGCTGCAGACCATGAGTCTGACGTGAAATACCAAGTATATACTTAGTTGCAGAGTGTTAGGCAATAATCAATGAACATTTTAATTCTAGAGTTATCAATTTCAGGCGGTGTAATAATTTTTCCTTTTTGATTCGGTTGTCATGTCTAATTAAAGAAAATAAAGCAACAGCATTCCAGACTGTTGTATTTTGAACTGTGCATTCTGTTGATTACTCTTAAATGTAAATCATACATTCTGAAAGCAACTATAAACTGCACTATAGGATGAGTTTACGCTGTCACTCTCGTAACTACTCAAAGCTACCGTCCTATGTATGTGGATTGCGCAGTATCTCCCCGGGTACTAATATTAGTGTCTTCGCGTTACTCCGGTAATGACCTAAACTAACCAAAATCACGGATTTTCTTTTTCATGAGAGTTGATACTTACCACCCTGATACTTCATGATATTTCCTAAATATCGACCTAGCTTCAATAATACTCAGAATTAAAAAGAAACCACCCCCACTGGGCAGGTTACACAACTGACAGACCAGCGGATGTGCAGCCCAAACTCGCACATGCGCGGGGTTGACTCATTCTATTCCAAAATATTGGCTGACCTAATTGCAACATAAAACGCTGATAGACCGAGAGTATACTTACCACCCTGATACTTCATGATATAGCCAGAATTCATAAGAGAATTCGGCGGGAGGGAGGCGAAGGTCAGAAGACATCTGAAATTACGTATGTAAACACAATCATGAAATGATTTGGACATCGGATAACACGACCGATGTTGAGAGTAATGACCATTTCACATCCGCTCCCCCCCTCTTTTAAAGAGGGAGCGATGACCTCAATGTCCTATATGCTCTCTATGTACTCGTGCTAAAGTACTAAAAGACATCGGACGAAAGCTTCATTTCGTATACTCTCAGATGGAACCACAAAGAAAACAAAACCATCACCATTTTAGTAAGTAATATAAAAAACGTGACAAAAAATAACCATCACCAAATATAGGACTAACCTATTTTGACGAGATTCCCCTTTGATCACCGCTGGCGATGATAGGTACAGTACAAAAAAGCCGGGATTCCCCCCACTAAATTGCACTGAGTGTGAGTCAACGGCCTTATGTACAATATTTACAAATTTATATACAGATTTAACGTTTATGTAAAATCGATACGGCAAGTGGATTTGACGTGTCACATAGGTAATGATTTGTAAAACTAGACTCACAGTGCCATTGTGCTACTGACATAATGTCATCCTTTGAATTAAGATCAAACCTAGACAAAGCGGGTAAAACTATAGGCTGACCAGGATATTTTAAAGACTGGTTCTTCGCCATAAAGTTAACTCTACATGTAGGTAGAAGCCTAAGGCCTTCCCCTGTCACCACAAAACGGTCTGGCTCTGCTGACAAAGCATGTATTTCACTTCTTCGTCTGGCTGAAGCTGCAGCAATCAGAAAAACTGTTTTAAGCGTCAACATTTTCATGGAAATGGAGCTTAGTAGTTCAAAGGGTTTATCTGCTAATACTTGAAGTACTAACGATAAACTCCAAGACGGAATCACTGGAGGATTCCTTGGTCTTAGATTACCCATGCCTTTGATTAAAGTATTTAGATTACATACTTCATCACTTCCCCTAATAGCCAAGCAAGGGATAACTGACATTAAAGCTGACATGTAGCCAGCAATAGAGTTAGGCTTCAGGCTATAGGCATAAAAAAGGTGACAGAGGAAATCGGCTACTACCTGAATAGATGCTTCCATTGGATTAATACATCTTTTTTAGCACCATTTAGCAAATCTGTTAATTTTATAATTATATGCTCTGGAGGTTGACCCCCTTCTGGCTTTTGCCATAAACATGGCTGCTTGCTCAGAAAAACCCTCCTTAACTGCTGATTCCTTGACAACATCCACGCAGTCAATTGGAACATTGACGGGTTGCTGTGCAAGGCCTTGCCCTGCAAGATTATGTTGTCCATCAAAGGCAGAGGAACAGGATTGCAGACCAGAAAGTCCAGCAAATCCTTATACCATGATCGGCTTGGCCAATTTGGGGCGATCAGAAGCACTTGGCATTCCTGCTGCCTGATTTTCTGGAGAACTTTTGGAATCAGGATTGCTGGCAGGAATGCGTATGCATACATTCCCTCCTAACTGATAACTAACGCATCTATTGCGATAGCGCTCGGATCTGGAACCGAAGAGACGTACGTCGTCATCTTCGCATTCTTGTTTGTTGCGAATAAATCTATGTTGGGCTTGCTGCAGTGGTTGAACAGGCGATCCGCCACACATTGATTTAGTTGCCATTCCGTGGGAAGAATGCTCATTCTTCGGCTCAATGAGTCTGCTAATAGATTTAGCCTTCCCGGAATATGAACTGCTATGAAATCCCATGATCTAGGCACCAGCAAAGCAGTTTCCACGTCATCATACAGAGACTGGGCGACTTCGTTCCGCCTTAACGGTTTATGTAAGTCACAACTGTTGTATTGTCTGATCGAACCAGAACACTCTTGCCCTTGACCTTCTCTAGGAAGTGTTCCATGGCTAAGACTACTGCTCGCATTTCCAGCAGATTGATATGCTCTCTTGACTGATCCAGATTCCAAAGCCCTGATACTTTGTTTTCTTCCATGCAAGCTCCCCATCCCTCCATTGATGCATCTGTGTACATCGTTAACTGAGGGTGGGGAGGTGACCTGAGGAGCGGTCGATATACCAAATGGGAGAACCCTGAATTCCCATTGGCGGCCGTGAATTGCAAATCTCAGGAACCGACGAAAGCTCGTCGCAATGGGAATGTGAAAATAGGCATCTTTTAGATCTATTGATGCTGTCCACATTCCCCTCCTCAATTCTGCTAACACCGTTCTCACAGTTTCGATTTTGAAACTTGGTGTGAGGATAAACCTGTTGAGAGGTTTGAGGTTGAGAATTGGTCTCCACCCTCCAGTGCTTTTTGTCACTAGGAACACGGTTGAATAACCCGGACATTTTTGTGCCGGTTGAATAGCGTGTTTTAGTATGAGGGATTGAATTTCTTCCTCTATACACAACCATTGATATAGATCTCTTAGATTTTGAGTCCAGATCGGAACCAGAGACAGGCGCGATGGCTGATTTGAAATCCAGTCGGGATGGTAATCGACTGAAAGCCATCGCAAGACTGAGCGGTCCTGAGTAACCCGCTTCCACTCTTGCATGTGGACGGCCAGACGGCCTCCCACGGGGGCACCTAAGGACTGAGGTGGACCCGAGAAGTGGCTGTCCTAGCAGCATTGGTGTGGTCTTTTTGAGAGGCGACCCATCAGGTTCGGCTCCCACGACCAGAACCCTGCGCTCCTCTACCAGCGCCACACGCACCTCGGTACGCAGGCTGTCTGGCGGGTTGCGCTGGAGGAGCATGCGCTCCCCCCTAGCTGGCTTACACTGTCGTTGCCGTGGCCGACGCTGCATAGGTGGTTGGCCTCTGACAAGGCCACCACCACCTCTAGCCTGCTGAGGGTGGAAGGCAGGAGGCGCTGCTCGAACACGCTCTCTGAGGAGCACTTCAAACTGCTCTCGCAGCGCCCTCTGGTTGTTCACCAGGTTTACGGTTTGTTGGAGGTGCAGACATCCTTCACCTCCAAACAACCCTGGATCTGCCATCGGCGTCCGCAGAAGCCGATTGTACAGGTCCTGCGAGGGGCACAAATTGTCACGGGCAAATGTGCGCCTCGCCCGTACTCCTGGTTACGGATCTCGTCATGCAGTCCAGAGCCAGGTTAATGCCGTCCTGGATGGCTCTCTGGACTGCAAGAGAAGTTTGGCAGGCCACGGATGCTGCTACTACCCCTTGTAGCAGCTGGGAAACGTGCGAGAGAGCCGAGATGGCTCCTCTCGTACTTTCCTCCGTGTCCCGCAGCGCGGAATTAGCATTGTGGGACCCAGGCCGCCTGTCTTCGCCCAAAGCTGCATGGTCATCCGTGCAAGGCTTTGGAACGACGCCATACTTCTGATATAGATCAGAACTTATACGGCAGCGCCGTGCCACCTCGCGAGGCGTCCTTTTGGCAGAATGGACGTCTCTGCCGCAGCGAACATATCAACGATATGCTCCGTATACGGCAGCGATGGCATGGTGCTCGTCACCGGTTTCCCTCCAAACCACGGGCGCTGGTCCCGCTGGGAAGCCGGTGGATCCACCTGGTGTTCTGGCTTGATGTTCACCAGCCATTGGCAAGCATTCAACCAGTCTTCCTCGGTGGCCACCTGTGAATGTTCGACAAGCCTAGGGCCTTCGTCGTCCTCAACCACATTCACTGGTGGAGTGATGGCCGGAGCTGAAGATACTCCTGGAAAGCCAGGGAAGCCATACAGACCCGCAAGGGATGGCATGGCGTGCGCCGTGGCTATTCCAGGAGCCGGATCTATGGCATCATGGGAGGCTAAAAACATGACGTGAGTCCGGGCCTTCCTCACGGTAACTCTCGGCAAGCCGAGGGATACGGTATGGATGGCCATCAGCTCCTAGCCGGCCTAGCCGTGAAACCCTCACCCGAAGAAGTAGTTCCATGGAAAAGGTCACTCATCGGTAGGCCATAACAGTGTCCTCTTCTTCCTGCCCAGAAAGATTAGATGCCAAGCTTGAAAAGGGATCAAGCTCGGCCTGGGCAGGAGGGATATCTCGTGAGGCGCTGATACCCTTAGCCTTAGGCTGCTCTAAAGCACTCGATAAGCGAGCGCCCGAGGCCATGGCTTTCGCTCCCGGGTCCACGGGCGAGGCAAGCCTCAGCGCCGGACCAATGGGAGCCGTCTCTGGGTCTATAACGAAAACTGGTTTGCTAAGAGAACCAGACCCAGAGACAGGAACATTCTGTCCCGGAGCAAATGAAGAAGGCAATGACGAACTTGACCCGGGAAGCAAGCTGCGAAGCAACTCCGGGACAAGATCCGTGATCGTCTTCTTCATTTCTCCCATCATTTCAAGACGAAGGCCTCCATGTCTGGCATGGACGCCTTCCTCTTCTTAACACACTCCTTTTCCAGATGCCTCTTCTCGTCTGCCGCCCGGTCCTTTACCTGCTGATTTAAAAAATCAGTTAAAACCTCCACCGGCCACGATTCACACACATGGCAATTTAGAACAGGCCCGCACGTACTGCACCTAGTGCAGTCATGAGCGAAAAAGCGGGCCTTCACAAAACGGTAGCAGGAAGGGCATTTGTTCTCAATAACCCTCTGAAAAGACACAAACGGAAACAATTAGTTTTTAGTTATGACGAACCAAAAAATCAATTGCAGAAGGCAAATAAGATCCATACGGAAAACTTTTGACCATCAAATGAAAGATAAGCCAGGCCCATAGAAAAAACTATAGGCCTGACAAAAAGTAAACAAATCCTAAAACCCTTGTTATACACATGTACTTCTTTAAGAAGACAAGGGAGACATAAGAATTTGAACTTGAATACTTGAGGCGAACTTTTTTAGACTTCACAGCTCAAAACACAGATTCATTAGTAATTGAACTTTATAAACACAATGAACCTATGCAAACCAGCAACAAACCAGCAAGAAAGATAAATAACTCAACACTCAGTCAAAAAACTTCTAAAATATCTAGAAATAAAATGACTGCTGATCCTGAGTCTAAAAACCCTGTGGTGGGGGGGGGGGGGGAGAATGCGGAGAAATTACTTCTTATGTTAATAACTCCCTCAGCAAACTCATAATAAAATAGAAGGACCCAGAAACCAAGTATAAATATTGTTTAAATAAAAGGATACCCTTCAAATATCAGCTCAGGTGTCTGAAAAATAAAGCACAACATGCGTTAGCTAATATCTAGGCCTCCCCCATAAAAGAGCTAGCCTATTAAAGACGTATCCACGAGATAGCGCGAATCCCAGAAATACCATCCGAGTCAACACGCAAATTTGTTATCAATAAATTTACTAAAGTACACCTGATGGCTTGGACCGGGAGCATCCTCCGGCGACTTGGCAGCGTCAGACATACTAATAAACAGTCAAACAAGTTGCAAAACAACTCAAAGCTTCAAAAAGAAAGAAAGCAAAATCAAGGATAAAAAGCGTGTTGCAATGGCAGGTCAATATTTTACGAAGAGAATGAGTCAGCCCCGCGCATGTGCGAGTTTGGGCTGCACATCCACTGGTCTGTCAGTTGTGTAACCTGCCCAGTGGGGGCGGTTTCTTTTTAATTCTGAGTATTATTGAAGCTCGGTCGATATTTGGGAAATATCATGAAGTATCAGGGTGGTAAGTATACTCTTGATGTGAAATCATTCTACAAAGGGAGGCTATAAGCTGAATCTGATATATCACGTAATTGATATTTTTTCTCGACGACATTTTATGTCAAATTTTAATGAAATAAATGATGTTTATTAAACTATACGCACTATTTGGGCGGTCCCAATTAATAATTTCACTCCCGCGATGACGGATATAAGGTATACATTAAGCATAGACATAGGATGGTGAGAATTTGTCGCATGAAATTGTGTTTTAATTTCGTGCTATTTTTGTATCATTTATTTCAACTTTTTCCAGAAATTCAGTCCCAGTTTTCGTGACTTGTCACATTACCCTGGTTTATACTTTTGGGAACTTGGACCTACAATTTAATCGAAAATCGATCGCGATGTTTCTAATCAAAAACCGTGCAAGCCTACTCAGGAGGTGGACCCTAATGTAAATGTCGTCTTGCAGTTCCCAATCATATGTGTAACTCGCATAAAAAAATTTGATCGAATTCTGGCCAATGGACACTTTTTAACACTTTAATGGCCAAGATGGCCAAAACCTGTCTTTGCAGTGGTCTTGAGGAATGTCCATTTGCAGGACAAGAGAATCTATTTTAGAAATTTTAGCCAGTAAATGACTGGCTCGATAGATTGGCTCATGTGACCGTCATTTCAGAGGAAAATTTTTCTAAAATAGATTTTTCTTGGCTTGCAAATGGACATTCATTAAATAAAAATGTAATTTTCTTGACCAATTTTGATCATTAAAAGATTATTTAACCTTTTTAAACCACAGACAAAGATACGCTAAATTTTATTGGATGAATGAAATGTAGTCTGTTGAGCACACATTTGAAATAAATGTGACTACAATGGCTGGCTTGGTCCGCCTTGGTCAATAAATGGCTAAAAAACCAGAGTAGGTTTGAATGTAATGTACAAACAAAGTAGATTTTGATAAGAGGTATTAACAAAGTTCATACACTTTCTGCAGAATGAAATCCCTAGTTTTTCCATATCCTTTTCCAGACCTAATTTATTAATAGTCACAATCGCCAATATTTTGAATGCATGTATTATCTGAATTATTTTGCAAATGATAATCACACATGGCAAATTCTTCAATTTTCCATACTTTTTTGAAAACTTTAGCAGAAATTATAGAATTTCCTTACATTCAAAGGCCTGGAAAATGGATTCTTATCAGTCCATATTCTTCCAAACTTTCCATTCTTGTACAATGAACCCTGTATACATGTACAATGTACTTACAACAAATGGATCTACGTGATCTAAGGACATTTTAAAGGCAGGCCGGACTTTCTCTGGCAAAGATTCCGGAACAAGTCCAACAATAAATATAATATCTAAAACAGCAATTGCCGAGGCCAGCCACACGACTAGAGTATCGCTATATATACTGCCGAGGTATGCACCAATTGCAGGACTTGTGATGAGACTCGCTGCAAATGTCGCAGAAACCTGAAATCAAAGAAACTACTGTAAGCTAATTATTATAAATTTATACTACAGGTACCTGTGCATGTACATGATGTATCACTAATGAATAAATTTACCTTTTTATTTGGCAACCTGGTTAATGCCTTAATGGCCAAGCCAGCCAAAAACAGCTTTTGCAGTGATCAGGAATGTCCATTTGCAGGCCAAGAGATTACAAATGCTGAAAGGGCTGGCTCAATAACCGAGCCAGTCATTTGAGTGTTACATTTTCAAATTCAGGTTTCATATACCTTCCGCAGAATAAAATTCCATATGCTTTCCGTACCTTTTCCAGACCTACATGTAATTAATTCATTTCCAGACTCATTTTATGCTGCTTCTTGTTAGTGTCTATAACAAAACTCAATTTTCAAACTATTAGGAGAAAATGTTGAATTTTCCATACTTTTCACGGCTTGGAAATGAGTTTCTTAAAAAGTTATAATTACATACTTTTACATACTGTCCATACCTGTGTATGAACCCTGAAAGACTAGACTTAGGAAAATATAAATTTTCTAAGACTGCGCATCCATTTCCATTAACCCTTTCATTGCTAAATTTGGTCAAGAACATCAGAATATTTCCTTACTGAACGTCTATTTGCAGGCCAAGAATACTACTTTTTAAATTTTACCACTGGAATGACTGGATTGGTTATCGAGCCAGTTATTGCAGTGGTCAATATCTAAAAATAGTCTTCTCTTGGCCTGCAAATGGACGTTCCTTAAGACCATTGCAGAGGCTGGCTTTGGCCAGCTTCAGCATAAAAGGGTTAATATACGAAGAAAAAATATTACAAAACGTATGACTGGAATGACCAATTCAGCGACCAGACCAGTCATTTCTGTGCTGAGACATAAAGAATATTCTTCACACAAATGACACAATAAATTGGTCTGCCACACTGTGCAGACACTTAAAATGTCATGTAAACCATGATAAACTATGACACTAGGCTCAGGGTTTCTCATAAGTGTCCTTCTGAGGGGTATAGACACCCTGAATTGTAACTGGGGACCCCCAAAAGGGACCCCTGAAAATCTTGCACGATTGTTAAATAATAATTAGTTTTATAGGTTTGTGCACAAAACATACCCAGAAATTCTAGCATGGGAGGTCCGTACTTCATAGCTGTGCACCCATGGTACTCTCTAATTTTAGCATGGATGAAAAAAGCTGTATGAGAGTACCAAATTTCAGTTTTGGGCACCCAGAATTCAGGCTGGGAACCCTAGATTTCTAGGTGTGGGGTCCTTGGGACCTCCAAAATGTAGATGCCATGAAAACACTGACTAGGCTTTAATATAATGGAACTCATGTACATGAACATGAACGTTGGTGAACATGCAGGCCATAATAGCTAACCTATTTTAAAATATTAGGTTGGTTGCTCGCAAACAAACAAAAATCTAAGGGTATGCTTGAGTAAGATTTGTATCACATACCAGTCCATACGCCGCACTCCGCTCATCCTCCGGCGTCACATCGGCCACATACGCAAATACAATACTGAATGTTACTGCGCAGACACCGGATAACGAAATCATGGCAAAATACCACCTGAAAACAAAGAAATGTCTTATTAATCATCTACATGTAACAACAAATTCTTTATGATTTAACCCTTTAACCCTCAAATTTGTTTAAGAAAATTTCAATTTTCTCCTAGAAAATGTCCATTTCTTGACCAAGAGAGGACTATTATTGAAAATATACCACTGGAATGACTGGCTCGGTAATCTTCTCTTGGTCGAAAAATTGACATTTCTTAAAGCTACTGCAGTTCAGCCGCTTTTAGCTGATACATATGAATCTTAAAGGGTTAAGTAATATTCTGTTGCATATTTTTTAATTAATTTGACTGGGGTGAGGTGGGGGCAGCAATAGATTTCAGTGGAATTAGTTACAAAACATCCAAGAGCTATCTTATTTCAGTGGAATTATTTACATAATATTCAAAGCTTTAGTGTATAGTCGTCTTGAAATTGAGACAACATAATTTCAAGGGACAAATGGTGCTTCAAAAGGTACTTTATCTTGTGGCCCATAAATTATACATGTACAAACACATAGGCTGGAACTCAATAAGCCGGTTTAAACCTCGGTTTAGACTAAATCTGGTAACAACTCGCCACATAAACCTGGTACAGTACTAATAGAGTTATTACCAGGTTTATGCTTAAACCTCATCCGTATTCAGATACGAGGGTTAAACCCGGTAACAGCTAGACCAGATTTAAACCGGGTTTAACCATGTTTATGTTATCAGCATTCGTGTACCATACTCTGGGATTTAATAGAAATTTGATATTTACATTCTATATTAACAATATACACATGTATATATATATAGGTCATGGCTTATTATTAAAGTATATTACTACACCGATGGATATAATAATAAAAGTGGCAATAAAATAAATCAGCGCTATTCTGATAATAAACAATGAGGTCACTTAAATACCTGTTGGACGTCAATCTCATTATGCATATGAATGGGAGAACTCTGGCCCAAACTAACTCAGTGCAGCCTGACATGCCACATTTAAGTGCTAATTTTACACACAGGAATAGGAGTTAAACTACCCTACCCTAGGTTTAAATTATTATATTTGTTGTAAGGTTTAGTTTATAAATTACCTTCTTGAAATCAGTTTCTATGGTTACCAGGTTTAAAAGCTGGTTTGTTACCTGGTTTAATTTGTGATATTCTCATAACATTAACCTATAGCTTTCACAGCATCGATTTAAGTATACATACCTTTAGAAACGTAATATTATCATGCGTGTTAAATTACTTTTATATTGGATTAGTGTTTTAAGTCAGTCTAAATGCGGGTTTAAACCTAGGAATAGCTAAACCAGGTTTAACTCTTTAAACCAGGTCTAGCTAAACCGCCTTATTGAATTCCACCCGTAGGGTTCATGGACATTTCTGATTCCTTGACATTCCCATGAGCAAGATGAATTGGACTAAACATAGGTGATAATTCAATTGGACAATATAATCAATATTCCGTTGCATACTTTGAAACTAATTTGACTGGGAGTTGTTGACACCTATGACAGCAACAGCTTCTAGTCAAATTAGTTTTAAAATAAATATGCTGAAACTTCATAGTTTAAAGGATAAAACAAGAATTCTGCAGAATTAAATGTCTCGCATGTCTCCTATTTGTCACAAAGGCAGCATCAGCACCAAGTCAAATTAGTTAGAAAATATTCAACAGCTTACCTGTATAGTTTCAGGAAATTCATAGTTACGGCATTCGGGGATCGATCAATCGCAACACGGCGAAGTGTGGGTGGAGCTTAGATAGAGATGGGTCCATTGGAAAATATTGCTGCTTACATCATGTTAAAAATTTCAGCACATGTAATTACATAACATGTTTCTGCTTTGGACACACGTTAACTTATTTATGAAAAGTACATTATATATCTGTATTGGTTCCATTATTTTCAAGTCCAATTATGTTCAAAATATTCAACAGTACTTTTTATTTTGCCTTGGAAACATTTAAAGTTATTTCTAAGCGATTCAGTACAGGAAAACTGTTGAATATTTAGAAATCAATTTGACTGAAAGCTTTTGAGGGCTTAGGCAATAATTTCAAAATATTTAACAAAATAGGTTTTATATTGTAAAGAATATGTTTTCCGGGATTTGTTGGTGGAAGGGTTAATTAATGTTGCTGTGATGTAATCTGAAAAACATTAATCGCGCACAGCTTACTCAAATGATGGCGAGGTCAGATTGTGATGTTATGTTCGCAAACCAAATTTGATTTAAATCTATCTTACAGCGCTGTCGATCCGAAACCATGAAATTAACCCTTCAACCCTTAAATTTATTCACGAAAATTTCAATTTTCTCATAGGAAATCAGCCATTTGCATATGAAGAGACTATATTTGAAAACTCATCATTGGAATGATTGGCTTGTTATAATCGAACAAGTCATTCCAGTGATACATTTTCGAAATGCTTTTCTTGGTCTGCAAATGGACCTTCATCAACAGCGCTGCAGAAGACGTTTTTGGCCGGCTTAAGTGTTAAAGGGCTATTTAACCAGTGGCCAGCATGACCAGTCATAGGATCCCAACAAACAATATGCATGAGTTATAAATATTCCTATCTAGTCTACAGACTGATAGAAACGTAACAAAAATTATTATCCTGGTTTTACACTCAGCAAGGTGGTCCCCGACCTGCTAGATTTATTCCAATAGACATCATAATTAACTAGGTGACATGTAGAATGACATCATAATCAATGGCATCATGAATGACGTAGATACATTGTATATGTGACGAACGCATAATTGAAGATGGAATATGCGTTGTTATACGAATTGTGTGTCTTTACTATTCAATAAATAATTTGACTGGGCGCTGTTGCTGCCATAGGTAGCTTATCTGTATAGTTTTCTGGAAATTGATAGTTCAGGGATCGATCGATCCCAACACGAGCGAGGTGTGGGTGGAGCTTAGTTAGAGGTGGGCAGGGCTTAACAAAAACTGGAAAGGTCCATTGGTTCCATTGTGTGTAGCTGGTGAATCCAATGGCTTTCTTTGTCCTCCATGGTGTGAAATCTGGATCCGTGGGGTCCGATGACAGGACTTGAATAATGCGAAACCTCATGTCATTTCTGTCAGGTTTTTTGTTGAAGTGTTATACTGGTGTGTAGTATCTTTCGCTTCTATATAAGTTGGTGTCTTCTATATAAGTTGGTGCAGGTGAGTGTAGGTGCTCTTGAATTCTTGTTTTGAAGGGTCTCAGGGTTTGATGAGATAGACAACATTTCTTGTCTGGCAGTTGCCTATGATTTTGGTCCTAAAATATATAGGCCAGTGCGAGAGCTCTTGAACATGTTGAAGAACCTTTTTTGTACATGCGGGTGCAGATATTGCAATTTTTTGTTGTACAGGGCAAGAATATTTTACTTATCGGTACATTACCTCTAGTATCCACCTACATTTTTGTTCTCATGCCTATGTGAAAGCTTTGTTTTTCCTATATCCAAACAGTGGCGTCTCTGGCATTGTGTCTGAGAAAGCATCTCTACAGCATTGGCTGGCCTGTAGGATGGGCCAGTACTTGTTGATGGCCTTTTTTTTAGAAAAATGCCGGTCCTGTTGAACTCGCATACAAAGATGGTTCTCTTGGTGGGGTGGGTCATGGAAGGGGCCGGGGGGGGGGGGGGGTGGGTGGGTTTGATGAGAGTTGTAGGGTTTGTCCCGGGATTTTTGAGGCACTGTTTTGAGGATGTCTTGTTGGCTTTGGTTGGTACCCTCTGTTGCGAAAGTGGCCCTCTACTTAGTTACTGTTTTTCTAAAAAATTCTCCGTTCTTGTGCATATCCTTCTAAGGCGAAGACATTGCCTGTATGGGCTGGCATCTTTACATGAGGATAGGTGGGCCGAGAGGTAGTGAAAGTAGCTGTGTGTGTTTGTTGCTTTCGTGTATAAATTGAAGCGAATGCCTTGTTCATCGTTGTTGATGACCATGGTGTCTAGGAAGGACACATTCGTCCTTGATGACTCCATTGTGAATCTGATGCTATGGTGACCGTTGTTTAAGTGGGTAAAGAAATTACATGCTGCTATACATGTAGGAGTCCGAGCAACCCCCGGAAACAGCCTTACTTGTGAAAGCTGAATGATTTCTATGTACATGTATGGCATACTTACCATGGACTGATCATCATGAGAGGTATTGGAGCACACGTGAATGAGACAGTTAGGATCAGGAACGGTTTTCTTCCCATGACATCAGACAATGCCCCTACCAGCGGAGCACTCAGAAATGATAACATTCCCTGTATATTCAAATAATACAATGTATATACTTGTTCATTGATCACAGCACTAAAGTTCGCTCATTAACCCACTAACCCCTAAAATTGTTCAAGAAAATAATTTTCTCATGGAAAATGTCCATGATGTCAATTTGCAGACCAATTTATAAGATTATTTTAGAACATTAACGCTGGAATGACGGGCTCGGATATTGAGCTAATCATTCCAGTGGTAAATTTTCTAAACTTGTCTATTCTTGATCTGGAAGTGGACATTTTCCAAGACCACCACTGATGCCATTTTGGCTGGTCTAAGTGTTACAGGGCTAATACAGGATGGCAACATATTAATAAAAAACTAATATTTGTAACAGGTCACATACACGCAAACCCCACCCACCAAACACCCAACCCCTATAGAACCCAATTAAATTCGTTTCAAAATATTCGACAGCTTACCTGTATAGCTTTCTGGAAATTAATAGTCAGGGAGTTCAGGGATCGATCGATCGCAACACGAGCAGTGTGGCTGGAGCTTAGCTAGAAATGGGCGGGGCATATCTAAAACTGGAAAGGTTCATTGGGTGGCAATAACTAATTTTCTATGTACATTGTACGAACTGTATGTAAATGCATCATCAATCCACTTCTAAATATAATAATGTATTATTGCATTTTTATACATGCATCTATTTTTGAGCTCTGTACTTTTTAATAAAGGGTGACTTGCTGTCTAACAGGCTTACATGTACAGACGGACAAACATGACAGGGGTTGGGAATCTTTATCGGGTATGGCCAGACCACATTATAATTGACAGTAACTTTGAGAGAACTGCCCAGGAGTGAAGAACATGTACATGTAGTATGCATTTTTTGTGCAAACATTGATAAAACAAACCATAGTTAACAATTATGCAGCAATATACAGAAATACTAATCATATATGAAACGCTACTTATACTAATCCATTCTATCACAATTATTTGCTTCTTACCATTGTGTTAACCCTTTCACGATGAAGCCGGCCAAAACCGGCCTCTGTAGTGGTCTTGAGGAATACCCATTTGTAGACCATGAAGACTATTTTTGAAAATTTACCACTGGAATGACTGGCTCGATAACTGAGCCAGTCATTCCGGTGGTAAATATTCTAAAATAGTCTTAGCCTGCAAATGGACATTCAATAAGTAAATATTTTAATTTTTTGAACAAATTTAGTCACTAAAGGGTTAACGTTCCCCTCCATTTTGTCTCCTCAAACATGTCAAACAACGCTAAAAATACCCTACATAGTTTATGTGTGGCATATATGGAGGAATCCAGTCTCTCAGTCAATCATATGGCGTCACAATCAACTACCCCACATATATGAGTATATGAATATTTTGAAACTGATTAGACTGTCATGGTTGTTGCTGTCATAGGCAGCAACAGCACCCAGTCAAACTAGGTTCAAAATATTCAACAGGTTAAAACATACAGTTTTCTGGAAATTGAGATTCAGAGTGCAGAAATCGATTGATCGCACCATTTACTGGCAAAGCATGGGTGGAGCTTAGCTAGAGATAGGTTGGGCATAGCAAAAATTGTATTCCTCCATTGAATCACCTGAGGAAATAGTATAAAAGGATGTGAATATTACCTTAAGTGTGTGTGCATGCAATTAGAATGATCTCTAGTAAAATCTACATATGTGCTTAAACAAGGAAAAATTTATCCAATATCATCGATATATTTTTCAGTTGATCCGCTTTAAGGTCAAAAGTGTCTATTTTGGAAACGGTGTTGGTGAAAGCTTTTGCATTTCAGCATTTGGCCAAGCATGTTCGGGATCATATGGACAAGCTTCTAACCCAGTTTTGAGATTGCATCGAAGAATGCGTACAAATTTCTATTTTGAAAACTGTTGCTAAAAGTTGTTGCTGTTTCATTTTAGATCCCGAAAATGGCATATCTCCTAGGGATCCCACGGGCATACTTCACTCCGAATTTGGAGAATATCCAATAGAACACCAGAGTTCAAGTGTCTTAACAACGACGATAACAAGTACTCCATGCTCGCATATACATGTACCATTGCATCTAGCGACTCAGGTAAAAATAAATGTAAATTAATGAATGGTCTGCAGAGTTAGGAAGTTAGGGTGCTTACCTTAATTCCCTGTATCAGGCCATTCATGAGCAGTGTATGATTGGGGAATGTCTTGTTGAGAACCTGTAACAGTTCAGTAAAACATGCGTATAAAACCACCTGTCTTACATGTACATGTATAGAACCAAAATGACACTTGGTGATTATACATCACTTGGTGGATCCACAACACTTAACTACCATGGCTATACGGTCAGTATAACACCACGGCCAACTTGTTTTTCATAGCTGTAATTGAGACACTGGCATTTCAGGGATTAACTGGTCCAGACAGATGTTTGAAAGGCCACCTGACTTAACCCTTTAACAGTCAATCATATCAGTCAAAAATGGCTTCTGTGGTGGTCTTGAGAACTGCCCATTTGCAGACCAAGACTATTTTTGATATTTTATCACTGGAATGACTGGCTCGATAACCGAGCCAGTCATTCCAGTGGTAAAGTTTCAAAAATAATCTTCTCTTGGTCTGAAAATGGACATTTTCTATGAGAACATAGAAATTTTCTTGACTAAATTTGAGGGTTAAAGAAGCATAATGATCAATGATCATCAATAGAGGGATCGGATCTGCCACACAAGTACCTGATGGTATAATCAGATATAGTCACATATATGCTAGCTGACATCAGAATCCAAATAACGTAGCTATGTCATGAAAAATGAAGTCTGCTACAACAGCGTCTGAATTGCATATTTTAGATGAAATATACAATTTAATAAAGAATCTGTTGAATATTTCGAAACTAATTTGACTGGGAATTATTTATGCCATAGACAGCTAGATTCAGGGAATTCATGTTTCAAATCGATTCCAACATGTGTACAAAATTAATGCGGGTTGAGCTTAGCTAGAAATGGATGCATCTTTTCTGGCACCAAAAAACAATAGCACGTCACTTACAAATGTGCATGCTCAGCGTACTCAAAGACATGTCTATAGTGACTAACTGCTTATATGCCCTAATGTTGGTTTAAACATATTTTATTGCATGGAATGTAAACTGAGATTATGGTAAAAATTCTATCAACTTACATGTACTTTCCCTTCTCCCTACATTACATATGTAAGGTACGTGTAGCAATAATAATAATAATATTACTAATAATAGTAATAATAATGACTAAGATAATACATGTATTAATTACAGTAATAATAGTCAATCAATCAATTACATGAGTAATCATTTAACTAATCAATTGTAACTCAATTCAGCTAGCTGAAGCAATAAATAATAAATCACTCAGTCAAACAATGACAAGAGTGATCAACTAATTAGTCAAACAATTGACTGTTGTTCACTGGGTTAATCATTGTACATGTATCAGGCAACCAATCAAGCAATCAATTGATCAATGAATCAGCCACTCAATCAAATCAATGAATTAAACACCCAATCACTTGATCGATCACTTAATCAAACATTCACTAATTGAGTCACTAAGTCAACAAATCAATTAATCATTGAACCAATCGATCATTGAACCAACCATCACCAGAGTAATTAGTCATCAGTCCTCCATCAATCAATCAACCAACCATGCTATCAATCTGCCAGTCAATCAATTAATCACTGAGCAATTACGCAAAATAAATTACTCATACAATCAATCGATAGTGATCCATCAATCAATCCCACATAATCAACCAATTAGTCAATCAAATGATGGTAGGATGCTTACAAGATCCGTGAAGGCAAGTTTGAATTTCATAGACAACAGAACACCAATATTTAGCCTCAGGCAATGTCAGAAATGCATTTAAGCAGCTCAATTTGAGAACATCTAAAATTACAATATTTCCGGGGAATGATCGATCAGGAGAGTGAATCACTCTCCTCTCTATTTTCAGGAACGTGCTTTATAGTTCTCCTTTGTTATATAAAACAAATATGACAAACTCTCAATCTTACTGTAATAATTGGTGAAGTAAGCAGACCCCAAGCAAAGAATTCCAGAAAGATCACAATCAGGGCATGGTAGAGAGATGGCTGGCTCACCCATGATGACTGAAACAAGATGATTTAATAATAATAAAATAATAATAATAACAATTGAATGACAATCAGAGATTGCTGAAGTACATGTATGACGGTTGACCCATTCCATCAAGTACAACCTCCCACACCAAAATTTATAAGGTTTTTCAAAACACCAAGGACAACCTCCCACCTAAGATTAGCAACAATTCCTTCAATAGAATTCGAGTTATCATCCAAAAACGCAATATTATGTCATTAATTAGGTCAAAAACTTTGAGCAAAATCGATCAGGTTCTTTGGACCACCGTCCAAGGACAAGCTCCCAAGCCAGATCGCTAATCCCTTCAATAGAACTTGAATTATCATCTGGAAACGCAATATTACATCATTAATTAGACCACAGCGACCTTGACCATTGACGAAGTGGATCGTCAATTTCTTTAGTTTCATGCTTTGTAGATAGGTATGTGTGGGTGAACTAGGCTTGCACGATATTGTCCTAGGATGTATCGCGATATATTGTGGTGAAAAAAATCACGATATTTCGATATATCGCATAGCCTATTTTAAGGTATATGAATTCACGGGGTGAATTGGTCTTGTGTTGAGTTGGACTGCGTGGTGTGGCTTATGTAGCCATATCGGTTTCGCTCTGAGTTTACATATCAGCTTTAGCCGGATGACTTCTAATTGGTAAATTTCAACAAAAACTTGAAATCCAGTCGCCAAGATGCTTAAACTAAAACCGATCATTAATAACACGAAAATAGGACACCACAATTAATAATTTCCTGCTGTCTTACCACTTGGCTTAATATATACCATATCTATCATTGCGGGAGTGAAATTATTACATTGGACAACCTAAATAGTGCGTACTCTGTTAAAATCATCGTTTATTACATGAAAATTAATCCTAAAATTTGACATTTCATGTCGTCTTTGTGAAAATATACAAATCACGTGATATTAGGAATGTACTTTAAACCATAGACATCTAATGTTTAGATCTTGAGTGGAATGATCCTATGGTGGTAGACCGCATTTACCGAGTACCCGGTTAATAATAATAGTTAGCCTTCAGAATCATCTCGGATAGTTCACCTTGCTTGCTAAAGCGTGTATACTATCTCATTTAGCCAAAACCCGGACAGCGAGCAATATCACGTGATTTATATATTTTACTAATAATAGTTAGCCTTCAGAAACATTTAGGATAGTTCGCCATGCTTGCTTAAGCGTGTATACCATCTCATTTAGCTATCACATTTGTGAACGCACCACCTCTCGCCTCCAAAAACAGGAGAGCAAGCAATATCACATGATTTGTCAGTAGTTTGAGGAACCTTTCAGTGGCTCAGTAGTGATTAAAAAAGCAGAAAAACACGTGATTTTAAACATGGCGAGAGAAGAGAGTTCATTTACTGTTACATTTTGGATAGAATTTTTTTTATTAATTTGCAATAGGTATCAACTTTTTCTGTTCTTTAAAACCTGTCATCTTTCTGCACATTCTCGCTTATACACATGTCTTTTGAATTGTTTTTTTATTGGTATGCAGCATTATTAGGTTGCGCTGAGCGCTGCGACAAAGTTTGGTGATTATTTTCCATATTTAGACACCAATTAGGAAAACAAAGACTGAAATCCACTGTGCACAAAATCTCATACAAGTGATCACGGAAATATATATTATCACAAAATTCATGTCACAATATTTCGGTAATAACTTGTTATATTCAAATATGAAAAGATCATTTTGATTTTCTCACCCTCTGACATGTTTGAATGGATGATTTCCGATTTATATCGGTATATTTATATAGTTGAATTGCAAATCTGTAGCTATCATAAACAAACTGACTCTGGGATTCTCGCATAGTGGTAATTTTCGCATTCTATTAATCCAACGCTGTAATACGGCAAAAAATACGGATTAACAAGATTAGAGAATCTTGGCAGGATGTTTTTGATTTGAACCATTTACATTTAAATACCGGTAGACATGAGACATTTTCGTAAAAAAAACCCAAGATGGCCACCGAAGAAATTGGTGAATCAAAATTCCTGTTTGATATGTTGCAGTCTACCACCTTAGGATCATTCCACTCAAGTTTCGTTGAAATCGGCCCACTAATTAAGGAGTAGCGTTTTAAATGGTTCTGGAAATTTTTTCAAAAAATCCAAATGGCCACCTGCAAAGAATTGGCCAACCAAAATTCTGAATAAATGTTCTAGAGCCTACCACTATAGAATCCTTCCAGCCAAATTTGGATAAAATCCACGAAGCAGTTATGGAGAAGATGCATATTGACAATTTCCAGTAAATTTTTCATAAAATTTTTGATTTTCAGCAAAGAAATCGACCCATTGAAATTCCAAATATGTCTTCTGCCACCTAGCCTGATAGGGTCTGTCCAGCCAACTAGGGTTGAAATCTGTCAAGCGGTTAATGATGGGTAGCGTTTTGACAATTTCCGGTAAATGTTTCCTAAAATCTCAGATTTTCACACACACACCCCAAAATTGACAAATCAAAATACTGTAGAAAGGTGTTGAAGCCTAGCCCCATAGAGGCATTCCATCCAAAGTAAGTTGAAATCTCCCAAGCAGTTAATAAGAAGTATCGCTTTGACAATTTCTGGTAAATTTTTCATAAAATCCAAGCCTTCCTAAAAAACTTGACCAGTCAAAATTCTGTATATGCAGGGGTGCAAAGTTAGATTTTTTTATGGCAACCTACAGTAGGTCTCGCAAATGCACATATGCCAACCTCATGGTAGGTTACGCAATAATAAATTTTAGGTAACCCATAGCAACCTTTGGTAACCTAATAATATATAGGCTACCCGGTCAGCAGTGAATCCGCACTAAATCATGAAATAAATAATATTGAACTTGAACGGCCAGTACCAGATAGAGAATGATATTGTGCATATGATAACGTGTAATAGTGCAGTAATCTAGTGGCTTATGTCCCAAGAATATGATGATGATGATGATAAACTTAACGCTTGCCCGGGGAAAGTGAAACATATGGCGGGCAAACCAATCTCGTGTATACACGAGATTAAATTGACCGCCATATCCCTAATTAGTCTGCTAATTCACCAGTAATGAGAAATGTCTTGCGCGACCGCGCAGTCATAGTTATTAAAAATCGATAATGTGTAGTCGTATTTTGATTGGCTCGCAGGCCATCTGATGTCATTAGGCATGAATGAAAAATTACTATCATAGTAAAATCTTGATCACGTGACTCGCTGTCATTCATAACGAATTAATCACATGATTTATTTCAACCAATCTCTCTGCAACTCTCACGATCAACATTAATGGATAATGGCGGAACAAAAAAATCTAGTCACTGCCGCTTTTAAATGCAGTAAAGCAATATCTTAGCGCCCACTTATTACTGGACCCAATATATTATTACTGGAAGGTTCCGAGAGTAATACCACCCTATATTTAAGTGGTTCATTGCTTTGGAGTGATCGAGAAAACAGGCCTCTATGTCAGGAAAACTGGTACGTAGTAACTCTTATTTCTAGTAAATCGCATTTCCAGTAAATTGTCAGTTTAAAGCGTACAAGTTAAGAAGGGTCAAACTATCTAGTAAATTCCTTTAGAGCTGGTTACGCATTTTAGTGTGGCGGACTTGCGGTCTGCCGCAACAAGAAGACGTTCGCCGACCATATTTTGACTCGAATCAATTATTTCATATAACTATTATGTCTATCGTATGAAAACAATTCTGTGTTGAATTTTTTTATGGCGAACGAAAACAGGTATTTTATGGAGAATGGATATAGGTCTCCTAAAATCGTGTTTGCGTAACCTCCACGCAAATGCGTTCACCAATTCGCCACAAATTTACAACCCTGGTAATGTTTACAAGGTTTTTAACAGGCAAGGTGATGTGTCATGATCGTTAGCTGCGGTGTGCTGCCTACAACCGACGCACATAGTCAGCCCTTAGGTCAGCTGCGGGGTGCCGCCTACCAGGAGGACTGACCCACCAAACCCGTCAAGTATGGCTATCGATAAATATATAGTTGAATTTCTACCACGATGCATTTTGAAATAACTTGTCTTTGCCGTATGCTGGTGTATATTTGAAGTATAATTACAAATTAGTTCTGTACAAGTTAGTCAAAGGTGAATGTACAGTTAATAAGATGCAGATGTGTCCAGTTTATTCTTTGCTTATACTGTGTGTGATGGTAGAGCATTCCATGATGGTGACACTCGCTGAGTAAAGAAAAAATTGTGTGTACTTATGTTGCAGTGGTCTATTCTTATGTTGTATTTCACTATTTGTGGCCCCGTGTAGGCGTGTTATGCTGCTTGTAGGTTTCCCAAAAAAATTCATGTGGAATAATTTCGATCAGCATTCTACCCAGTATTTTTCCCATACGGCGGGCGGGGGGGGGGGGGGGGGGGGGCAACACGATAATGCCCACATAAGGCTGGTGTATTTAATTGTACATAAAATTACCGTACCGTTTGATCCTTATCCTTTTGACGCTTGTTGGACCACAATATACTTCCGACTACACGTTTACGTTTACTCTTACCAATCATGATAATTGATGGGTATGTCAAGTTAGAGACATGGTAACAGATATAATTAAATACATGCTAAATTGATTAAGAATCCAAAATTTGCACACGTATGTTCTGTTTCTATCAAAACATAACAACGGGAAAATAATGTTAAGCAGCGGACATTAAAACATTTACATCCGGCAATAAGTAGATGCTAAAACACGGAGTACATAAAATATGCAGGACGAGAAGATCAAGATTCAAGATTCAATATTATTTATTTGCTTCTTGGACACCAATTTACATACTTGCAATACAATTTGTGAAAAAGATCTGGGCGTTTTTGTTGACAATGGACTGAAGTTTAACAGCCACGCAGAGACAGCAGTAAACAAAGCCAATAAAATCGTTGGGATGATTAGATGGTCGTTCGACTTCCTAGATCCTGTCACATTCGTACTGCTCTTCAAAAGCCTTGTACGACCCCACCTAGAATATGGAAACGTGGTATGGTCTCCACTGTACAAAAAAGACGTGCTGTTACTTGAAAACGTCCAGCGACGAGCGACAAAGATGATCCCAGCGCTAGGTGATTTACCATATGAAGATAGACTCAGAACACTCAAACTACCAAGTCTAGTATATAGGCGGCTTCGCGGAGACCTTATCGAGGCTTTCAAATACACGCATAATATGTACGACGTCAATCGGGAGCATCTACTGCCATCAGACGCAGGTGATCGCACAAGAGGTAACAGTTACAAGCTCACCAAACAACGCTTCTGCAGTGATACCAGAAAGAGGTTCTTTAGCATACGAGTGAACAAGCATTGGAATAGCCTACCTGATCACATAGTGACAGCTCCAACACTCAACGCCTTCAAAGGAAGGATTGATAAGCACTACCGAGAGAACCTCTACACAATTCAGTTCCCGATCTCACCAATCCGCACCCAATCAGTTAAACAGGTTAATGAAACCCAGGTTCAAGAAGAAAGTGAAAATCTGTTACGAGCTTACTAGCCTAACCAGCAGAAGAGGATATGTATGTATATGTATAGGTTGTCCGCCGAAGGCATTGCCTATAGTTGTGGCGGACACCTAAGATTAAACGTACATTTACAATTATAACCACAGCTTAGCACAGAATGTGAGACATACTTGTGAATGTACAGATACGGTACTGAGCTAAGTAGACATAGAAAAAAGAACAAACGATACAATACATCTATGTTTTTCCTTTTAGTTATTGAGATTAGAGATTTATATTTGGAGGGGGTGGGTGGGGGGGAGAAGGAAGGGGGATGGGGGTCATGCATGGTAATTACCCCAGCTCAACCCATAGATTGCTATTTAGTAGTAGCACTTGTTGAGGTGCATCAGATTGAAGGAAGCAGTAGTCACGATAGCTGTAATAGTACTTATACTTATACTTATACTTATCATATACTACCCTTATAGGCAAAATGCCTGTAGATAGATGGCGACTACATTATGCTTATTGCTTAGTTAATTTGTTTCGAGGTAAAGGAAAGATAATGATTGTGTACTGGCTCTTGTGTATACAAAAAATCTGACGAAAATTAATCCAGTTTATTTTTGAAGATATTTAGGCTTGCGGAACTAACTACTTCATTTGGTAAGCTATTCCAACTATTCGTAATTCGGTTTGCAAAAAAGTTCTGCCTAATTAGTTTGTTACTTCGACTCGTAGTGAGTTTAAAATTATGTCCCCGAGTGATGCTTTGTTTGTCTATCTCCAAGAATGGGCACTGAACACGATAAAGGCCATGCATGTATTTGTAAGTTTGAATCATATCCCCACGTGATCGACGGTAATAGAGAGATGGTAGATTAAGATATTTTAACCGGTCTAAATAAGCATAATTTCTTATTGAGGGTATCATTTTAGTTGCTCTTCGCTGCACATTTTCTAGTGTTAGAGTGTCTTTTTTAACATGGGAGTCCATGGACTATTCCAGTATTCAAGTATAGGTCTAACTAGCGAAGTGTACAGCCTTACTAGAGTTGAAGAGTCTAAATGGGTGAGAGACCTTCTTATCAGTCCTAAAATCTTATTAGCTTTTGATACTTGGATTTGACAATGGATGCTAAATTTTAGTTGGTTGTCTACATTCAGACCTAAATCCTTTACGACATTTGTTTCTACCAGCTTAATATTTGTATCAAGAGAGTTCATGAAGTATGAATGTTTAATATTAGCTGTACCTAGATGCATAGCACAGCATTTGTCAGCATTGAATTTGATTTGCCCGATAGAAGACCATTTCGTTACGCTATTTAAGTCATCTTGTAGTTCGATTGCATCAATTGATGATTTAATTTCTTTGTAGATTTTTGTATCGTCAGCAAACATGTTAATTGTCGAGCACTTAATTACATCAGGAAGGTCGTTTATGCAACAGATGAAAAGAAGTGGTCCTAGTACACTACCTTGGGGCACGCCGCTAATGACAGGAGTTTGAACTGATTTGCATCCATTCATGACAACTCGTTGGGCTCTGTTAGTAAGAAAATCCTCAATCCATTTTAGTAGGTTACCATGGATACCATATTTTTCTAGTTTAAGAAGAAGTCGTTTGTGTGGTACAGAGTCAAATGCCTTAGCAAAGTCTAGATATAGAGCATCGATAGAGCTGCTGTGATCGATTGCATTTGACCATATATCTAAGACTTCAGTTAGCTGTGTGACACAAGAACGCCCTTTAATAAATCTGTGTTGACTTGGTACAATTAGGGCGTTTTGTTCAAGATGGCTTACAATAGAGTCTTTTATAATGGACTCAATGAGTTTACAGATTATGGAGGTAAGGCTAGTTATTAACCAAATGTTTGTTTCCCTTTTTGAAAAGTGGAGATACATGACCTAATTTCCAGATTTGAGGTAGCTTACCCTCTCTCAATGAACTAGAGTAAAGATGTAATAATGGGCAGACAATTTAAAGTTTGAGTTCCTTTAAAACACGGGGATAGATTCCATTAGGACCTGCAGACTTGTTTGTTGTTAGATTATCAATTTTTTTAATTATCATGTCACGAGTGACCTCGATATGATGTAATGGAGCAATGAAATGCCTACTGTGAAACTAGGCAACTGACTGATATCTTCATCTGTAAAGACAGATGCAAATTATGTGTTTAATGCATCTGCCTTTTCCCCGTCAGTTGTGGTTAGTGTGCCATCGGACTTCATGAGGTCACAAATTGTGCTTCAAGTTTTTATTTTGCTTTGTGCATATTTGAAAAATGCTTTAGGATTTGACGTTGCCTCATTTGCTAGTTTACGTTCAAAATCTCTTTCAGCTATTCGACATTCGTTTTTGGCCTGGTTTCTCGCTTTAGCATAATTTTTGTAGTCACTGCTATTATGAGAATTTCTCCATTTTTGAAATGCCTGTTTCTTGGTTCTTAATTTTTCGAAAACACGATTGGTTAAGTATAATAATTTTTTCTGCTTATATTGAGGTCTAGATTTTGGTATGTATTCATCAGTTAATCGATTTATTTCCCTCATTATCTCCATCCAGTCATGTTCTATGTCCCCAATAGATTTTGAATCCCAGTCTATAGATTTAGCATCTTTCCGCATATTGTCATAATCTCCCTTATATAGTATATAATGTGACATGGTTGGAGATTCAGTTACGTAGCATGAGAATGTAAATGTTAATGTTGCATGATGACTCTTACCAATTGGTACACCAGAAGATAAATCATTTACCATGTTTTCCTCATTTGTAATAATTAGGTCTAGGATATTTTGATTTTGATTTCCCCTAAAATGAGTTGGTTCACGTGTATGTTGATGCCAGTATAAGTCCCTTAGCATCTCAATAAATATTTTAGCAGGGCTTTCGGGATTGGCGGGTGAGATGTCATTTATCCAGTTAATTTCATTAAAGTTAAAATCACCCATTATAAGAAGTTACTAGGTTTGAGACATGATACATTGATTAGCAGGTCAGTTAAATTTTTATGGTTTTGAAGGTTGCAGTTGGGTGATCTATATATACATCCTAAAATCAATGTATCTGTGTTTTGGAGTCTAATCTGACACCACTTTGATTCAGTGAAAATCTCATCACCAGGAATGCTAAGAGGACTAGCAGGAAGTGATTGGTTAATATATATAATAATTCCTCAATGGTGATTGTCGGATAAGTTGGTGAACAGATTATACCCTTCAAGCATGAATTCACTCTCCTGTGGGTCTACTGAGCGGTTTTTGGCTATTATTTCTGTGAGAGCAATTTTGTCAGGTTTTTCGCTTTGAATAAATGCTTTTAGCTCAGAACGTTTATTTAGATGGCTGTCTGTGTTAGTGTACACACATTTTAATTCGTTTATGTACAGAGGAGACTTTACAGATTTGTGGTCAGACTTTTTGATGAAGTTATACTTATTATTTTGAGGCTGTTTAATGTTGGTTTGTTTTGCAGTTTTTCTATTTATATATGGATAGCGTGTGCTTTTTGAAGGTTCTTGTGAATTATCGACTGGGAAGGTGACTGATGTACATTCATCATGTAAAACATTGAATCTGTTTGTAGTTAGTGGGATGTTGGCTTGAAAATGTATTTTACTGTTATTTCTACATTCACTTGAAAGGATTGATAACTGGTTTGATAATTTTAATGGATTGCTAGCATTACTATGGAAAGTATCATTAACTAAGCTATAGTCTTCTTTGTTTCTAGTCTTGTTTTGTATAAAAAAAACCGGTTGAGCCTTATGTTGGCATTTAGTAGTGGTAGCTCACTAATGCTCACAACATAACTCATAATGTTTTCTGACAGCAAACTCATGCCATCATGATTTGGATGGATGTGATCATAATAGAGCCCCTTGATGACACTTCCGTTTGTGTTCGTGAACGAATCTGAATTGTCAATAAATGTAATGTCATTAAGCCATGTTGCAAGGGAATACAACATCGCATTAAATTCCATAATTGTGTTGTTATCAAAATGATTGTTTGGGCGTGGCAGAATTGATGAGACACAGATATGTATCTGGGGTGCTACATCTTTGATGCATTCAATGAGACTATCATAATCACGGATCATACTAAGAGTTGATTGTTTCCGAATGTCATTGCCACCTACATGGACAACTATTGTGTCAAACTGACTTATACTGGGGCCATCTAAATCTAATATACGATTTGTTATGTCCGTAATACATGCTCCACTGTAGGATCGCACGGTTATGTTGGAAGTTTCCGTTGACATGTATCTGCCACTGAATTTTTTAAGGATTGAACTTCCAATTACCAAGACATTTCTAGATGGTTTGACTTTTGGTTGTGTGTATGGATTTTCTGTAGTCAGTGTGCCCTGCGTTCTGACAACTGATCTTGGATTTGATGGTATGCCGTCCAAAACTGCTTGTGAATAGTTTTTATTTCCTGGCTTGATATTTTGGTGCTTATCATTTGTATTGACATCTGCATGCGTGCTGACTAATGGATTGTTATTACCCTTTTGAGTCTTAAGTTCTCTGATCTGTGATTTTACTATTGTGCAATCTTCTTTTAATGATTTGACTTCATTAATCAAATCATTGATGAGTGCTTTAACCTGCATGTTGTGTTCTAGTGGGACCTCATCTACAATGTTACTTGGTGATAACTCATCTGAGTACTGATTAATGTTGTGGGTTGTAGTATGAGAAGTGTTTTCGCATTCATCAATACTATTGCCACTATTCTGAGTGGTATTGTGTGAGTGGTGTCCGGTGTTGTTTATTTCAATGGTCTGTTGACTGTTGTTGTGAGGTGCATTATCGTGCTGTGTAGCACTAGTGGTTTCAACTGGTGTATCGTGGCCAGCATGGTTATCAGAGGACTTCTGCCATTGTAGGTATTCTGTTATGTGGCTTGATATTGGGGTACAGTTAGCACATGTATATTTTCGCCTGGATGCTGTAAGGGCAGAAAGCATGTATTGTGGTAGGAGTGTACATGCATAGTGCTGCCAGTTTTGGCAGTTGTAGCACATTAGCATGCACTTATTGTTGGGATTTTGGCATGCGCCCAG
Source organism: Chaetoderma sp. LZ-2023a (assembly GCA_034401795.1). Lineage (NCBI taxonomy): Eukaryota > Metazoa > Mollusca > Caudofoveata > Chaetodermatida > Chaetodermatidae > Chaetoderma > Chaetoderma sp. LZ-2023a. The sequence continues at coordinate 84,720,956 of CM067369.1, read as the reverse complement.
AGGAAGGAACCTGGGCTGAGTTGTTGAGATCTGGTAGTAAATGACTACTAAGTAAGAGCAAGTCCTCGTCTGTATTCGAGGTTGTGGATGGTTGTGTGAATACACCTGGGGGAGATATCGTAATAGCGAGATTTGAAATGTGTGGAATTTCTTTGACTGGTTTATCAGTGTCAACAGTGTCTGCCGTTGGTGTCGCTACGGGAGGGAATCCTTTTCGGTTACAATCACTACATAAGAAGTCGTCACATAGACGATTTTCCACTACTGGGTTACTCACCCCACAATCTCGACAGCATACCTTATCTCTCAGCCCATACATTTTGCAATATGTCGATGATTAGCAATAGGCGGTAGAATGAAAGGTTTAGTAGTCGACAGTCAGAAAGAAATTCTGAAATAGGGTGGGTGCGTGTGTTCAGCTATTATTAGCAGAGCTAGCTACAAATCTACGTGCAAAGACATCACACAGAAAGCAGAAGATTGGTTAGGAAGTTGTAGTGTTATTTCTCTGCCCTGCGGCCACTCAGGGAAAGGGTTGACAGGGGGCAGCCGGAGGAAGGCTAGAACACAAAAAGAGATGATCGTCATTGATCAAAGGAATTGGACGTACAAGTGCAGTTAATTTAATTGCAGCAATAATTTAAATCAAGAGCTCAATTTAAATTAGAATCAAAGGCTTAAAACCCCATTATAATATTTAAATTAGGTGATGGTTTAGCTTTAAATATCAGCAACTAAGACTTTATTTTAATTATTATTATTATTATTTTATTATTATTATATTATATGATAGTCCAAAAATTTATGTTAAATTAGTGTGTACTGTTGTTACTGTTGGTAACCGTGTAAACAGTGTTCCCGGATATAGCATACAACACTGAATTTATGTGCTATAATTTAATCACTTAAGATTGCATGTACGAATTTTTAAGATTCGTGTAAAGATACCAAGAAAATAAACAAATAAACTGTAATTATGATAGAAAACTACGTAAAAATAGTCTAAGACGTTGATTTTGCACAGGAGAAAAATTGAATAAATAGTGCATTATGGTGTAGTAGTAGTAGTAGTAGTAGTAGTAGTAGTAGTAGTAGTAGTAGTAGTAGTAGTAGTGGGTGGTTGTTATGATAGTAGCTATGGCAATGCTACAGGAGTGTGTGATCTTAGTTATCTTGGCATTGTGTTTTCCAGATCTAGTATGTATTGAGTATTTATTTATTTATTTATTTATTTTATTTTTTTTATGTATTGATTATGCTAGTTTTAATTATGTCTTTGTATGATTTTAGTGTTAGTATTTTTTCACGTGTGTGTTTATCTATACTATTCCACAGTTTGACGACACCAACTGAAATTCTACGTTTCCCTGTGTCTGTTCGTGTGTATCTAATGTGGAGATCATGTTTGTTCCTAGTGTTATATGTGTGGATTTCGATGTTGTTTACAAAGCTGTGGATTTAGGTAGGATTTTGTGATGAAAGGCTCTGGAAATGTTGATCATCTATGGCTTGCCTATGTCTGTGAGTTTAAGAAGATTTTGTGTTTTGAAGATGTTTTGACCCTTTGCTGTTTTTGAGAACATTTTAATGGATTTTTTCTGCATGCTTTGCAATTTTGCTAATTTGTTTTTTTGTGTGTTAGTCCAGATGGCATTGCAGTATGTTAGGTGTGGACGGATCAATGTGGAATACAGGGTGATAATGGTAGCTTGTGTTAGGTATGGCTTTAGTCTTTGAATGAGCCTCATGCTTCTTGCTACTTTAGCTGTGACTACCTCAATTTGTTTGCCCCAGGTCAGGTTCTTGTCTAAGTAAACTAATAAGAATTTAGCAAAAGGAACTTCTTCAATTACTTTTTTATTAATATAGATTTTTGGAATACTATTGTTTCTTGATTGTCTAGACTTTGAAAATAGCATGTAGTTTGTTTTATCAACATTTAATGATAGCTTGTTTACTTTGAACCAGTTAATAACTTCTTCCATTTCTTTATTTACTCTTTCGTATAATATATCTAAGCTTTTGGCGGAGCAAAAGGCATTGATGTCATCGGCAAACAGTATTAGTGACAAATTGTGGCAAATTTTCGGCAAGTCATTCATATAGAGTAAAAACAGCAGAGGGCCAAGAATTGACCCCTGAGGAACACCACAGGTTAATTTCCTGTTTTCAGAGCAGGTTGCATTAAATAGCACGCATTGTGTTCTATCAGTTAAATAGCTCTGAAACCAGGGAAGTGTACATCCTCGGATTCCGTAATAGGCAAGTTTTCCTAATAATATATTGTGATTGATAGTATCAAAAGCTTTTGAAAGGTCCAAAAAGATGCCAAGTATATGTTCTTTCTTTTCAATTGATTCAATTATTTTTTCTGTCATTTCAACTAGTGCGAGCATTGTTGAGTGTTTCTGGCGGAATCCATACTGTGAAGCATATAAAATTTCCTTTTTTTCTAGATAATTGATTAATCTATTATACATTAATCGCTCCATTAATTTAGAGAAAAGTGGAAGTATTGAGACACGCCTGTAATTTGTGAAGTTGGACGAGTCTTTTGCTTTATATATTGGAGTGACACGTGCAGATTTTAGTATTGATGGAAATATGCCTTGTACTAGTGATTGATTGCAGATATGGTTGAGTGGCGTTAGTAAATCAAATATGCAGTGTTTAAATATGCTCCAGTTAAACCCATCTATGCCGGCACTTTTCGCAGGATTAAGTGAATTAAGTATAGTGAAGATTTCTTGATTGTTAACAGGATAAGCAAAAGATGAAGAGGATTGATAAGCGGAAGTATCTGTGAGGTAATCACTGTATTTAATTCCTGATGTAGATATGATTTTCTTTGAAAGATCTGGACCTATGTTAACAAAATATTAATTGAAACTGTTTGCAATTTCATTGTTATCCGCGATTATTCTCCATGTTTCATTTATATTTTTGGATTGCTCAAATTTATTCTAATAATAGTTCTTTTTTTATGTTTTTATTATTTGGTCCAACTTATTTCTCTAATTTTTTTACTTTGTCTCATTATACTTTGTTTGACATTTTATAAATGTCAAATAGAGTTGCTGTTTTTTATGACAGGCAGGTATCAATCCTCTTGTCAGCCATGGTTTAGTAGGGCTGTGCTTGAATAATTTCTTTTCTTTCATGGGGAAACTGTGCTAAAAGATGTTAGTGCATATGTCGTGGAGCTTGGTGTAGGCATCATCACATGACTCTATATCTATCATTTCATTCCAGTCCACCTCAGACATGGCCTTTTTAAATTTTTCAATGTTGACCTGATTCATTTCTCTACACTTAATTTTTTCGTTTTTAAATGGTCTACTGTAGTTTGCCTGTTTTTTGAGGATAAAATTGGTAGGTGATCTGATGTGTCTGTTACGAAAATTCCTGAATGTGTTTTGTTGATGAAACTGATATTATTACTGACTATATTATCAATAGTTCTAGCCGAACTCTCAGTAATTCTGGTCGGCTTAGTTATGTTTGGATAAGGAATGTGCATTTGGCAAAATTTTAAAACTTTGTGAATGAGAGCAGTTTTGTTCTATTAGGTCAATATTGAAATCACCCATGAGGTAGACCGTTTTGTTTTCTTTTTGAATGTCATCTAAGGTTGCTCCTAGTAGGTCAAAAAAATTTCTTTTATCGCTGTTTGGTGCACTATAGATAGTGCCTATTATTTTATTTTTTCCTTTTTCGTTTGCGATTTCTATAAACAATGATTCAAAATTTGAGTCCAGAATGCAAAGATCCTGACGCTCATTGTACTGAATATTATCCTTGATGTACATGCCTACACCACGACCCTTTTTAGTTTTTCTGTGCTTTTCAATAAACGTGTAATTTTTTATATCTACAAGGTTAGTAGGTGAAGTTGCTTTTAGCCATGTCTCAGTAATTCCAATAATTCCAAATTCATGTGCACTCAGTTCTAGAAGGCAGCTTAACCTGTCAATCGAACGCATGGACGTGACTTGTTTCTCCTCGTTGTTTTAATGATTTTAATTTGAAGTTTTAAGTTTAAAGTTTTAATGTAGTGTCTCTCGTGTGTTCTAGCGCTTTAATCATATTTGAATTGTGTTTAATGAAACATAGACCGGCCACTTACTTGCAGTCTAAACTAAGAGACTAGTTTTCGTTCGCACTGTCTGCGCAATAACGCCGTCCGGGCGGCGCCATCTTGTTTTTATTTTTAACAACAATTTAGAATTTTTAAATTAATGATGAACTGAACTTTTAAATTCTTAAATTACTGCTGAATTGAACTTTTAAACTAATGATGAACTGAACTTTTAAATTAAAGCGGAACTGAATTTTTAAATTAAAGCTGACAGAGCAGTCACAAAAATCTGAATTGATTTGCCGAACTTCAACAATAATTTATTATATAGTAAACTGCTCACAGTATTCACCTCGTGATCCTGATATTTGCACAAGATGACGAACCATACTCAGCAAAATGCAGTAATGCAGGCCCAACAGCAAAGCTAAACACGTGTCAGCCATAGGAAAGTCAATGCGGATCTTACCCAACCGGATGCAAACACGAATCATCCACTATCCGCAAGTAATACGTACAAACCAAATATCATTACTGATTTCACAGTCAATATTACGAAAGCGATACATAAGCAGATCTCGGCCACTAGTCGCTCACCAAATTTAAAAGTCACACCCACCGGGGGAGGTATAGTTGTCGAAGCGGATGCGGCCATGTATACCCTCATCAGAAAGGCGACATGTCATTTCTACTCCACCTACCCGGAAGATATGGCGAAGATCACTACACAAGCAACTAATGATAAGAGAGGTACAGAAACTCAGGTCACTTACTAGGTCTTCCTTGGTGACAGCCATGCGGGCGTACCCAAATATGCCATAAACCTCTATCACACTAATTGCAAATTACTGATAAATGGAGCAACTACCGCCATCCGTCATTTCTTCAACATAGATCTAGCAAAAATACTTCACCTAATCAGTACAGCAACCTTCAATGGTGCTAAAGTAAACTTGGATGAATGGAATCTAAAGCTTAAATTACTATTTCAGTCGACTCTGGGCCGAACTGATTACAGCCCAAAACGACCCCTCAAGGAGTGTGTACAGATGATTCAGAAGATATCCACTGTAGTAAGTGTAAAAAGAATTGTGTCACCCGATCAGCATACTGCGATCCTGGATCCCACTGGATACATTATAGATGCGCCAGAATGTCACAAGAAGAATTGGGAAATATTGGGAATAGCACCAAGTCATATCACTGCCCAGATCACCTGACAGATAACAGTATCCTAACGCAGAGAATTCGACAAAATGATGTAGACCACCCTTCACCAACAAGTCCAGCAAACTTGGCGCAGAATCTGCAAATATCAGGATCCGCTTTACAATCTAGCACAGGGCCTAGCAGCACAGCTGCTGAATCTCTCCACAACCAATCTATCGATCCCATCTGGTACACATGTCCAGTCTGTACCAAGCCATCAGAGCTCAACACAATACAATGCGACAGCTGCTCTTTGTGGTTGCATTATTCATGCGCTGGTCTTGATCAACAAAAAGTCAACCAGATAACAGAAGATATTCCATATAACTTTAGCCTGTGTACTGACAACCTGCTATATAACACAGGTTTACCAGTGTCATCATCCTCAGGATCAAGCAGCATAGCATCTCGTGAAATAACAGTACCTGCCAATGCCATTAAATACCTACACTTGAACCAGGATCTAAGAACACATCATCGCCGAAAGCAAGATCCGTAAGCACTGCATCCTCTGCACGTCTGATCTCTGCAAACGCAGCTCAAAACAAAAGTCTAAATCACCCAGGTGAAAGTAAAACAGCAGGAACGTGATTATCCGAAATGCAAGCTGACAACAACGTTCTTCCAGGATCCGTCAGCAGCGTGTTATCAGAAATGGAACCTGGCAACAAAGCATCACCTGAAGTAATATCTGTTGGTAGTACCCCGCCAGAAACGACCCCAAGAAGCCTAGATCCTCCGCCAACAAAACTGCGTCAAAATAACGTTACCAGCCGCACCACTATCCGCAAACAGTGGGGCACAGCTAGTTAAGCTTAAATTATTCATCTCTACATTAGAGCAGAAAATCAATGATCAGGAAAGAACAATTTCATTACTGCAGCTATCAACGGGTCCTAGAAACTCCATCAATACCAGTACAGGTCAGACAACGGAGCCAGTTATGGTCCATAGCCAGATAAAACTCCTTGAGCAACGCCTCGACATTATGACGAAACGTCAAGAGCTAAACATGGCTTCCCATGAATCAACCATACTGTCCAAGTTAAGTCACCTGGAGAGAAAGTTAAATGAACTAAATAATCAACCCAACCTAGCCAACGGTCAACAACCCCTTCAATATCAGCATTATCCATCACCTTACAGACCACATTTCCCCCAATACCCATATCAGCCACCACCACCAGCACAACGGACAGTGCTGCCTACTCATCCTTTTCATCTGGTATACTCTCAGCCAACACCCTATCAGCCAATACCACATCCTGCTCCATTTACTCACCACCTCCATTACCCAGGGGTCATGCATAGTTACCCAGACCCTAGACCTCCTGGATTTAATCAACTGCCCACCAACCAATCTCAGAACTCAGTCTTTGTTCCTCCACCTCAGTCAGAAAGGCCACCAATGCCTCAGGCATATCAACAATTGCCACCTCATAGCTCCTTACATCTCTGCCCGCCGCCTGGATTTGATCAACTTTACATTACCCACCTGCGGAACCAGCATATTATTCCACCTTCTCTGGTGTCGAGGCCACCACTGCCTCCGGAGTACCAGCAGCTGTCACAAAGACCCTTAGATCATCCATCGCAGCCTACAAGTGGGATACCTAGCAAGTATCAAGTTCAGCAAGCTATACCTGACCATCAGTTGGCAACACACCGACCACCAATACAAACCAACTGCCAGGCAAATCAACCACAGCAAATTGGGCGGCAATGGAGGGCAGAACCTGTGACTCAACCAACGCGCTTCCAGTCACCATCTCTGGATAGACTCTTGCCTCAACACACAAAAATAATTTTGCGACCATCGTCAAGCGTGTAAAAAAATCCAGCCGTGTCAAAAAATCCAGCCGTACCTCAACAGATGTGTTCTCAGCCGCTACTCAAAGAGTCTTCCTCGTCATCACGACCTACGGTTACAACAACAAACGTAACAAATGAGGAGAACCACACTATAGCATCTTTGCCTCAACACACAAAAATAATTTCTTGACCATCGTCAAACGTGTCTAAAAATCCAGCCATGTCTAAAAATCCAGCTGTACTTCAACAGACGTCTTCTCAACCTCTACTCAAAGAGTCTTCCACATCGTGGCGACCTATGGTTACAACAACAAATGTAATGAATGAGAAGAACCACACTATAGCACAGTCTTTTTTAGCGGTGGAAGGCCGCTGCACCAGTCCACCAGAAACTCAACCACAAACAATTCTTCAACCACTATCGCTGGACAAGGCCAGCATACTACAATCAAGAGACTCCTAAGATTGGTAACCTTCAATGTAGAAGGCATTAAGGGAAATGCAGCATATGCACAGGAAATTGCACAGCCCGCTGAAAGGTCTGTCTACAGGAGCACTGGCTGTGGGACTTTGAGAAGGATGATATTCATAAATATTTCCCTGACTTCCAGTACTACATTGTATCCGTTGATTCTGACACACCTACCTGTAGATTTGAAAGGCATAGGGGTTATGGTGGGGTTACGATCATGTGGCGCAGAGAAATACACGACCACCTCTGAAAGAAGGAAATGAGCTGTCCAAATTGTCTCAGAACCTAAACCATATCTTTTGATCAGCTCATACATGCCCACATCGGGTTATATAGACTCGGCGAGCAAGTATTCAGAATCGTTGGATATCATCCACACACTGATAGAGGATTACAATAGCTCTCACCACATTATCTGGTGCGGTGACATTAATGGTACCATATTGTCTAGAAGGAATACGTCTGATGCCCTGCTACATCAATTCCTTAGCGAACACAGACTTGCCATTGTCAGTAACATTACAGACAAACCACCCTATATTCACGGGAAGAACTGCTATCAGATCGATTATTTCTTTAGCACACGAGTCGAAAACCTATCAAACGTACTTATTAGCAGTATGCATCCCAATAATACTTCTACACATGTTCCAGTATCGAGCGATATTTCAGTAAGCGTTACTAGTCTCCCCAGCATTAAGAGAAAATCGGCATCTATTCACAAATTGAAATGGTCAAAAGTGGACAAGCATGAATATCAGATCGCACTGGCAGAGGAACTGGACAAAGTAAACAACAAATCTCAATATTCTACCCCGAATGATATCATCAGTGGCATCCAGAATGTTATAACACATACTACAAGAAGAATAGTTCCAACAAAGCAGGTAAAAATAAATGGCCCTAAGTGGAAAGCATCGCCTGAAGTGATGAAACTACTCATGCATGGGAAGGAACTCCATAAATACTGGTTAGACGAAGGAAGGCCAGGATCGGACCACCCACTCCATATGGAACGCAGACTGCTAAGCAAACAATTACGTTCTCAACAGAGGACTGAAGTCGTGGTTGAACGAAAATCATTCTATGACAGGATAATGGCTGAACAGGATTTGCCAAACATTTTTAAACTCATCAACAGAGTCTGAGCGAAGCGCAATGAAGTAGACTCCCTCACCATTGATGGGGTACGTACAACAAATGTACAGGAACAGTGCCACGGCTTTGCAGCTTTTAACGAGGACCGTGCAGTACCCTCTCAGAATGAAAAATTCGACCAAGACTATCAAGAGCAAACAAGTCAAGATCCTTCAGCAAAGCTACAGCCAGAATTATCAGGAATGCCCTATCGTCAAAACTAGTGAGATCTCCGCCGCAATTGCGCAACTTCACGCCAGAAAATCCCCAGATGAGTTTACTCTCTCAGGGGAACATTTTCGCAATGCCGGTAACATAATTGTTCCTCACCTAACGCGACTGTTCAAGACTATAATAGCCATGAAACAGATCCCTGCCATATTCAAAAGGGGAATAATAACACCTGTCCATAAACGTGGAAAGGACCAATCTGATCCAAACAATTACCGAGGTATAACAGTAACTTCAATAATTGGGAAGATCTTTGAACATGTCATCTTAGGAAAGATCACATCTCAGCTACCAACATCCCAATCAAGCTTACAATTTGGCTTCACTAAAGGGTTATCCCCCATTATGGCCAGGCTCGTACTCTCAGAAACTATGCGTGAATGCAAGGATCAAGGTAGTTCTCAATATATTGCATTACTCGCCTCTCAAAAGGCATTTGACGTCGTAGTTGATTCATCACTAAAGTGCAAGCTGTACGAACAAGGTATCAATCTTCATCTGCTACCCAACTATTGATAACCTGTATTCCGGCTTAACAGCGACAGTAAAATGGAAAAGGTGCCTAAGTCAGCCATTCCCAATTCAGCAAGGAGTTCGTCAAGGAGGAATCCTCTCCACTGGTTTATAAAAAGTATATATTAATGGCTTACTGAACCAACTCGAGTCAGCACAGCTTGGGATGATCATATGTACCCAATACACGGGATGCCCAACAGTCGCAGACGATGTAACCCTTATTAGCACCTCAAGTGAAGAACTACAATGTATGCTCGACATAGCCTATCAATACTCAGTTCGAGAACGATATAATATTCACCCAGAGAAATCGACAATTATCCTCAAACTTAAACCAAATAGACCTGCAACACATCTCTCAACAATGTAATGGCACCTCGGTCACATAGATGTACCAGTATCACCAACAGCTACACACCTAGGATTAATCCGTACCTTCTCACAAGAACTGACTGTTAACGTTCAGGACCCCATATCATGCACAAGAAGAACACTGTATAGCCTCACTGGTACGGGCCTTCATGGCACAAATGGAACATTGCCCAAGCCATGCTACCGCATATTGTCGTTATACGTTATCCCATGCTTAATGTATGGTCTGGAGGTATTTGTTCTGCAGAAAAAACAACTCCACCTGCTAGAGAATTTCTTTGTTGATATCCTGAGAAAAACCCAAGCACTTCCAACACGTACTGCCAAGTGTGGCATATATCTATTACTTGGTGCACGGCCGCTTACAGCCGAACTGCATCTAAGACAATTAACAACATTAGGAAACATACTTAGAATCCATAATGAGGCCATTGTGAACATCCTTGTACGGCAACTGGCACTGAAAGCAGAAAACGTGGGAAGTTGGTTCACATACATAGACAAGCTACTCATTGAGTATGACCTACCACCAATAGTAGAACTTATCAAGAGCACACCGAACAAGATTGCCTGGAAATCATCTGTATACCATGCCGTTGATAACTACTGGAATGGGATACTGCAAGACGAATGTAGTCTGAAAAGCATATTAGCAAATCTTAATGTTAGAATTCTGTCAATTGGAAAGCTCCACCCATCAGTACAATGGGTCGAAGATGATTCAAAGGATGTTAAAAGAAGCGTGATCAAAGCACGTCTTATCACCGGAACATACCTGGTTCAAGCTACACTTAGCAAATTTGGTCGGAACTGTGTCACCTCCATATGTCGCCTTTGTCAATCAGCAGAAGAGGACTACTCACATTTTCTGATGCACTGTGGCACCTTACATTCACATAGACGACATTATCTGTCAGAACTGAAGGCATTGCTTATAGATGCATTGGGTCCTGTGGTATGGATATACCTCTGTGCAGACAACAACCTCCTACTACAACTCATCATCGACTGTACTGCTCTGACCACTACAGATGCCCTGCCAAATTGCCCTGACCTGCTTCTCAACATTGAACACCTCACTAGAAGACTCTGTTATAATCTACACTGTGGTAATTGCTTCCTTATCAACCTACTACCATAACAGCGTTGTGCGAAATATTTCACATATCAGCTATATAGGACTTGTACATTGGACCTTTATGCTCGGACTTGCATGTAGGTAACCTAGACGAATGGAACACTATTAACCTTACGTGTACCTTAACTAACTAATAAATTAGACTATTGTGTCAATAGACTTATACGGACCACTGTACGTGGGTGCTCCTATCAAGAGGAGGATGATCCAAACAACAACAACAACAACAGATTGCGGAACGAACTTAAAACGCGGAATGACAGAACATGCGGAGCTGCAGAACGGTCAAGTACGGCAGCAGACAGGGCCTCGCACATGGAGACAGGCCAGACTTAGACTCAGAGGTGCTATGAATAATTAAATAGACCAAGTCGTCCATGGTGCAAAATTGGGACTGATTTGTTCCAGTACAGAGGCCACGATTACTTGGTCCACGTTGACTATTATTCTAAATACCCTGAGATACAGTTACTGCCGGACAAGACAGGCAGACATTGTTTCCTTGCCATGAAGTCGATTTTTGCTAGACATGGCATCCCAGAGACTGTAATTTCTGATAATGGTCCCCGTCTTGACTGTCATGATTTTCGAAACTTCTCACAAACTTGGTGTTTTAAGCACAAAACGTCATCGCCAGGTTTTTCACAGTCTAATGGTCAAGCTGAAAATTGTGTCAAGACAGTGAAAGGTCTAATGAAAAAGGCTGAGCAATGTGGTCAAGATCCATTGACTTCTTTACTAGAATATCGTGTAACCCCAATTGATGGTGTAAATGTTTCACCAGCTCAAATGTTGCTCGGTAGACAACTTCGTGCATTCTTACAACTACCAAGTCACATTTAATGCCTAACTATAATGTCCATCAAGGTTAGCATACACAGTTAAAGGATAGACATGATAAGAAGATTGAAATACCACGACATTGGTAGTAAAGAATTAGCACACCTATCATCTGGAGATGTTGTCCGTATGCGTTTGAATGATAGATGGCAGCCAGCAGTTATCTCTTCCAGATTGGAAGAATATCCTCGTTCATACATGGTCACAAGACCTGATGGCAGAAATTATAGATGTAATAGGCGACATCTAATCAAAACAAACGAAAGTATACCAATCAGTGCATACAATTCATCCATGGTAGATGACTATTCAAATACTATGTCAGATACACTACCAGAACCTAGTCCATTATGTATCCATGAAAAATCGATTTCTCCAGAAAGGTCAATCTTGAAACACCAGTGTGAACGCGGACCCACCTCACCCACATCCTCCAGCAATTCTAAAAACAAAAGGTGGTAGAACTGTTTCCAGTTCGCTTTAATGATTATACTCTGTAGTATTTAGTTAATCTGTGATAGATTATTGTTTTTTCTCAAGATCTTTATTCTTCTTATTATTATTATTCTCAAGGAATTTTGCAAACTATCTTCTCCTACAGTTTTGATCTGATCAGCTTCAAACTTGGTCAACTTGTAGTACCAATTAGGGTCTAGGTTGCTATTACTTTTCTTCTCGATCGGGTTTATGGCTTCCGAGATATCTGCATTTCCACGGGCAAAAAATCCTATAGGAAATGTATGGGAGCAATATTCGGAGAGCGACTACTCCGAGAGTTTTTCCTAAATCATCCTGAAACTTCACATACTTCTAGCATGTGTTGCTCTGCATCTCCAACCAAAATATTCTTTGGGTACGGTGATCAAATTTGGAGAAAATCCGGCATAAGCCGAATTTTTTGGAATCAAGATACTTCATATTTCTAGGGCGGTCAGATGGTTGAAATTGGGTATATACGTAGATGTATTATACAACTCTTGATTAGTGAAATAAAATCGTTAGCGAACATGTTAACCATTCAGAACTCTGCATTTCCGTGCCCCCATGTCCTCATAGGAAATGCATGACAGCAATATTCGGATACTGACTGTTCCTAGAGTTTTGCCTCTATCATCTTGAAACTGGAAAAACTTCTAGCATATATGTGGTGACCCGTTTTTTGAGAAAATATGGCATAAGCCCAATCTTTTTGAATTAAAATAATTCAATTCATATTTCTAAATGGTCAGATGCTTGATATTTGGGATATACGTAGATACATTATGCTACTATGGATTAATAAAACAAAATCGTTAGCGAACATATTATCCTTTCAGGACGCTGCATTTCCGTTCCCAGCATGTCCCATAGGGAATGTATGGGAGCAATATTCGGTCAGTGACTGCTCCTAGGATTTTTCCAGGATCATCTTGAAACATAACATATTTCTAGGGTGTGTTGACCCGCAAGTTGGCCAACAAAATCTTTTCTGTCTAGTGTCCAGTTTTTTAGAAAATGCTGAATAAAACAATTATTTAGTATCATGAAAATTCTTACTTCTGTCCCTATCAGAGGGTTGACATTTTTTACATCCCTAGATACCAGAGGCTACTATCGCTTACTAAAATAAAAACCGTTAGTGGACATATTAACATTTCTATTATTGCAAATCTGCACACTAAACAATATTTCCATATTTTGACTCACATGTTGACCCAATATATGTTTTGGGTACGGTGACCCGTTTTTGAGAAAATATGGCATAAGCCCAATCTTTTGGAATTAAAATAATTCAATTCATATTTCTAGATTGGTCAGATGCTTGATATTTGGGATATACGTAGATACATTATACTACTATGGATTAATAAAATAAAATCGTTAGCGAACATGTTAACCTTTCAGAACGCTGCATTTCCGTTTCCAACATGTCCCATAGGGAATGTATGGGAGCAATATTCGGTCAGTGACTGCTCCTAGGATTTTTCCAGGATCATCTTGAAACATAACATATTTCTAGGGTGTGTTGAGCCGCAAGTTGGCCAAAATAATCTTTTCGGTTCAGTGTCCAGTTTTTTAGAAAATGCTGAATAAATACAATGATTTGGTATCATGAGAATTCTTACTTCTGTCCCTGTCAGAGGGTTGATATTTTTGACATCCCTAGATACCAGAGGCTACTATTGCTTACAAAAATGAAATCGTTAGTGGACATATTAACATTTCTATTATTGCAAATCTGCACACTAAACAATATGTCCATGATTTGCTGATAGATGACGGGATTAGGGCCAGATTGTTTCAGCATTTAGATCACCTGATCCGGGGTGGAATTGCCTCTCAGACACCATTTACAGAACTCCGATAACCTCAACGGTTCATGAGATATTGAGATTTTTGTATCGTAGACGAATATGTCAATGGGGAATGTATTGGAAATTGATTTGATGATAAATGATCCAGTTTTGGAAATATCATGTCTAACATTAGTACATTTCTAGTACGCACCAGGCATGTATAGATCATCTACAGAAATTGGATCTGGTGTATGGTTCCCGAGAATTCCACGTTTTCTTGGCCAAAAAGTCCAATTGGAAATGTAAGGGATTGTTATTCGGACAGAAACTTGTCTTATAGTTTCTTGCAGATCATGGAGAAACTTAACACACCTCTAGCATATGTTAACCCGCATCTGATACCTACATATTTTTCTGGTCCATTGAGTACCATTTGCGATTTCAAGCCTCCAAACTTGAGACACTTTCAGTACACCTTAGTGCCTGGGATGTTTTTCTTTTTCTTTTGGATCCAGTGAAGAATTTGCGAGAAATACGCTTATCCGTGGCCAAAATGCCCCAAAGAAAATGTATGAGAGTGATATTCTGATAGCAACTCCCCTTAAGGTTTCTGCAGATCATGTTGAAACCTAGCATCCTTCCAGAATCCGTAGTCTGACCCAAAATCAAGGAAAAGGCCATCAAATGTCAAATAAAGAAGAAATTAATGAATTTTGTTTGACCCAGGTAGTCAAAAACAATCAAAATTCACCAGATTTAATTGCCTCAATCAACTCCAACAGGTAAAGGGAGGTAATTCATGCCAAAACCTAAAATTGGTCACTTTGATCCCTGATTGACCTTGACCTTGGATGGGTCACTTTCAAACCATCATGAGAATCGAAATTCATCATATTAAACTGACACAATCAACTTGAACAGGTAAAGGGAGGTATAATCAATGCAAAAAACAAAAATTGGTCAGTTTTTTGTATGAATTGCCTCCTTTTACCTTTAATTCATTAATTTTTCCTTTATTTGACATTTAATGGCATTTTCCTTGATTTTGGGGGGAAATCCCACTACAGCAAATCAGGACACATTATTTTATACTTTAGGGTCAAGGTTATCGGTTTTCAAGAAATCAGCTTTTCCATACCCTGTGTAAAATTATGGTAATTTCAACTATGGATCTTTGAACTGCGGCAACACTTAGACTTTTTATCAGATCAGCATCAGACATGTTTAATGATCATATGAGAAGAGGGCTTATAATACTCCTTAATGCCCAGTCATCGCAGATTTACAGCTACTTCAGTAAATGTGTTCTGGTTTATATTATTATGCACGTAATTGGTATTCATTTATTAGTATGATATATAACTCTTCCATAAGAAAGGGAGATGTAATATATGTACGTGCTCTGGTTAGGAAAACACATAGGTCACGTCTATATCAGTAGCATAGAGTCGCGTCTTTCACATACCTGACCACACAAATCTGCTACTAACCTCCACATCGACAAAACACCAAACACAAAAATACTCTCCCATAAATCTTGCCCCATTATGTATATACACAAACAGTGATAGTTACATGACTAAGAAGATGGAATTAGAAGCAATCGCCCATGCCACCTACCCAGAAATCATTTGCATTACAGGAGTCTATCCAAAAGGCAGAAACTCATCTTTTAAAGACAGTGAACTACAGTTGGAAGACTACGATTTATTGATAAACCACCATCCTGGCAGAGGGGTCTTGATATAAACTAACACAATACTAAATGCACAGCCATGCGATAATCTAAATAATCAAAATTTTAATGAATCGATCTGGTGCAGCTGGAACACAGTTGCAAAAGAAAAGGTGCTATTAGGGTGTATTTACCGACGTCTGAATTCAAAGGAAGTAAACAATGAAAGTTTGTTATTGTTACTAAATAGTTTCAATAGTCAAAAGGTAGACCACATTCTAATAACTGGAGATTTTAATTTCCCTAATATAGACTGGATCACCGAAATGACAATTGACCCCTATTGTGTATCATTTATTGAAACAAGTCAAAATAACCAATTAGAACAGTTGGTTACTAGACCCATGCGGCACAGAATCAATCAAGCTTCAAACCTTCCCGCTTTAGTGCTAACAAATAATGTGAATTCAGTGCAAAGTATTGACCATAATCCAGGTTTAGGCAAAAGTGACCATGACATATTAAACATTAATTTACATCCAGCCCTTTTCCACATGCCTATGCACCAAGAAATACCTAGATTCCTCTTTAACAAAGAAAACTATGACCAGGCCATAAAATACTAGTGCAATTTTTAAATTGCTTGTGTGAATAGTAACTTGTCCTGGTGATGTTATATGTGGTTGCGGTGTGATATGTAACAGGATCGTTATATGATTCTAAAACAGGCATTCCGTAACATGTCCGCACGCTGCCTTTCTGAGGAAGATGGTGTGTGGGATAACCTTCTGGAAACCGGGCATCTTCGCCAGTTAGACTCATGTGTCAAAAGATAGGTAGGAATGCCTGCCACTTGTGGCCAAAGCTTGGAAGCGAATCTAACAACTAAATGGTAGGTTAGAAATTAGCAGAAGGCCTGCATAAATAAAGTACAACTACCAATGCAGTATCTTTGGACCTACATAAGACAGTGGCCTTTGAATTCTTCAGAAATCATCCGCCCCATCTTCATGTAAACCAGCGTGCATCACATTAATTATAATTTCACTAGGTTGACACACTACACATAACTTTTTGTTTGAATAAGAGAGTGGCCCTTTTTGGCAGCTCTCTTCGTCCGCTTCGGCGTTGAAGGGATTTTCCTGTGACGGAGGCCCATGCGAGGCACTTTCCTCTCGCAATAATATTATTTGTCTTATGGGTATAGTGTTTTATATTAAACTACATAAGTAGCCTCGTTAGGACGCTCCCATGCAGGGATACCTCTCGGATATATATGGATCTGTGAGGTACATTCTGACGAGCCCACGTAAACAAGACACCAACTTAGTTCTATGTACTGTATAATTTCTCATGTCTACTAGCAAACGAGTACCATTGTTTGTGTAGTAATATATTTTTGATTTATTATCATGTCCAGACTCTTAAATTAAGTTATGGACCGGCATACCGGTGACACCAACAGTTGGGATGAGACCGTGAGGTTCAATCTTGGCGGCAATGGTCGCACAACCCCACTGGAACATTATTGTTCCACTGGCTCTAGAAACCGGTCTTTGTACCTTCGGGAGAGTCGCGATACGGGATCCGTAACCTATTTTAGCCCAATAGGATCGGTTTATAGTAGTAGGGATGATTACTCTGTAGGCGTCATTTTGTATTAGTCTCTTTTCCGGGAGTAGCAGATAAGTCTGGTTGAACTTTGCCTGGTGCACCACAAGAGCTATGCGATGCACCCCACACCGTTTGCCAGTGATTGTACATGCATTGTTATTATATAAGTAACCCTCTGTGTTAATGGGTTACTCTTAACTTTCATATCTCTGTCGTTGGATGGAAAACTTTACAACTTCTGTTGTGATTATGTATCAGCTATACGTCTATCTAGTGGACAGTCCTGAACTGTTCCGTTACCTGTCCTGAGAATGTATCATATCCTACCTGCCTGGAGAAGTCAGGCTGCGGAGACCTGTCTGCGTAGACCTGCTTGCGGAGACCTGCCTGCAGATGTCTTCCTGTGGAAATCTTTCCAGCCCTGAGAATGCATCATCTCGCGCTATGTGTGTAATAGCGCTTCAACTTCAGTAACTAGTGAACTTGTTCCGTACTGATGACCAATAGGTACTCAGGTAGCTACACTATTGTACATTTAGTTATAAAATGTTTAATTATTTTCGTATAAAGGTACTGATGACTAATAGGTACTCACCAGTCCTAGGACTGCATTTTTATAATTCTGTTTCATACTGTGAATATTATCCTTGTTTACTGTGGTGCATTCAACTAGCCGGAATGTAAGGTCTAGTGACCTGTGATACTTTATAATTATCATATTCATTATCTTCATATCCGTTAGTTTGTGTATTGGTTAGTTGTGCATATGACAAGTAGCCATCGAGTTCATATGTTTTGTTTATTTATAAAAACTCTAGAATGCAGTATGCTAGGAAATACTATACAGCAACATTATATCTGCATCACTATTCCCGCCAGCATCAATTTTACACTGAGGTCGCTGATCATGCTCTAATTACTTGAGCCTTCCATTTTACCGACTAAACTTGGCTATTCAGCTTGATAGGATAGGTTTAAAGTGGTTAGGGACAATTTCTTCATTGGAGATGCATAGTGTACACCTCTTTTCTGATTGTTGTGGTAATGTAGCCCCACGCACCGGCAAGGTTGTGTAAAATTGGCCAAGTGACCTATAGGGCCTCATATATATATAGTAAATTATTGTCTCTTTCCGTGCATCCACCAGCCTTATGGCTTATTAATTGTTTGGACTCCCAATCTACACGTTGACCGGATCCGACCCTGGAAAACTATTGGAGGTTTCCGAGCGGTGATAGTTAAAGTGCCGATTTACATACACGCCCCCTTGTGTCTCCGACTACTTGTTCGGTAGATTCCCTCGCCAAAGTAGGAAGCATTGTAAAATAATAGTAATATTAATTTATATGGTGTGATAACCGGCCTGCAGTGCATCTCTGGGCATCATGGAAAATAACCCTAACGACAGGTCAAAATGTTAGCTCCATAGCATTCGGTGATGGACGAGATGCAGATCTCCATCCAATTCACTGCAGTGTCTGGATGAAGCATTGGAGCTCATCACGCCCTCACAGGAAGGACGCTCGCGATGGATATCCGTCTCTCCATCTGCACCATAATGACATGTCAGTATATAAATTTGCTTGTGTGAACTGTGAAACTCGTCTGGTGATGTTATATGTGGTTGCGGAACCTTGTAGCTGGATCGGTATTTGATTCGGGGCTTTGTTCCATGACATGTATGCATGCTGTCCATTGAGGTAGATGCCATGTGGGGCGGCCTACGGGAAGCTGGGCATCTACGCCCAGTGGATTAACATATCTAAAAGTTAGGTAGCAATCCCGGCCACTTGCGGCCAAAGCTTGTTTTCGTTACTAACACCTAAATGGTAGGTTATGATGTAGCAGAAGGCCCGTAAAAATAAAACGGCAACTACCAATGCAGCAACTTCGGAACTACATAAGACGGTGACCTGGGAATTCTTCGAAAATCATTCGTCCCATCTTCACATAAACCAGTATGCAACACCTTAGCAGTGTCATTTACAGTTCTCCAGATTGCGATAAAGACAAATTCATAGAATTATTATGAAAAAGTTTTAAAACCATACAAAAAGAGAATAAGACCATTTATCTACTGGGAGATTTTAACATCGATCTACTGAAACAAGAAAAAACAATTACTCAAGACTTTGTGAACTTGTTAAGAACATTTTGATACTATCCATTCATAACAATGCCTGCAAGAATAACTGAAACAACAGCTACTATTATTGACAATATTCTCTCAAATAACACTTTAAATTCAAAAACACAATCAGGTATTTTTGTGGAAGACATGGACTCAGACGATTTACCAATTTTCTACGTAGAAAAAAAGAAAGTTAACCAAAAAATCATTTGAAAAAGAAGAAACAACCTTTAGAGACTTTCGAAGCGAGAATATTGAAAAATTTAGAAACATCATGTCAAATATAAATTGGAACCAGGTGATTAATTGTGAACTCTGTGAAGATGCCTACAGCACATTCCACACTATATGTACTAACGCCTGTGAATCTGCTTTCCCACTAAAAAGGTTAACAAAATTCAAGCAAAATCCTACTAAACCCTGGCTAACACGAGGACTGATAGCTGCTTGTCACAAGAAGAATAAGCTATATCTAGCATTTACTAAAAACCCGACAACGTACAATAATACTCAGTTTAAGAAATATAGAAATAAACTGAAGCAAATTATTAGGATAGCTAAAGTAAATTATTTCCACTATGAATTCGATGAACAAAAAAATAACATAACGGAAATAGGGAAATTAATTAAGTCACTATTGAATAAGCAAAAGAGTAACCCAAAACATCACAGTTTATCTGCAATAATACTATCATAACAGACAAAAATGATATAGCAGATAAATTCAATGAGTATTTCATTAACACTGGACCTAAATTGTCATAAAAAATTCACGCTAGTTCAGAAATTCATATACATGACTATCTGACAGGGAGCTACCAAAACTCAATGTTCGTATCTCTAACAGACAGAGAAGAAATCTATAAAATTCTAATGCAAATTAAACAAACTAAAAGTTCAGGTATTGATACTTTTAAATGGAAAATCCTTAGAGTGTATCACAGAAATACTAACCCCACTAAATCACATCTGCAATCTCTCACTCTCCCAGGGTGTATTCCCATCTCGGTTAAAAATAGCACGTGTATCTCCTATTTATAAAGCTAATGATCCATCTGACTTTACTAACTACAGACCAGTCTCAGTACACTCACTTTTCTGAAAACTTCTGGAAAGGTTATACTATAATAGAATCTTTAACTACTTGAACAAAAATTCAATCATCTACCAATCTCAGTATGGTTTCACAGAAAAACACTCCACCATGCTTGCCATTGTGGACATGATAGAGAAAATCTCTAAGTCACTAGAAAAAAGAACATACGCTAGGTATATTCTTGGATCTTTCCAAAGCATTTGACACCATTGACTATGCAATATTATTATTTTAAACTGTCACATTATGGCATAAGAGGCATCGCTTTGGATTGGATTCAAAATTACTTGACTGATAGGATATAATGTGTGCAATTTAATGGATCTATCTCAGGAAGCAAAAAATTAATCTGAAGTGTCCCTCAAGGTTCAATTCTTGGATCCCTGCTGTTCTTATTATACATGAATGATCTACCTAATGCCAGTAAGCTATAATCACTAATTTTGTTCGCGGATGATACCAATGGTTTTGGCCACCATAAAGATATAGACACCCTATACAAAATTACAAACAGTGAAATGGAAATTTTTTTAAATTGGTTTGAAGATAATAAATTAACCCTGAATGTCAGCAAACCCAATTTTCTATTATTTACAAGATATAACCAAGTAAACGAAGAGCTTGCTCTCCCAAATCTCTACGTAGATAATCAAAAAATACAGGAAACCGAATATGTTAAATTCCTAGCAGTCAATTTGGATAAACAAGTAAGCTGGGAGAAGCATATAGAGACGATCATATCCAAGGTTGCGAGGAATATTGGTATCATGCATAGACTCAAATCATATCTCCCACCTGATATTCTAAAAACTCTATATAGGACATTAATACTTCCGCACATCACATAATGCAATGCTATCTGGAGCAACACACATCAAACCAAATTAAAAATAATAAAATCACTACAAAAGCAGTCTGTTAAAATATTCTCACAAGCAGAAAAGGGCCAAGATACCTTTAAAACAAACAAAACTGTAAAACTTGAAGACATTGGAAAGGTCCAATTATTTACTATTTTCAGAGACTACCACAATGGCAGCTTACCCACATCATTATCCGATATTTTTACACCCAATACAGACATACATACTCAAAACACAAGAACAAGTTCTAACCTACATGTCGCATATCACCGAACAGAGGCAGCTACACGCACACCATCCCATCAAGCAATACAATTATGGAATAACACAGATGCAGACACGTGTGCACAAATTCTTAGAACAAAGTCATTCAAAACGTACATAAAGACCAACATTATTGAGAGATACTAGAAGCCAGATTGCTAAAACACACACCAGCGACCTTTAATGACCAAAAAAGACTAATTTCCTATAATGTAATGAATGTTCTGTCGGCTATTTTGAGACCAATTTGAACTGACACTGTTTCTGTCTGTGACAGTAACAGTAACAGACTACAATTGAATTGGTTGCAAATACTCAATGATTTCACTGTGCACCTGATGGTGTATAAATGTGGTCTCTGTTGATGGGTTCTTCCGCTGTAGTGCACCCGGTCACCTGGACAACAAATATGTAAAAATATGTACATATCCATGATGTATGAGTGTTGATCATAATACATGATAGTAATAATAATAATGATAATAATAATAAAAATAATAATACATGTAAATAATAGTAATGGTATTGTCGTTGTTATTGTTATTATTAAATATAATGATAATAATAATGCGACAATAATAATAATATTAATAATAATAATAATAATAATAATAATAATAATAAAAATGATAATAATGGTGGTGACAACAAAAATTACACATGATAATAATAATAATAATAATTATAATGATAATATTGATAATAATAATAAAAATAATAATAATAATAATAATAATAATAATAATAATAATAATAATAATAAAAATACATGTAAAAAAATGTAATGGTGTTAATAATATTTTTGCTGTTATTGTTGTTGAGCATAATAACAATGCGACAATAATGATAAAAATAATAATGATAATAGTGATAATAATAATAATACATGTAAATAATATTAATGTTATTAATAGTGATATTATTATTATTATTCAGAATAATAATAATAATAATAATAATAATAATAATAATAATAATAATACTGATGTTGTTATCATTATTATTCAGCATGAGCATACATGTAATAATGATGAGAAACATGTCTTCACACGTAATTTGTTTAAATGTAAACATAATTCATACATGTATTGTATCGTACTCTATGTAATTTGTAATATAAAATATCCATGTACATGTATATAAATGTTATATGCATAAACATAATATACTACGTTTATGTTATATGTCAAGGGTCCACCGCATCATAGGCCTTGCCTTTGCTGGATGTCTGTATTGAATTGTTAAATTATTTACCTATATGGAAATAATGAATCTTGAATCTTGAATCATTGCACGAACATGACATGAGGTCGAATAAACCTGGACTATTTTAGCTTGATGTCATAGGTTTATAGTAGTAGGGACGACTTTTCCGGCAGTAGTGGATATGTAACACAGCACACCGGCTAGATTGTAGTGCATCTCTGGGCGAAATTACATAACCCTAGCGACTGGTAAATGTTAGTTGCCTGCGTGCGGATCTCATATGATCTTCCCCGACGTACTGGTGATGTACAGGACTCAGCACTCTATCTAGCTCTACAAGTGAAGAGGTGTGGTCTTAGAACCCACGACGCCCTCACGGGAAGGTCGCTAAAGTTGGATAGCTGCCTCTTTGTCCCAACCCTAAATTTATATGTGCTTTTCAATGCTTATGTACTTGCCCTTGTGCTGTTATACGTGATCATGACGCGACGGTGACCAGATCGTTATATGATTCCGGAGCTTTCACCTCATGGTACTTCCGCACATTCTCCAAACTGAGGGAGATGTTCCGTAGGGTGATCATAAGGTCACCAAACATTCTCGCCCATCGGACTTATATGCTAAAGATAGTTAGCTTACTCTGCCATTTGCAGCTTAACTATATCTCGACCCAAAAACTAAATGTTAGGATATGATCTAGCAGAAGGACCGCATAAATAAAGCGACAGCTACTAATTCTATGTCTTTGGACCGACATAAGGTGACAGTGTTGAATTCTGCGAAAATCATCCACCCAATCTTCACGTAATACAGCGTTCATCACATTATACATATAATTTCACTAGGTTGACTCTTTTACATAATTTTGTTTTAACAAGAGAGTGGCTCTTTTTGCAATCTCTCTTCCTCCGATTCGGAGTTGTAGGCATTTTGCTGTGACAGAGACACGTGTGAGGCACTTTCCTCTCACAACAGATAATGTTTGTAGGGGTTAATTTGGTTTATATTAAACTTGCTAAGTATCCACATTAGGACCCTCCTTTGTGGGGAGGCCTCACGGATCTTACTGCCCTAAATGGAGCTGTGGGACCGTCACACCGGTGACACCAACAGCGAGGATGAGACTGTGAGGTTCAACTTCTGCGGTGATGATCGCACAGCCCCACTGGAATGTAAACGTTCCACTGGCTCTAGAAGTCGGTCTTTGTATAATCCGGCAGCGTGCAACACCAGTTCCACAACCTCGAGATCCACAACTAATCAGCAGCCTCGTCCCAATGTACCATGCACTGGTGGTACCGCGGAATGAGAATATCTAGTGGACCATTGCACATGCCTGGAGGCTGCAATTATAAAATGGAATGAAAGCTTCTTAACCAATCGAACTCAGGAGGTCAAAATAAACAAAGCTAAATCAGACTGGCAATCTGTGGCCGGTGGAGTACCACAGGGCAGTGTTCATGGTCCTGTTCTGTTCCTGCTCTATATAAATGATCTACCAGATAACCTAACCAATGATTGTAAAATGTTCGCCGATGATACAATGGTGTTTGGCAATCATTTATTATCAGATCTGCAAAAGGATATTGACAACGCTTACAAGTGGGCAGAAGATTGGCAGATTACTTTTAACCAAGAAAAATACATGTTCTACCATTAGGTACAAACAATCCAGGCTGATGATACAATACATTACGAAATAGCTTAAGCTCCCCAATTACCTTCACTGATTGTGAAAAGGATTTGGGGGTTTACATCGATAGCAAACTATCATTTGATACACATATAAATACTATAGTTAAAAAAGCTATTTCTCTTTTGGGTGTAATCAAGCGAACTATAACAGACATACAACCAGCCACATTGAATTTAATGTATAGATCACTTGTGAGACCTGTCTTGAAATATTGCAATGCTGTATGGTCTCCCAAATACAAAGGACAGTCCATAACTCTGGAAAATGTATAGCGAATGGCTACGAAACTTATATATCAAAACTAAGAAATCAAAGCTACGAAATGAGATTAAGATCCCTAAACCTAATGTTATTAAAGTACCGCAAGTTGCGTAGGTAGCTAATTGAAGTCTTCGAGATCATTAAAAACAAATACAACATTAATAGTGCAGACTTTTTTCAAGAACCGTACACAAATGTAACACGAGGCTACCCAAACAAGTTAAGAGTAGACCGGTGCAACAAGATCATTAGAAGAAGCTTTTCTTACCAAACGAATAGTGAATCTCTGGAATTCTCTTTTTACCCATACTGTTGAAGCAAAAGACTGTGAGGTTTTCAAACAGAGACTAGATAAAAACTTAGGCAAAATGATGTATGCTTTTGACTAGCACCAGAGCCGATATCACTACCAATAAAACCACACCAGCAAAATACAAACATACAATACACCAGGACATAAGAGGCCTAAGGCTTAAGTCCTGAATACACGATGATGATAATGATGAAGCCAGTTAACTGTGAACTATGTGTGCTGTGGTTTCACATTGATGATGATGTCCTCGTTATCAGCGATACTATATACCACCACAATGATTCAACTTAGACCCAAAAGTTAGTGAATTCACCAAAGACGTTATTGACCGTTGTATATCCACAAATATGAAAATACCCAATGGACGCTATCAGTTCATTTCAGTTCAGTTTCGGAAATCGTGCCTTTACATTAGGTGCACCCAGGTTGGACTGGTATACATGACAATTAGTTAATACATGATTATTCTGAATGAGAATATTTAGAAAGTTTGCGTACAATCACAAATCTACGATGACAATACACAATTAGTAACTTAATTATATACATGCATTGCTATGTACACAAGTTGACAAGTACAGAAAGGTAGAATTATGTACGGAGTGACTGCTTCTGTAGCCTCCACAGGTATGCGTTGCTCCATATTATCCTGGTGATACTGCATGTTAGCTAGTCTCAGGGATTGGGAGTGGATGCCACACATCAAACTATATCGGCCTCAGACCAGCCAAATATTATTGGCTTGCGGGAGGAAAGTGCCTTGCGAGTGCCTCCGTCACAGGAAAATGCATACCATGTTGAAGTGGAGGAGGAAATGTGGTAAAAAGGGTCATGTAAAGATATATCCCTGTCTATTTGAACAATGCTAAAAAGGAGAAAATGAATCAACCTAGTGTAGTTATTCGCAGTTGGGATGCGTTTACGTGAAGATGGGGTAGATGATATATGAAAAATTCAACACCGTCATCTTATGTGTGTTAAAGATATTGCATTAGTCGATGCTGCTTTATTTCAGCGGGCCTTCATGGTGGACCTAGACTAACTTTCGGTATTTGGTCCAGACACATAGTTTTTAGGCCACAAGTGGCTTAGTGCCTACTTAACTTTAACGAGAAAGCCTTCCTGGCGAGGATGCTCGACGCCCATCTCGAGTACCGCCATGGAGCATGTCCCCTCAGACCGACAGCATGCAAACATGTCACCTGGTGGTAGTTTCAGAACCGTAAAGCGATCCCTCTCCACACTGCAGCACAAACACAAATAACAAGTCACCATTACAAAAGCATCTATAAAGCAGTTTTATCTAGTTGTGTGGTGGGGTGGTGGGGGGTGGGTGGGTGAAGAAACAGATATCCAACTATGGCGACCTTCCAGAGCGTGTGGTGGGCTCGAAGGCTGCACCCAATCACAGTTTGAGTTAGATGGTGATTCGTGTCTTTATCCGTCACCTAATATTTCGTGTGAAAACCATGTGAGATTCGCACCCTGGGGCTTCAGTTTACCTGTTGTAGGTTTAAAGTTGCCTAAAAGAACACACTGCTGGGTCAGACTATGATAATCATATTTTCGCAGTGATTCCTACTTTGGCAAAAAAAGGCTTAACTGATGGGTATCCAGAAGGAGGGGGTGCGTGGTCATCAACACTTAGATTCTGGTCGTCAAGAAATTCCAGTAGTTTTTTTTAACCAGTCCTAGGCAATGTGTCGGAAAGGATCCAGACAATTAATAGGCCAGATGGTCAGAGACTCATAGGGAGAGACAGCTACCCATGTATTAATTTAGGAGTAAATGGCCAATTATGGAAATCACTGGTGCGCTTTTTTGTCAGCGCTGCAGCACCCAGAGAAAAGGTTTTACAAAAAGTCTCCTTTGGTGAGTAGTTGTCTCTCGCAACTATTAAACCTATCCTCTTGAGCTATCATAGTTAGGTTTAGCAGTCGCATGTCATGTTCACTAGTGAGAGCATGAACAGTGACCTTACTGATAAATTGTTGCTGTAGTGGAGAAACAAGTTGATGCGTATGTTGTTGATGTATAGCGTAACCTAAGTGAGCTGCGGTCCAAGTACTTTTATGAGTTTTTACTATAACTAACTAAGAAAAGCAGTAACTTAGATGGCAGATTGCCTTATTACAATTCTATACAAAACAGAGAAAATAGGGAGGTCATATCCGACCTTGCTGTGCCTATTAGTCATCAGCACCATTGGAAATGTGAATATTTATATACTAAAAAATTACAATGGAGGGCGTATCAGACCTTGCGGTACCTAATAGTCATCGGTACTCTAAAAATGGTATAATAAGAAAAATAGATGCAATTAGAATATTAATTTATGTAGTGCACATATTAGTCATCAGTGCAGAGTTCAATATAGACGTCACATGTATTTGATACATCGCAAGACTGTGGTGCGAGCTGGCATGCTGCTGTGGTTGCTGCTTGGTAAGTAACTGCAGGGTTCTAACTGATACAGCTTTTACTCAGGAACAGTGAAAAATAAAGTTATTTCTGATGGCTGACAAATTTCCGCACATACTACACAAAGTCTAAACTACCGCAATATTGATATGTCTGTATTTGGGGTGACTGTAACGGATGCCTTCCCTTTTATGAAGGCGAAGTGGTAGATATATAATGCAGGATTTCTGATTATCGGCACAAGATGATCCACGCCGCTTAGCTGTTGTGGCGCATAGGGCAATGTCCTAGTCTGAACTGTGGTCAAAACATTAAACTGAAATGCTGGATGCGTCCATTGTTCATCAAGAATATTTCGACGTGGCATGGCAGATCTGGTGAGATATCAACGAACACCACTGTTCTACATACTAATTTCGGATGGTATTGTGGCCAAAGGGCCACACCGTAGAAAATATCCCTCTGGTGTTGGTGGTATGGGTTAACCTTCTTTTAAATTGAATTTTTACCCCTGTTGATCTTCCAGGAGCATTCAAAAACTTACTTGCACTGCGGAGCGTGGGTGTCCTGACAGGAACCGGACTGTAATAACCTGCGGTGGTGTAAATCAGGCAGAATCACACTACGGGAAGACCTTGCCATGCAGCCTATTATTGGTCTGGTGATGAGCTCCATGAAAGCACAGGTAGCAGCAGCCACTGATGGATATGACACAGAGCTGTACACTCGGGAAACCAGACCGGGCCATTCCGTACCCAGATATGCTGGCCTGGTCCCTACCTGACAGGGCGGTCCACGCTACACCATTATCATCACAATCAACAGTGACATCTTAACGTCCAGAGTAGACCTATGTGGCTCCTCCCATGCAGAAATACTTTGGACCAAGATAAACATCAAGGGCTGTAAGACCTTATACATTGGCACATGTTATCGTGCAAACGTTAATGATAGTGACACAATAGATAACATAGAAAAATCACTCCAAAAGATAACTGGGCAGAGACTTCAACTTTCCCGGCTGGGACTGGTTCAACACGACACTAAAACCAAAAACTCTATTTCCAGCTTTGCACAACAAGTTTGGAGAGATCTTAAATGACAACGGTATCACTCAGATGATTGAGGATCCAACCCGCCATATAAACACCCTAGACCTTATCATAACATACAGGCCAAGTCAAATAAACAGAACACATATGTAATCCCTGCGATCAGTGATCACGAAGTTGTCTACACAGAGCTCGACATAAGACCAGCATATAGCAAACAGACTCCCCGAGCTGTCCCTTTATACAACAAAGCTGATTGAGCAAGTTTACACCAGCATGTCCAACAGTTAGCTGATACTGTATCAAAGAACGATACTGCTTCAACTACTGAGGAGTTATGAAACATGTTCAAGCTAGACATCCATGATGGCATTAAGACATTTATCCCTCACAAAAACACAAAATCGAGACATTCAAGCCCATGGATAAACAGCGAAATCATAAAGAAAGTTCGAAGAAGAAATAAAGCTTTAAAAGCCAGCAAGCGACATGGTAAACCAAGAGATGAAGCCAAATTCCAGAATCTTTAGAAAGAAATTCAACGAGACCTTAGATGAGCCTACTGGCAACATGTACAAGAAATAATCACACCACAAGAAGCTGACTAAAGTCATTCCTGCAGCATGAAGAGATTCTGGAAATTTAACAATCATAAGAAAATGGCATTCAATGGTGAAGCTGCATTGAAAGTGGGTGGCAAGCCTATCACAGAGGCCAGGCAAAAAACCGAGGCACTAAATGAGCAATTTCAGTTAGTGTTCACTCATGAATCAAGCTTTAACACAACACCACCAAGCCACATAAATCCATCCACATCACAAATCTCCATTACTACTGCAGGCATCCAGAAGCTATTAGAAAATCTGCATCCAGAATGTTAAACTCCTACAAAATGATCTCGACCTGTTGGAAAAATGGGAAAACCCCTGGATGATGGAGTTCCACCCTGAAAAATGTGAGATCTTCTACATCACTCACAAAAGATAGCCTCTAGACTACCCATATACAATCCATGGTCATCACCAACTTAAACACACAGACCACAACAACTATATGGATGGCAAAATATCACAAGAACCCCGCTGTGACAAACACATCAACAATATCACAGCAAAGGCCAATAATATCTTGAACTTTCTCAGGTGAAACATCAATGTAAATAATCCCCAAATCTAAGAGCGAGCCTACAAAACCCTTGGCAGACCACCTCCCGAGTTTAGTCAAACCGTCTGGGACTCATATACTAATGAACTGGCTAAGAAACTAGAATCTGTCCAGTGACATGCCACTTGTTATATGCTAAATCAGTACTAACAGACATCCAGTGTCGACGAACTGCTCATGGAGCTAAACTGGCAGCCTCTGGCAGAGAGACATAGAATTGCAAGACTCGTCATGTTCTACAAAATACACAACCATCCAGTCACAACTGCTATGTCGCTGACATCAAATCACTATCCACCTCATACATGAACAGAAAATACACAGGCATACACAATTCCTATGCCATCGTGTGACTATCATCATCTTTAATTCTTCCCACGTACAACTAGAGACTGGAACATCTTGTCAGAAAGCATGGTCGCACCTAAAACTATCAAGGCATTCAGAACTGTGATCCAACTGTCGCTGTAGTTCCACCACAGCACCAGGTATTCCACTGGAATCCAGGGTCAGGGAGCCACGTCCCTGCCTTGAGGATACAGAAGCAATGAGCTTCTTTTATAGTTTTATCTACTTCCTACTATATTTTAAACTCACGTGTGCTGAAGCGCATGCATACCACAATTCAGAGGCAAAGTCATCAATTTAATGAATTTAGTGCTTTCATGGAAGAAGAAGTGGAAGAAGAAGGCCTGACTGAAGCTGGTTGTGGGCTTCTGTTGTAGCGATTTGTGAAAGTAGCTTAGTATCGTCGGCGAACATTTTGACTAAGTTGTGGGTAACTTGTGGCATGTTGCTAACAGCTTTAGATCCCTATAGAAATGCTTAAAGCAACACTCTGGCCTGCACCATGTGCGCGGCCATATATTGGCACTAGAATTACTAGAATACAATTATATTGACCGTTCCACGGTTACGCGCGTTCCGCCGTTCCGCGTTTTAACGTTGTTAATTTAAATCGGCATCTGGCAATAATAATAATTTCGGTTGAAAGCAACTTAAGAACGATAACTCTTACAGATTAAAACTTTAATCTATTTCAACATCAACTGATTTTATGTTGTGTGGTGTTTCTCGTATAAATGTATGGTATAATTTTATCCTCTGCATAAGGTAGACTCTAAGTTGCCTTATAATGCTATGCAGAAAACCGCATTTCTGGATTATAATAATATTATTATATCGTTACCTGTTTTCGTTCAATCGCTTCTATCATATTTTCAAACAATGTTTTAAAACATGTCCAGTTCGTCAGTGTTTACTGCTCTTTGTTGTATGGATAATTTTCACTACATACCACTGTCATGTTATGAACAAGTCGTGCACTGTTTTGGTGATATCAGATCGGCATCTCGTTCCACTAGATTCAGATTCTTTATTTGGTTTAAACGTGATTTATTTTGTTCAGATGGAAGCACATACACATACTGATTATACAAAACTTTTTTACAACAAAATGGCGGCAAATCATAATAGTTTAATTAATTGTAGTCTATTAGTGTGCATAAGTGTGTGGATGTTGAGTGTGAGGTGGGGGAGAGTAGGAAGAAAGACCGAGAAAGAGAGAGAGGGGGAAAGGAGGGAGGGGTGTGAGGGATAGAGAGAGCGAGGAATAAGATCAAATGGAAGAATAGCAGAGGTGAGCTCTAGGTGCTGCCTTCGCCCCGACCTGTACGTGTTGGGCTGCTGTCTTTTTACCCCTTAAACTAAGTTCACGAACGGGAAGGACATACCATATTACAGATCAGTTTGTTCATTTCCAAGTTGGCAGTGTAAGTCCCGTATAGAAGCTGGTTGACCGTAAGATTAGCAAGAGAAATATCGTTCACGGCAAGCTGATTTTGGAAAACGACTCTGCTCGTTAAAAAGGGCACAATGTAAGAGGTAGTGGTTTGTAGATTCATCATTGTGCCCACAAGAACAATTGGCAGATTCCGACAGAAAGTTGTCAAATAGATGTCGGTTTAAAGAACTACGACCGTTTCGGAGTCTGCATACCATTATGTTGGCAAACCTCGGGCCTACGTAATACCACTCAGCAGGTTGTCGTATGGGTGACATAGCCTTGAGTTTGCTTTTAAATTCTAGAAGAGTGACAGAATCTCTCACCGGCACAGGAAGCACATTCCAGGCGCGGACGGTTGCTGGGAAAAAAGATCTATAGAAGAGCTCAGTATGGCAGCGGAATGGAGTGAAGAAATTTGGATGACGGATATTGTAAGGATTTCGTGCTTGGGATAGTGTGGGCAGTTGGTTGACCAGAACCTCACAGGTCATCACGTTAATAATTTTAAATAACATAGATAATCTATGAAATTCACGTCTACTTGACAAAGTTTCGATGCCTGTTTCTAAGTACAGGTCTTCAGTGCTCGCACTACGTGTCATTCCACATACCGTTCTGAGACCATCTTTTTGGATATCCTCTAACCGAATTACAAGATATTGTGGCATATTATCCCACACAACATCTGCATATTCAAAAGATGGTCTAATAAATGTTTTGTACATGATCTCGAGACATTTACGGTCTAGAATATATTTTAGACCTTTAAGTAAGGAGAGTTTGTGTTGAGATTCTTTATTTCCATATAGATAGCCTAAATAATTTAACAGTTCAAAACAGGGATCCACTAAAGGCAAGGCCTATGATGTGGTGGACCATTGACACATATCATTTATTATAATATTATGTTTATATCGTCCAGTAAGGTGCTTTCGAGGGTCATGTGATTTCGAGGGTATGCACACTTTTGATGTTCTCTCATGCATGTCACTTCGTGATGTCAACAAATCATGTGTCATTAAATAGATACAGTATTTTTACACCACAAGTGTAAATTTTAAAAAGATTCATGTGAAACAAGTGATTGTTTTATGCATTTTAATGCCAGTGTAATGAAAAACATGTATTTTCACTATTACGTTTTTTACCCATGATAAAAATACTGATAACTCATAAGGGAATGATACAAATCAATCCAGTTTTTGTATTCATTGACATCTTCCAGTTACTGTCCTGAGTCGCATATCAGATCCGTTGCCATAGCAATAATTTATTTCTCCCGAAGTGTGGAACTGGTATGGGTTGCTTATGTAGTTTTCAGATCTAGATTGATTTTCTCTCTACCCACAATGGCAATTCAAACAGGCCCTAGTTACCACATGCGATATAAATTTCAATAATTTTTCCTAATTTCCGATAGCTAAAACATTTTCAAAAACTGAAAGATTTTAACTTTTTTTAATGTTTTAGCTGAAATTTGCTGCTACCCGGTTATCACGAAAAGCGGAATATACCCTGATCTGGATTTTCAGTTTTCAATTAAGTTCTGTGTATGTATCAGACCCACCGTTTATGGCATTGTTGTTGGTGATAGACTCTCCTTCACTGCCTCACTAGAGTTAAAATTACGTGATTACATCACCCTCGAAAACACATGTTACAATACTGGGATTGCATCTGTAGACCAGGTAGTAGATATTTATAAGCAGTAAGTTTATTTTAGGGTTTATTTTAATTTTTATACATGTTTTATTTGAGCGAATGTTTGCTAGTTATGAAATTGACAAAATTTGTTGATAAAATTCCTAATGTTACATTAATTCGGTGAAAAGGTGCTTACACCCTCGAAAACCCGTTATCCGATGATACATATATGCATTTATATATTTTATATTAAATACAACATAGTATACGATAATACGGTAAATACATGTATGGATTATTTTGATATTTAGACAAATTATTCGATGGCTAATTCATCTGAATCGCTTACTGCATTTACTAATATGAAAATAGGCGCTGCCTATAAGTGAGTGCATACATTTATTGTTTTCATTATTGGGATGAATTTGTATATGGTCGAAATGTCATATATATACATATGCCCATGTATAGTACATTTGAAGCTAATTGTTCATCTTGATTGAAGGGCATTCTGAAAAATCCAGTCCAGTGTTTTCGCAACAATACGTAGGCCTATTGTCAGTGATACCAAGGGCATTGCTACATTCTTTACATGCAGCATTTGGGCAAATATTATTGCACCAAACCAATGACGTTACAAAATTTGTAGCAGTGTGTACTGGATAAATGGCTTCTTAGTGGGAAGACAACAAAGGGTAATTGTGGATGGAGTATCATCAAAACCAGTACCCATTCTCTCCGGCGTCCCCCAGGGCACATGCCTAAGTCCTATCCTATTTTTGTTCAATGATAATGACATCACAAGTAATATAAAATCCCAAATGCATTTATTTGCGGATGATGCCTTGCTATATAGGCCAATTCATTCACTTGAGGACCATCACACAATGCAGCAAGACTTAATTAGGCTTGAGGAATGGGCACAGAACTGGGATATGAAGTTCAATGCATCAAAATGCTACATTCCATGAAACGAGTCGGTGAGAAGTCTACCAACTTCTACACTGTGTAACCACATCCTGGAGTCTGTCACCACTAACCCATACTTAAGGGTCATGTTCAATGAGGACATGCGCTTCACAACTCACATTGGAAACATGTGTGCCAAAACTAGTTGAACCCTGGGTTTTCTTAGCCACAACCTTAAAAATTGCCCTAAAAAGCTTCGTGAAACCGCACCATGTGCCTGTTAATTCTGGAATATGCCTCAGTAATATGGGACCCACACCTGACCCGGGAGCAACACGACATATAGCGCATTTAACATAAGGCAGGACGATTCATGCTGAGGCATAGATTACTTAGTACCAGGAAGAAGAGGACGTTTAAAACAACACATAGTCACATTGACTACAAGCACAGTTTGTAATTATGTTTGTAAAGTGAGTTAAATTTCGGCTAAGAATTCCCGAATGTCGCGATCATGGGGAAATGGAAATATTCTGCACTGGTATGTGGCAAAGTAATGATATCCAATTTGAGGGTTAAATTTGATGATCAACCAAGTAAGATATTCCACTTTTTTCTTTGGTTGTGGATAGGGGTGAATTGGAATGGGTGGTAGGGCTGGTGGAAACCTCAACCCTGTTAAATGTTAACTTAGCCAGTCATTCTGGTGACATATTTTCAAAAATAGTCTTCCCTAAGAAGAGTATTTTTGAAAATTTATTGGTGTTAAATTTTCAAAAAATATCTCTAGGTCTTAAAAATCCTCTTGAATACATTTCAAGGATACGGGTGTGTCATGTGTGACAATTAAAGTGTAGGACAGAGTAGCCATATTATGCATACTGTATATCATGAACCTCCAGTCAAAAATTCTGCCGATAATACCAGCTATCTATAAGCGGGTAGTGAGTCCTGATAACAGTCAATAAGCGTGTACTCGGATAATAAAACTTGTACAAGACTCTTCTTTTTGATCGCATTTCCTTGTTTGTAATTGAAAAAGGTGGCGGTGTATTTATGCTGCATTTTTTGCGATTCTAAAGTGAAATTATTTTATTTTATGCTGAGATATTATCGTTAAATATCGTTTAATAGTGCTCATCATGTATATATATGCTAAAATACAACGTTAGTGTGAGTAGCGGCGAATGCTAGTCAGTGATAACATCAGTTTCGGTCTTGGACCTTTACACGGGAAATCCGGATAAAACTTAGTGAAACCGTGTAAAAATACCGGCAAACGGACTAAATCTTATCTTTGTTTCTGCCAAAATTCATGATAATATGCATGTTTCCGATAGTTTTAAACCATTTATCCAGATTTGGTTATTGCATACAGCCTAAACATATATCTATATAATGAAGCTATTTAATGCCTTTGATTTATTTGCATATGGATTTTTAGTTGCAACAAGTAGAAGTTGGTTTGTCAGTGTGTCAGTCAATCTGTCTGTCATATATTTGACTTTTGTGATGAGGTTCCCTATGTCTATAGCATGTTACACTTGGTTCTATTCTATTTGGCTTTATTTAATTATATGTTTCTTTTTTAAAATCTTTTTATTCACTTTTATTTATTTGTGCTGGCAACATACATGATGGCAGACTTGCTTCACTGTACAACATAGTCAATGATAACTATGCTAGTAAAAGGTTTGTCTTTCATAGCAAAGAGTGTTGTCTCTCCACCTAGACACCTGAGCGACAACATGCATGGAAACAGCTACCAACTGTCATCTTGTTCCAAGGACTATAGAAGCCTCTTCCCTCTCCCCATCAGGATGTGGAAAGCTATACAACCGTGGATAGTGTTGCACGGATCGTGTAGAGCCTGGCCAGAATGGCCCCGTACCAGCGCTTTCCCTCTTCACCTCTCTAATATGACCATAGCTGTCTGTCTGCATAGCACGTGTGTCATAGCATGCTTACATGTAGAAAAACGATAGTCCATAAGATCGCCTACTGCACATGCGCGATGATCCAGATAGGCCAGGCATGCTGTACTGTAGGTATGGAGCTGGCATGTATGTAGATATTTCATGTGGTCTCAAAATTGTTAATACAGGTCCCTTTCGCTCCATCTTTGGGTGAATCTTACAACAAATTACCTCAGGAATCCGAATCTGCATTCCAAATTAGGTGAGAGATGGCAGGGATAATTTGTATGCTATGAAATAGGCGCATGTACTACATACTTGTACTAAGAGCAGACCCCATAGTCCCTATGATGCCATAACATGTGACTGCATGGTTTTGCCTGGTTGTTGCAACCGCATGTGGATTGGCTGAGGCGGAGTGCTGCGATTTCTATCTCGCCATAGCTTACATGTATCTGTACCACGAATGAAAAGTGATCTAGCTGCAATTTTATTAGTAGCGCCGAAAAACTGTGCTAGCTAACTTCCAGCTTCTCAATAAGCCGAAAAACTGTGTCAGCTCATTTCCGGTAAAGCTGATTTCACTTCAACAGTATACTTACCTCCCTAATACTTTTGATATTGCTAAATATTGGCTTTCACTCAATAAACACTCAGATTAAAACAGTTAGGCGCCCCTAGTGGGCAGGGAGTCAGAGCGTAGTCTGGCGGATGCCAGCCCCACCACCGCACATGCGCAGACTAGCACTTCCTCTTTGCTAGATTATTGGCAGAGGGATCACACATGTTTTTTTGTGCAAAAGCTTTTCCTTGCTCTTAAACTGTTTTAACATAACTTGGTGGTGTTATTTTGGAGTGATAGTCACTGATTAGGATGGCACGAAGGATCACTTCGCCAAAGGGGGACCTAGGACCTTTAAATCAGGTGACTTCTAGTATAATTAGCGAGTTTTTCTTCCCGGTGTATTGTGTTTCCGGGACTCGCGGTTACCGTGATAAGCGCCTTGGTTAGTTGGTTTATGTCAACTCGGTGCTACCTAGGGCTAATTTCTTTTTCTGTTTATGTCCACAGGTCTGTATGACGCTAGGTGGTGGCATCACAGCAGCAGAGAGTTAGTTTTCTCTCCACCATGGTTCCATTTCCTACTAACACTGTTAGGTTATCTAACCAAAGGAAAAAATTTATGTCCAGTGAGTTGGAGGCCTAGTATAAAGGTCTTCTCACTTTGCCCTCTTGATCCAATTCCTTCCCCATGAGGTGGAGAGAGTTAAGAGGCGTGCAGGTGGTGGAGTACTCTGGTTCGTCACGTTGGATGGTTTGTCTATACAAGGTGTCAGGTATCTAGTTATGATAATGTGGTGATGTTAATTATAGTAAGCAAAGGGAGATAATTAACATTTTTGCCAGAAAAGAGTTATCTATGTGTATCTGATGGTTGTGTAGTCGTCGTACCATTCAGCATACAATTCGTCCTTGCACTTGGATGTTTTGTTGGGATCGATTTTTCCTGTCATGGGATTAATGACGTCATAATCAGCCTGGCTATGTGTTTATCAGCAATTCAAGTTGCAATGCTGGTTTCTGATGTATTTTGATCTTTATGATCGTTTTCCTTCTCTTTGAGTTGGTTTGAGTGTCTAAGCTTAACTAGTTTGCTCATACTCCTCGTCCTTTGCCCTGTTTCAGGGACCGGGTTGCGCGTCCTGTGGACGATGTCTGCATGATAAGTTCTTGCCTCATCTTTGCTATCAATGTAGCCCTTGTGGTCCCTTGGCTAATTGTGACATATGTAAGCACTGGGGGGGCGAGTTAATGTCCGAATTCTTGTGCTTGCAGGCGACGGACAAGGTGGTAGAGGAGGAGAAGAAGAAGAAGCGGAAACGAGAGGTTGTAAGTAGGAAGGGTAAGGGGAAGGCCTCGTCCGCGGTGGATATGGAGGCCTTCCGGACCGAGATGTTGGGAGAGATGAAGAGGACATTAAAGGATTTGGTTCCAGGGTTGCTTCGTGGCATGCTTCCTGGACCAAATCCTTTACTGTCCTCATCATCGGCTTCGGAGCAGGTAATCCCCGCCTCTGGATCGGTTTTCCTTAGACCGCTTCCGTTGTTCGACGATTCAGAGGTGGCCCCATTAGAGGGGGCGTTCCACGACCCTGGCAGCAGGCTTATTGCCGCGCCGATAGGGGACCGTGGACGGTTGTCGCTGGAACCCGCGGGCTGCTTATCAGTCCAGGGGTATCCGCACGCCGCGGTGGCCAGTACCTCCTATGGCACCGTTCCTGGTCAGCCCGGGTTAGCTCTCTTTGCTGACCCGGGGTCTAATCTTTCTGACCAGGGTGATGAGGATTACCTGCTAGGGTCGCCTTCTGACGACGTGGACATGGATGAAGACGTTTGTGCACCCCTCGCGGGGAATACAGGCGGCTTCTTCCACGGTTTTACTCACCCTGGAGTAGAGTCCGCGGCTCAGGTGGTGGCCCAGGGCGCTGCTGATGGCCAGCGGTACCGCATACCTCGGCTTGCCGAGGGTGTTGCTGGTGCTGGCCGGGCCCGTGGTGGGGCGGTATGTACCCCGCGCTCTACCACGGCGCCTGCTCCTGGTCAAACCAGTGATATTGTCATGCCGCGGCTGTTAGGCCCGCATGTTTTCCCTGGCTTGCCAGGTGTATCAGCGTACCCGCCGTCAAGCTCTGCTGATTGCGCTCAGGAGGAAGACGAAGGCCCTCGTCTTGTAGAGCGCTCGCAGTTAGCCACGGAGGAGGATTGGTCTGACGCTTGCCAGTGGTTGGTGACCGTTAGGCCTGATCTGCCCGTGGAGCAGTCGGCTAGCCAGCGTGACCACAGGCCGTGGTTAGCTGGGAAACCGACTGCTAACGCTATGCCTTCTCTGCCGCTGGCGGAGCATGTCGTTGACATGTTCGAGGCGGCGGAGTCGTCCATTAAGTCGGGTGGACGTCTCGCGAAGGCCCCTCGCGAGGTGGCCAGGCGTTGTCGCATCGTGCCCCTGGATTACCAGCGGTACGGTGTGGTACCCAAGCCCAGCGTGGATGACCGCGCGGCTTTGGGTGAGGATGCGCGGCCAGGCTCCCGTTCTGACACGGGGGGTCTTGTGCTCGAATGCGTTGCGTTCGGCGAATGCCGCGTTGCGTGATGCGGAGGAGAGTGGGAGGGCTTCGATTGCCGCTCTGTCCCACGTCTCCCAGCTGTTACAGGGGGTAGTAACGGCATCCGCATCGCGCCAGCCGAGTCCGGTCACGGTCCAGCGAGCCATCCAGGATGGTATTAACCTGGCGCTGGACTGTATGACTCGGGCAGTGACCAGGAGTGTCCGGGCAAGATGCACGTTTGCCCTGGACAATCTGTGCCCGTCTCAGGACCTGTACAATAGGCTACTGCGTACGCCTATGACGGGTCCTGGTCTTTTTGGAGGTGAGGGATGTCGACACCTCCAGGAGACGGTCACCCTGGTGAATAACCAGAGGGCGCTGCGCGAGCAGTTTGAGGTGCTGCGTCGTGCTAACGTTCGCGCCGCGGCCCCTGCGTATCGTCCCCTGCAGGCTCGAGGTGGTGCTGGCCAAGTCAGAGGCCAGCCACCGTCGCAGCGTCGGCCTCGGCCGCGTGCGATTCGGCCAGCAGCGAGGGGGGCGCAGGCTCCTCAGCCGCCGTCAGCCAGGCAGCCGCCCGCGCACCGAGGTGCGCGCGGGGCGGGGCGCGCGAGGATCTGGGCGTGGTTATCGGTCCTGACGGGACGCTTACCGCGGTAAGAACCACTCCGGTGTTTATGGCGACGGGGACAGTGCCGCTCTTGCATGCCTCGTGTCCACCTCTGTCCCTAGGTGGACCGGTGGGAGGCCGGCTAGCCGACCACATGCAAGAGTGGGAACGGTTAACTCAGGACCGTTTAGTCTTGCGATGGCTTTCCGTCGGGTATCATCCAGAGTGGATGACAGGCCCGCCGTCGCGACTGTCTCTAGTGCCAGTCTGGACTCCCATTCCGAGAGATCCAGAGCAAAGGTTGTGTATCGAGGAGGAAATAAATTCCCTCATACAAAAAGGAGCTATTCAGCCGGCACAAAGGTGTCCGGGCTTCTATTCAACCCTGTTCTTAGTAACAAAACGCACCGGAGGGTGGAGACCGATTCTCAACCTCAAGCCATTGAACAAGTTCATCGAGACGCCCAGTTTCAAGATGGAAACGGTGCGCTCGGTGTTGGCGGGGTTGGAGAGGGGGATGTGGACGGCGTCGATAGATTTGAAGGACGCTTATTTCCACATCCCCATCCACGGGAGTTTCTGTCGCTTCCTGAGATTTGCATTCCAGGGCAGACAGTGGGAATTCAGGGTGTTGCCCTTCGGAATTTCCACGGCTCCTCGGGTTTTCACCCGTGTGGTTCTTGCGATCACAGCATACCTCCGCAGGAGAAGCATAGCAGTCCACACGTACATAGACGACTGGCTGTTAAAGGCACACGACAAGGAAGCTTTATCGGCCAATCTGGTGATTGTTTTGAAAACTCTCTCGGATTTGGGCTGGATGATAAATTTTCCGAAATCAGAGCTGACTCCATCCCAGAAGTTTGTTTACCTGGGAATGTTCTTCGATCTGGAGATGGGATATGTTTATCCTACTCAGGAGAGAGTGCAAAAACTCATCTCGTTAATTCAGTCAGTGTGCGACAGTCGTCATGTCCTGGCACGGGTTTACTTGAGAATGCTGGGGTTGATGGTTTCTTTGGAACCAGTCATTCCTCAGGCCGCCTTACGCAGGCGGCCGATCCAGTTGTTTCTCATGACACAATGGACCCAGAGTACAGGTTCGCTGGACTCGAACGTGTCAGTGTTGGCGCCTCTGATTCACCACCTGCAATGGTGGTTGCTCACAGAGAATCTCTTGGTGGGGGTTATGCTGACCCCTCCCCACCCTCAGGTGACTGTGTATACAGATGCATCGATGGAGGGCTGGGGGGCTTGCCTGGAAGAGTCCACGATATCAGGGCTTTGGAATCCGGAACAGTCAAAGGAACATATAAATCTACTGGAGCTAAGAGCAGTAGTCCTGGGCCTGGAACATTTCTTACAGAAAGTTCAGGGCAAGATTGTTCTTATTCGTTCAAACAACTCAACAGTTGTGACTTACATAAACCGCCAGGGCGGAACGAAGTCGCCCAGTCTCTGTATGATGACATGGAGACTGCTTTGTTGGTGTCTGGATCACCAGATTACCTTGAAAGCAGTTCATATTCCGGGAAGGTTAAACCTGCTAGCAGACTCATTGAGCCGAAGGATGAGTGTTTTACCCACGGAATGGCAACTAAATCAATGTGTGGCGGATCGTCTGTTCGACCATTGGGGGAAACCCAACATCGATTTGTTCGCAACGAGGAAGAATGCGAAGATGACGACGTACGTCTCTCCGATTCCGGATCCAAGCGCTTTCACAACAGATGCGTTAGCTATCAGCTGGGGGAGAATGTATGCATACGCATTCCCTCCAGCAATCCTGATTCCAAAAATTCTTCAGAAAATCAGACAAGAGGAATGCCAAGTGCT
Source organism: Chaetoderma sp. LZ-2023a (assembly GCA_034401795.1). NCBI lineage: Eukaryota > Metazoa > Mollusca > Caudofoveata > Chaetodermatida > Chaetodermatidae > Chaetoderma > Chaetoderma sp. LZ-2023a. Next base: position 84,679,314 of record CM067369.1, on the reverse strand, counting down.
TCTGATCGCCCCGGATTGGCCAAGCCGATCATGGTATACGGATCTGCTGGACCTTCTGGTCTGCAATCCGGTTCCTCTGCCTCTGATGGACGATATTATCTTCCAGGGCAAGGTCCTTCACAACAATCCGTCAATGTTCAGATTGACTGCGTGGATGTTGTCAAGGAATCTAGAATTAAGGAGGGCTTTTCTGAGCAAGCAGCCATGTTTATGGCCAAAGCCAGGAGGGGGTCAACCTCCAGAGCATATAATTATAAAATCAACAGATTTGCAGAATGGTGCTCAAAAAGATGTATTGATCCAATGGATTCATCTATTCAAGTAGTAGCTGATTTCCTCTGTCACCTCTATGATGCCTATAGCCTCAAGCCTAACTCTATTGCTGGTTATAAGTCAGCATTAATGTCTGTTATTCCTTGCTTGGCTAAGAGGGGAAGTGATGAAGTAAATACATTAAATGTATTAATTAAAGGCATGGGCAATCTAAGACCAAGGAATCCACCGGTGATTCCGTCTTGGAGTTTATCGCTAGTGCTTCAAGTACTAGGTGATAAGCCTTTTGAACCACTTAGTTCCATTTCTATGAAACTATTAACACTGAAGACTGTGTTTTTAATTGCTGCGGCCTCGGCTAGGCGTAGGAGTGAAATTCATGCCTTATCAGCCGAGGATGACCGTTTTGTGGTTTCAGGGGAAGGCCTTAAGCTGCTACCTAGGATTAATTTCTTGGCTAAAAATCAGTCGTTGAAATATCCAGGTCAACCTATTATTTTGCCTGCTTTAACTAGGTATGATCCTAATTCTAAAGCATGGTGTCCTGTCCGGGCGCTTTGCCGGTACAAGCAACGTACGGCGGAGTGGCGCACCGATCAGTCAGCGTTATGGTTGTCATATATTGAACCCCATGGCAGGGCTTCTAAGGACACCATTTCCAGGTGGATTGTAGAATGCATTCAGTTTTGCCATAAATCCGCCACCGGGAAGCAGGTTGACGTGGCCAAGGCTCACAGTGTCCGCGGCGTAGTGACATCCACGGCCCTATTTAATGGGGTCCCTGTGGATGATATTATGTCGGTGGCTCAGTGGCACTGTGAGTCAAGTTTTACAGACCATTATCTCCGTGACACCTCTAATCCTCTCGCCTTGTCGATTTTGAAAAAATGACTCGGTTTATATTTTTTTGAGGAGGTTTTTTCCTCATTACTTATATATTTCACAATTAATTTATGGAAACACCCACTTTTTTGGGCCTGCATCAGTCTTCACCAATGGGAAGATGATGTCAGCAGCTTTTCAACAAGGTCAGTCTTGTTCATGTGTTGTCCATTGTTGATTGTATTGTCACGTTACCCGTTATTAATATGGTGATGGTTTGTGTATTTGTGTGGTTCATTGTTGAGGGTTACGAAAATGGAGCTTTTTCGTCTCTGTCCTGTAGTACATGGCACTTGTACGTAGAGAGCGTATAGGACATTGAGGTCAGTCGACTCTTCCTCCCAGGAAGGAGGGGGGGGGAGCGCATATGACATTCGGTCATCTCTCATACATCGGTGGTGTTATCCGATGGTTAGTCAAATCCTGACTGTTTTTTCATACAGTTTCAGAAGTTTAAGTGCCTTAAACGCAGAAAAGCGTATAGGGATGAGCTGGTCTTTTGACCTCGCCTCCCTCCCGCCAGATTCACTTTCGAATTCTGGCAATATCAAAAGTATTAGGGAGGTAAGTATACTCTTGAAGTGAAATAAACGAAATCTAGGATTTCTTTTTTCACGAGAGAGTTGATACTTACCTCCCTAGATACGGACCCGGCCTCTCCACCCCACAGAGGCTCGGTCTTCAGGCTCTTAATAGTTGCATGTGTGTCAGCCAATAATCTAGTCAGAGGAAGTGCTAGTCTTCGCATGCGCGGTGGTGGGGCTGGCATCCGCCAGACTACGCTCTGACTCCCTGCCCACTAGGGGCGCCTAACTGTTTTAATCTGAGTGTTTATTGAGTGAAAGCCAATATTTAGCAATATCAAAAGTATTAGGGAGGTAAGTATCAACTCTCTCGTGAAAAAAGAAATCCTAGATTTCGTTTAAATAACTGTATTGCATGAATTAAGTGTACCATCGAGCTGATTCTTTTTATATGTAGGCTTAATGCGTTAATACTGTTGAACACTTCCTCATTGTTCAGAACATTCGGTACTGTGCAGCACCTGAGCTTGTCGCATCATTCGTCTTGTGCCGAACTCCTGTACTCGTCGTGAAAGTTTCAGAGCTCTTCGCGAAACTCACACTATGTTCAACACCATCTGACTGCTTTGTTCCTGCAAACTCATAGTGAGCGGACTTTTTCAACTATAGTTTTTGATCATCATTCTTCAGCTGTTCTGCCTTTTGCTCAACTTTATATTGTATAAACCTTTTTGTGCAGCACTTTTCCGTTCAAGAGTCGATGACTAATAGGCCAACTTGAAAGCCATTTTATTTTCCTCATTGTAACATCTTTCTCTCGCCGACGACTCTTAGGCGTGATTACAATTCGCTTACACTTCTGCGCCTACAGTGTGCCTCTGTTTTGTTAATCTTATGCAGACAACTATTAGGCGTGTTGTTTTTTAGGGGTGTCTCAGTACGTATCGTGTATCGTGATACTAAAGCTTGACAATACATGTATCGTATCGGCACCTCTGTGTCGCAATACAGAGGTGCACTATGGTTAGCCATTAGATTTTAAAATTAATTACTGACATGACTTAATAGCATGCATTATTTTCATCTTATTTTAGCACAAATTTTAGTTTACACCAAATTATCTTGGTAAATACATGGAGATTGAGATTTTTGCTTGTCAGTACTTTATTACACTGTTAAATATGTCAAAATGTTTTGTTTCACATTTTCCTTTGCTGAAAGTGATTACAGCCAAAACATTTACTATGCAAATCTTTTGTATATAATACAAGTCATCGCCATATCCTCTTTATTAGGACAGACAAGTCCTCAGTAATCACTAGGTTGTGTCAATTTAGCCATTTGATGATATATATTGTATAGGGATGGGAGTATCACGATACGTATTGTATCGTGAGGGCCCTGGCAATACACACCCCTATTGTTTTTACGACCAAATTCGGCCCATTGCTAAATTATCTTATTAACTTTTTCACGGCTTGTGCGGAGTTGTGCCGTTCTTGCATAGACATGTATAATTATATTTTTGTCTCATTTACTGTATTATATATATTGTACGTCACACTCGCCATTTTAACATAACACACCAACAATAGTGCATTAACATTAGGATCTTTATATCAACACTATACACTAGGAAGCTCGTCTTGTGCCCAGAAACGACACTAGTTCGGCACAATCTAGCATAGATAGTAGCTCAGTTATTTGTGTTAGAACTCCGTTAACAAGCTGAGGCTGTTGGTCTATTAAAAGGCAGCTAATTATTGTGAAGCTCGCTTCAGCTACCACAAAAGTCTAGTGGTTAACCTGCAAAAGAGTCCAAACAAAAGGTCCACAAAAGAGCCATAAGGGCCAGCAGCAACTGTCTCAATTTGTGACTAACTCTGGCCTATCTTCGGCCAATACTTGCTTATATATCTATTAAGTCCCTCCTCCAGTATGGTTGCGCCGTCGTGGAAATCGCTTAGGTTTCTCGGTGGACTCAATCTTAACGGGGACGCATCACACTTCCATCAGTATCTTCAGTGATACACTAATAGGGTAGAACTTTACACCAAAGAAGGAATTCAGTGCGAAAATAATACTAACCTACTATATCGGCCTAGTAGTGAATCTTGGGCTTAAATTTAAATATATACCTAATGCAGAGTAACTGTTAACTCCCAGAAAGCTGGTAGTCGAATCATCCTCCCCCCTATGCTCGGCATAGGAGTGAACACCTACAATTGGATACTTTTATCGGCGCCCTAAGTGCAAAACTCGCTCTCAAAGAAAAGTTGGAGCATGCCAGTCTTCAAACCCTTACTGCCACTGCAGTCTGAATACAAAACTTCCTAGAGCGGGAAAAGAATGCTTGACGCCAAAACCACCCAATAAATATGGTGGCACAAAGGCAAATGACAACGGCACCAAACAACACCGATCACACAGCCACAATAACCGAGACACTTACACACGACACAATCAGCGAACAACCACCAAACCAAAACGATCCGACTGGTCGGCACCAAAATGGCAGATGATGGGGTCAGGGCAAACAAGGGCCCTCCAACAATGCCCCCGGCCCCAACAGCAACCACAACAACGGTTACAGGCACCAAACAAATGCAAGGTTGGAGGAGATCACCAGTCAAATGGTGTCTCGTACCAACCTGTTCAGCACACTCAGTGCAACAGTGGTGCCGCAAAATACCACACAAACAAGCACACACTCAGAGACATGTTTTGAATGTGGTAAACCGGGCCATTGTAGGGAACGTTGTCCAAATAGACAACCCTCTAACCCCATGGTCCCTGGCCATACCACTCTACAATCAGATGGGGCATTAAACTAAGGAGGGTGCTGAACACAGAGTCAGTTCGGTGCCCATCCAAAACCCCATTCATACCAACACCTGCACTATGCCTACTCCAGCCACTATCCATACACACACGCACACACCTTTAGCCACACCAGTATCTGCGGCACCTGCCACGCCAAAGGTACTGACGCCTACCTCTCTCCCAGCACCGGCTGTCCCCGCCCAGGCTGGAACCACCATTCCCTCTTTCATATGTAGGACTGCCGTAGTTGGCGCTACAACTTCTACTGAACCTGCGGCTATATTTGCACCAAGACCAGCCAATATGGTGTCTGTAATACCAACATCACAGCACCTTCACCCACAGCATCCACCCATGACGGTAGTACCATGTCCGATGACCCTGGTCATGAGCCTAGATGGATAAAGCATACAAAACACAAACACCAAAGTAAGCAGTTCATATGATGCTGTGTCTTCTGTGCCTCCAAGAGGCACAGGATGACACACTGTAAAAAGTGGGCAGGACAGCGAAAAATCTGTTCCTGCACCATGAACGCAAATCCACAACCACTACATGTAGCCACTGATAACAGACCATCTTCACCCACAACACTAACCACTACCTGCTACCCCCAACTTCGTCAGCACCAGTGCAAAACCCGCAACAGCACCGACAGGCCAGTCCCTTCATCACTAAGCTACCTATACTTTTAATGCAAGCCATCGCTAAACAAGCCTTTTACATAGAATACCCACAAGCCAAGGAGGAGAAACCATTTACAAATGTGCCTGTCTTTTTGGCAGAATATCTACCAGTGCTACCGTAGCTGGTGCTTCCATTACAGTTGCCAATCACCTATATGAGAACATCCTGCCTCATAGATGGCCCACACTTAGGCCAACATCCATATTCTTACATACAGCTACTGGCGCCAACGTCCCAGTGGCTGGTATAGTTAACATCCTTATACAGATAGAGGAGATGCAATTCATACAACGAGTTGTGGTTACCTCCATCCAAAGTGATGCCCTCCTCGACGCTGACTTCCTAGGTGCCTCTGAAGCCGTAATATACTGCCAACAACAAGAACTCGACATACATGGCCGTCGCGTACCCTTAGGGCTGGAATCATCAATGTATAACACATGTGCATTGATATTGACTTCTACAGCCACAGTTGAACTGGACCGGGAGGAACTTCTCTGGGCCACTGCATCACACTTACATGTACTCCACAGTAACACACAGCTATGCTGGAGCCAGATCCAGAATACACAACAGCTTCACAATGCTTCACAATGCGTCAGCCCACACTTACTAGTCTCAACCACCAATAAAGATCAGATACTTTTCCGAGTATTCAATGGCACAGCTGGTGCTATTACATTCACCCTTTGGCATTCGCTGTGGCCACTTCGTGGAGGTAATTTCCGTGGAGAAACAGTCAGACACACATACACCCACGATAACCTACCCAAACACGTATACGATCTTTACTAACACGCCACCCTGGGCCTAAGTAAGGAACATAAGCATGATGTATGCCGATTACCTGGTCCAGTCCCCTAGTCCTTGCAGGTAAAAAGGATGTGTCCTTGCAATTTTGCATTGACTGTCGTCGCCTGAATGACCTAAGCATGAAAGATGCATATCCTCTCCCTCACATCGATCAGGCTCTGGATTCATTGGCTGGAGCCAAATGGTTCTGCACCTTAGACCTGGCGAGTTGTTATTGGCAGGTAGCCATGGAGGGTGCCGATTGCGAAAAATGCCGTACGGCCTGTGCAACGCCCCTGGAACATTTGAGCGACTAATGGAACAGGTGCTCACCAAATTCTGCTTGTGTTATCTTGACGATGTTATTGTATTTGGCGCCACATTTGAGAAAACCTTGGCCAATCTAGCCGAGATATTAGAACGGTTTAAGAATGTGAATTTAAAGCTCAAACCGAAAAAGTGCTATTTCTTTCGACAACAGGTTGAATTCCTGGGCCATATCATATCTGCTGACAGCGTGGCGACCCAACCCAAGAAGACACGCGGTAGCCGAGTGGAAAACTCCCACTACGGTAACTTATACCCGCACCTTCCTTGCTCTGTCAGTATTGTCCGCTATTTTAACGAAACTGCGGTGCCGTTATTTCAAATCACGAAAAAGGACCAACCCTTCGAATGGACGAGTGAATGTGAGGTGGCTTTCAAGGCGCTGAAAGCACATCCAATTTCCGCGCCATTTCTCGCTCACCATAACCACAACCTCGATTTCATCCTCGACATGGACGCCTCTTCATTTGCCATTTGCGCCATTCTATCCCAGGTCGCAGAAGATGGAACACAGCAGGTTTTGGGTTATGGATCGCATACCCTCATAAAACTGAGAAACGGTACGTTACAATGAAGCGAGATTTACTAGCAGTGGTGTACTTTACTAAGTAGTACAAATGCTTTCTATACGGGTGACCGTTTACTTTAAGTACCGATCACACCTCCCCACGCCTCCCTACGGTGGCTCAGGAATATGAAAAATCCCGAGGGCCAAATAACGAGGTGGCAGGAATCCCTGCAGGCCTATAACTTTACAGTCGTGCATCGACATAGCAAATTGCATGGAAACACCGATGCCCTGAGTTGAATTGGTCTCAAGGGAGACATAGTTCTAGAACTCCAGTGTGAGGACTGGACGGTGGCAAAAATCGCTCATGAACAAGCAACAGATGCACACATACACACGACACATACACGCGTGAATCCAGGATGGGGCACACCCTCCACAGTAATCTGTTAGTCCGATATTATTACCAGCGATATACTGAATGCCATGTGCACAATGACATTCTCTATATCAATAACCACCTCATTGTCGCTGAAAGCTTTTGAGCTCCCATACTCAAACAATTACATGACAATGCAGGACATCTAGCCATTGACCGCATGACAGAACGAATCAAATCCCGCTTCCACTGGATAAACATAACACGATAGCATGAAGGCATATGTGGCCAAATGTGTGCTCTGCCAATGCCATGCTGTTGGCCAACAAAGCTTGGCGCCATTACAGACCAAAATCGTAGACACGCAGTGGAAGTGAGTGGCTATCGTTGTGTTCAACCCCTTACACAACGGATGAGGCAATAAATAGATCCTCAACTCCAGGACTATTTTACAAAGTGGGTGGAAGCATTTGTTTTTGCCGGACCAAGAGGCAGCCACTGGCAGATGTCCTGGCCAGCAATGTGTTCTTCTGTTTTGGTGTGCCTTATGAGCCACATTCCAACCAGGGTCTGAACTTTGAGAGCTGTTTGATTGCCGAGTTCTGCAAATTATTCCACATTGTTAAAACGCAAGCTATCCCCTATCATCCGCACAGCGACGAGATGGTACAACGGTTCAACCGTACTTTAGCGGTAATGTGAACGAAGGAAACTCACCTTGATTGTCGAAGGTCCCTTCTCTGCCCCGTGATCCCTTATCAAATGGTGGATGGCAAATCGTGACTGGTGGTCGACACTGGCTCTTCAAGCCGTTGTGATAAGTATGGTTCATGTACACTAGTATGCAGATGGCTGTCATTTTTAAAAATTTTAAATTCTTTTACCGCCAAATTTATTTATTCATTTATCTTTGATTGCTTACTATGCATAGTTCATACTATTGAAGCTACATGTATGCCATAGGGTGTTGAATGCAATTCATCTTACACTATGATGATTGTTGACATACTGATTTTCTCCCCTTTTTATTCTAACGTGAATAAGATATGTGCCGTCATAATCAGCGTTGTTATTTTATATCTGTTCTTATATTCAAGGCTGTTCTTTCTTGAGCAACCCCATTTTAAGGGTTCTTAATCAATTTCTTAGTTGCTCCCTTATGAGTTTAGTTTTCTTCTTCTTATGGCTAACAACTAATTCTCCTCATCTCATATCTTTCAGAAACCAGCTGACTGTCCATCATGTCATCTCTTCGTTAAAGCCAAGTTTAATCCCCATGATTGCACTAGGTGTAGTACTTGCGCTCTGCTCTTGAAATGTTTTGTATGTGAGTCGTGGCCTGCTGATAATTTTTCTCACATTTTGTCTCAACAGGTTAAGGACAGGGCAGCAGGTGAGAAGAGGAGGGTTGAGAAAGAGAGTTGTGGTAAGAAGATGAACGTGTCCATGACTGACATGGAAGCCTTCTGTGCTGAAATGATGGGTGAAATGAAGAAGACGATAAAAGATTTGGTACCAGAGTTGTTTCGCAGCATGCTTCCCGGTCCAAGTAGTTTACCAGCTTCTTCATTTGCACCAGAGCAAAATGTCCCCGCCTCTGGTTCAAGGGTTTCCGATAAGATCCAACCAGTTTTAGATAGACCCAGGCTGGAGGCTTGCCTCGTTCGCTGGTCCAGGGTCGAAAGCCATGGCCTTGAGTTCCCGCTCAATGGGTTCTCTAGAGCAGCCTACGGCTCCAAGAATCGAAACCTCTACCAATTCTTTCCATGTTCAGGCTGGGTTTGGTCTCTTTTCAAACCCGGCGGCTAATATTTCTGGACAGGAAGAGGAAGACATTTTGTTAGGGTGTCCCATTGAGCCGATGGCCATGGAGTAGGATACCGGGTGACCATTTCCATGTAATTACTCCCGCGGGAGTAAGTTTCATGGCTCAATGGGCAGGCCGGGTCAGGGCCACTGGCTGCCATACCATATTCCTAGACTTGCCGTGAGACACGTTACGGAAGGCTCGGACCACGGTGTCATGCTTTTAGGCCCCCCCGTGACGCCACGGATCTGGCTCCTGTTATAGCTATCGTAACAAGATTTTCATTCGGGGGTGGGGTGGGGGTGGGGGGGGCGGCTTAGCTCTAACTGTGGGACAGCAAATGGAGCGACTGCCCAACAGACTGGTATAAATGTGTATCTTAGTGACTCTGATGGACTGACTGACAGACTGGCTGATTGACTGTTAGATCGATTCATTGGCTAGTAAGTGTGCTGGCTCAATCACTGACAGTTACTGATTGAATGACAGCCTGATTACTACTTGTTGGCTGATTGATTGACAGTTTCACAGCTGGTTGATTTCTTAAATATGAACAACTGCTCAAACTAAATGTTAAATAAATTGTTTTTCCGTAAAATTTCAGCCTTCAGTAATCATCAGTTGTACTTATACATTCAGCATTTACAGTTTTATTCCAGTCTTACTAGTGTGTTCAAGTTATACCCCACACACTATCTTCTGTCTATCGCTCTCCTGCACACAACTTTCAGCTCACATTTATATTGCATTACCATTTATCACCATGTCAATAAACAGAAATAGATTTTATATAATAGCAGTTAGAGAGCCATAATAGAAATAATTAATTATCCATTTCATTTCCAAGGTCCAAAATCTGATTATTTCTCTAGTAATTTCATGTAAATTCAGATGATTATTTTTGAAAATAATTTAATCAAAAGTGGTTGCTGTTTAGAATGCAACAACCTTGAGTCAAATTACTTTAGCAATTAATCATCAGATTCCACCTGGATACCAATATGGTCAGTATATATTGTTTGTGTTATTTACAGAATGAAAGGGTTAATAGCAGTTGGTGAAACATTACAAATTATAATATAAGGCATACAGGAAAATTCCACCTGTGATATGTTTACATTTAATTTTGTAAGTGTTCTTTTATCGAGGTATAAACTTGTAGAAACTAAGTTGTGTCCTGCTAATTGCACATCTGTCTCACTATTTGTAGTCCATTCTTATTGATTGGGCAGATTACTGGCCAATAGGCATAAGTATGGCGCAAGTCTAGCCTTTAATTGACAATAAGTAGGCTGTATACTGCTTAATACTGAATGGTCAGTCCACAATATTCAATGTCGGGTGTGCTGACTAGCTGGTATTAATTTTAACCTGTGTTGCATTCAGCTATTGCTTTTATGCAACTTTTAGCAACACCTTTAAAATTGACACCAGAAGTATTGTAAGACATACATAATACTTTTACTTGATTGATTGAATGTAGAAATTTATTAATCTAATTTTCATAAATATCAGCACAATAATTCAAGTACCATAATTTGCCACCTCTCCAATTAATGTCAGTCGACCCTGACATTAGGAAATTTATAAAATAAATTTATTATAATGTCATTGAATATGTTTTGCCTCCACTCCACATTTGAACACTTTCAACAGTATTTGATGAAGCAAACACATTTTGATATTCCATATTATGAGAATGTCATCCATAGCATCAGAACAGTTGAAACATTAATATTCATTATAACAATAGAATAAGCACAATTACCATATAATTTCTGTATTAATACACGTTCATTTGCAGTTGCTCATTATATCATATAATTAAATAGCTGATCACTTGCTTCAAATATAAACAATTACACTGATGAATTCTCATATAATCATGGCGGTGTCGAAATGTAGAAAAATCACTGTTCGTAACCGGTTCCATTTTCTCTGGGTCCGAGATGACTGTACTACTGGGTGTCCAGCCATAACAGTCCAGACCAAGCTGATAAAGAAATGTGTGGAATACATGAACATAATTTCACATCTGTCAAGATAAGCCTAAACAACCATACTTATAGTATCGCCTATTGTTACAGAATTGGTTGATAACAACGCACTGATGTGTTCGCCTATGGTGGGCGTGTTGGTCCAGTTGAAGGGTGTTCCCTATGCTAAATTGATGCCTATGGGCTCCATTGTGTGGAGCTGGTGTATCCAATGGGCATTCCTTTTGTCTCCTCCATGATGTGGAGTTTTCATCATCAGGGTCTGATTAGAGAACCTGTATGATTCTGAACTGGATGTCCATTCGTGAATGTCCAGGTTTGTGGAAATGTCTGTGGAGATTTGATATAGATCTCAAATGTTCTTGAATTCAGATCTTGAAGGTGCACAGGTCCATGTTCTCCTTGTGCGAAGCATGCTGGGAGGTGAGCGGTCGGTTAGTGACTGCTCCAACCTCTCCATTTGATAGTCCAGGTTTGTGAGCCTACAGGCTGTGTTTCTCCACAGTCTGTAGGCACCCAGATGTTCTTCTGGGATCGCTGGCCTCTGGTATTTAGCTGCACTCCCATCTCCTGTATCTCTGGAGACTGACCTTGGAGCGCTATCTTCTACTACACGTCTGCGCCTTGGCAACCTGCGTCCTTGGCAGGTCTACCATTGATGAACTAGGTGCTCCAGTGGCAGCTGATGGCGCCACTGTCACCTTTGGTGTCTTCTTGGCGCTGTGCAAGTCAGTGTTTGACTGAACGAGCAGTACATGTATATCAGTCTCCACTGAGTTTAGACTCAGTGCTGACAAGGATGGCAATGTAACTACCTCCGTCTCCCTTGGAAATGTGTTACTAGCTGAACTCATTGTTCAATAAATGATAATAACAACGTAATCAGATTGGTAAACCAATGTAGTAGGTGATTTAGCCTGATGCTTGGTCTGCTATTGTTACAGAATTGGCCACGGTTGTAGGGCGTATTTGCCATTTGATTGTAAGGCTTTTCTTGCAACAGCTTTTCATATAAACATTCAAAGTGCATTTTCTCTTGTATCATTTTAGACATTTCTGTCTGCCAGTTTTTATCTAGTTTATCCATTTCTAAATTTAAACACATTATTTTGTCTATATTCTGCTGATTATTCACATTTTCTTTTAATTTATCATTTTCATTTTTCAAAGAAGTTAGCTGATGTTCTTGCGACTTAATCAAAAAGCTATTCATATCCCTCTCGTATATTCAACCATTTCCATGTTCTGTTTATACTCGGGGGCTTTAGTATTTTCTGTTATGATATCATCAGCTTGACATTCTCTATAAAAGAGTTTGAATCTTAGTGATTGGTAGGTTACTAATGGCTGATACTGTAGCTTCATTAGATTTAGACTTGGATTGACACTTGACATCAGATTTTACTTGTTTTAACTGAGATTTTACTGACTGTAATTCAGTTTTAATCGTAGATACTGGCTCCATGAGATAATTAAATTGACTAGAGCTGACTGAATTAAATGGTAATTGATCCCTTTCTAATTTAGCAGAATCAAACTTAGTATTTTGAAGACAATTATGCCTTGTCTTTTTACCAGATTTCTTTTTCTTACATTTGTTTCTTTTTCTCTCAATATTTACATTTTGAGATACAGTGCTAGGTAAGACTAACATTGAATTTGAATTACTAGACTGAGATATACATGTATTTGTATTTGTTTGAACAAGTTTCTTTGAAAGATTTTGTAATGAATCTGCCTCACAAGGATTCGGAAAGCCGGCCTTAAACACCATGCCGACTCTGCCATATGCAGAACATATGATAGATATGTTTTCTGCAGCAGAGACATCCAGTAAACCTAATGGATGGCTCACGAGTGCAAATGGTGCATTACGTGGTATGGAGGTTAGCTGAAGAGTGGCCATCTCAGCCATCTCATGTGTCCCAACTGTTACAGGGGGTAGTGGCAGCATCCGCATCATGTCAACCCTCACCTGTCGCAGTCCAAAGAGCCATCCGGGATGGCATTAACCTTGCTTTGGACTGTATGACGTGGCCAGTTACCAGGAGTTTCTGGGCTCGGCACACATTTGCCCAGGATCTTTATAATCGGCTGCTGCGGACGCCTACATATGTTTGTCAATTTGTGGTGTTCTGTAGGGAGCGCATTCGTGCAGCACCCCCGCGTTCTGCCCACAGCAAGCCAGAGATGGTGGCCTTGTCATGGGCCAACCACAGATACAGCAGAGACCACGACCATGCCAGCACAGGCTAGTTAGGGGGAAGCAGGCTCCTCCAACGCAAATTGCTAGGCAGCCCGCACATCGAGGTGCGCGTGGCACCAGCAGAGGAGAGCAAGGATCTGGTCATGTGGGTCGGGCATGATGGCCCAGCCCTTACAGGTACGACTCAAATCCACATGCAAGAGTGGAAGCGTGTAACTCAGGACTGCCTAGTCTTGCCATGGCTTTCAGTCGGATACCACTATGACTGGATATTAACCCAACCATTGATTGTCTTCTGGTGTCGATCTGGACTCAAAATCCACGAGATCCAGATCAACAGTTGTGTATAAGCAAGCGATTCGGTCGGCACAGAATTTCCCAGGCTTTTATTCAACCATGTTTTTTTAGTAACAAAGATCACTGGAGGGTGGTGAAAATGATGTTGGCAGGGTTGAGAAATGGATTGTGGACGGCATCAATAGATCTGAAGGATGCATATTTCCACATTCCAAAAGCGAAGAGCTTTCGTCGGTTCATGAGATTCGCCTTTCAGGGCAACCAATATGAGTTCAAGGTTCTGCCATTTAGAATCTCGACGGCTCCTCAGTTCTTCACACAGGTGGTCCTTGCTATCACAGGATACCTCTGTAGAAGACCCGTAGCAGTACACACACATACATTTTGTACATAGATGACTGGCGGTTAAAAGCACATGGTCAGGAAAATCTAGAAATAGTTGTCAAACTTCTGACAGATCTAGGCTGGATAATCAAATTTCAGTACTCGGAAATGACATCATCCCAGAAGTTTGTTTACCTGGGCATGGACTTCTGTCTAGAGATAGGATATGTGGAAACACTCATCTCAGTAATTCTGTCAGTGTGCAACAGTCGTCAACTCCTGGCACAGGTTTACTTGAGAATGCTGGGGTTGATGGTTTCATTGCAATGTACATCTCCAATTCCAGTTCCGAGGGCTATCGTAGCAGATGCGCTAGCTATCGGCTGGGAAGGAATGTATGCATACGCATTCCCGCCAGCAATCTTGATTCCAAAATTTCTCCAGAAAATCAGACAGCAGGGATATCAAGTGCTTCTGATCGCCCCGAATTGGCTAAGCTGAGTGTGGTATACAGATCTCTGGACCTTCTGGTCTGCAATCCAGTTCCTCTGCCTCTGATGGACAATATTATCTTCCAGGGCAAAACCCTGCACAACAATCCATCAATTTTCCAATTAACTGCATGGATGTTGTCAAGGAACTGTTTTAAAAGAGATGTTAATCCAATGGATGCATCTGTTCAGGTTGTAGCCAGTTTCCTGTCATCTGTATGATGCCTACAGCCTCAATCCTAATTCTATTGCTGGCTATAAGTCAGCATTAATGTCTGTTATCCCTTGCTTGACTCATAGGGGAAGTGATGAATTATGTAATCTTAATACTTTAACCAAAGGCATGGGTAATCTAAGACCAAGGTTACGAACCCGTCTTTGAAATATCCTGGTCAGCCGATTGTTTTGCCAACTTTGACTGGGTTCGAACTTAATTCAAAGGCTTGGTGTCCGGTCCGCGCATTATCCCATTACAAACAACGCATCGAAGAATGGCAGACGGACCCTGGTTCTTTGTGGTTATCAGCTTACATTGAGCCCCATGGCATAGTGTTAAAAGATAACATATCCAGGTGGATTGTGGAATGTATACAATTATGCCGCAAAACTGCCACAGGCAAACAAGTTGACATGACCAAACCTCACAGTGTCCATGGTGTTGTGGTTTCCACGGCTATATTTAATGGAGTGGTGGTGGATGACATTATGTCGAGAACCCAATGGCACTGCGAGTCTTAGTTTTACTGACCATTATCTCTGTGACACAACCAACCCTCTCGCCTTATTTGGTCTGAAAAAATCACCCAGGTGAATATAATAATTGAATATTGTATATATAAGGCCTCTACTCGCATACAATGCTTTTTAAGAGTAGGAGACATCCGCTTGGCATCACTCTAACATAAGGAACAAGATTTTGCGTCATAACTAGGTAAATCCTAGTTTTATGGTGTCTAATTATTTTGTCATGTTATCCGCAATAATATGGTGATGGTTTCTAATTTTATCATTCATTCATGAGTGTAAAACGAAAATGAAGCTTTTCGTCCAATGTCCTATAGTATGTTGGCACTAGTACATAGAGAG
This sequence comes from Chaetoderma sp. LZ-2023a, assembly GCA_034401795.1. Taxonomy (NCBI): domain Eukaryota; kingdom Metazoa; phylum Mollusca; class Caudofoveata; order Chaetodermatida; family Chaetodermatidae; genus Chaetoderma; species Chaetoderma sp. LZ-2023a. The sequence continues at coordinate 84,663,911 of CM067369.1, read as the reverse complement.
CCTATAGGACATTGAGGTCATCGCTTCTCTTCTTTGCTCAAAGGTGGCCGGGGGCAGTGCGCATGTTTCTTAAATGTTCATTACTCTCTACATCGGCTGTCTTTTCTGATGTTCAAATCATTTCGTGGTTGTGTTTCATATGCAACCAGTCGTTTGTGCCTCAAACGTAAGAGAGCTTGCTCTTCCAGGGACGAAATTCACTTATGACTTCTGGCAATATCAATGAGTATCAGGGAGGTAAGTATACTCTTGAAGTGGAATAAATGAAGTCTGACTCAGTGATTTCTTTTTTCACGAGAGAGTTGATACTTACTTCCCTGATACCAACTGTAGCCTCTGGGCATGCACGCTGGTCCGCCGGATACTCTCATTCCGCGGTACTGCCAGTGCGTGGTATGTTGGGACGAGACTGCTGGTTAGCTGCAGATCTCGAGGTTGCGGATCCGGTGTTGTGCGCTGCCGGATTATACAAAAACCGATTTCTAGAGCCGGTGGAATGTTCATGTTCCAGTTGGGCCATGCGACCATTGCCGCGGAAGTTGAACCTCACGGTCTTATCCTCGCTGTTGGTGTCACCGGTGTGACAGTCCCACAGGTCCATTTAGGGTGGGGACATAATTAAATACATATAATAATTAATAATTGTAACAGTCAAACAATGGTACTCATTTACTGCTACTCAGGAGAGGTCTTGTACATAGGTCAAGTAGATGACTCATCATCATGGACCTTGCCATAAGTACCTCACAGAGTAAGATCCGTGAGGCATCCCCGCAAAGGAGGGTCCTAATGCGGTTACTTAGCAAGTTAAATATAAACTAATTTAACCCCTACAAACAGTATTTGTTGCAAGAGGAAAGTGCCTCGCGTGGGCCTCCGTCACGGAAAAATGCCTACAAGACCAAAGCGGAGGAAGAGAGATGGCAAAAAGGGCCACTCTCTTGTTCAAAGCAAATTATGTAAAAGAGTCAACCTAGTGAAATTATAAGTTTAATGTGATGCACGCTGTATTACGTGAAGATGGGGTGGATGATTTCCGCAGAATTCAACACTGTCATCTTATGTAAGTTCAGAGATACTGTATTGGTAGTTGCGGCTTTATTTATGCGGTCCTTCTGCTAGATCCTATCCTAACCTTTAGTTTTTTGGTCCAGATCTAAGTTAAGCCGCAAATGGCAGTGTAAGCAAACTATCTTTAACACATACGTCCGATGGGGGAGAATGTTCAGTGACCGTATGGTTACCCTACAGAACATCCCCCTCAGTTAGACAGTGTGAGGAAATACCATGAGGTGAAAGCTCCGGAATCATATAACGATCCCGTCACTGTCGCATCACGATCACATATAACAGCACAAGGACATGTCACAGTACATAAGCATTGAAAAGCACATATAAGTTTAGGCTGGGGACAAAGAGGCAGCTATCCAACTTTAGTGACCTTCCCATAAGGGCGTGGTGGGTTCTAAGACCGCACCCAGTCACTTGTAGAGTTAGATGGAGAGCCGAGTCCTGTTCGTCACCCGTGCGTCGGGGGTGGATCATATGAAATCCGTACCCGGGGAACTAACATTTACCTGTCGTTAGGCTTATGTAATTTCGCCCAGAGATGCACTGCAGGCCAGTAACTATAATATTTTTGCAGTGCTTCCTACTTTGGCGGGGTTTTCTAACTAACTAGTATCCGAAGATACAGGGGGAGGTGTATGCGGTCATCGTCATTTTATTTCTAACCGCACTGGAACCCCAGTAGTTCCAAAGTCAGCTTGAAATAACATGACGGAGGGAGTTCCAAACAATTGATAAGCCCCGGAGGCTGGAGGAGCGTAAACAGAGAGAATTACTCATATAATGGAGACCTTAATGTATGTGGTCAATTTATACAATCTAGCCAGTGTGCGGTGTTACATACCCGCTACTCCTGGAAGAGAGACTAACACAAAATGACTCCTACAGAGTAATCATCCTTGCTGCTATAAACCTATCCTATCGAGCTAAAATAGTCTAGGTGTAGTCGACCGCATGTCATGTTCGCACAATGAGAACATGATCAGCGACCTCAGTGAAAATGTGATGCTGTGGGGGAACAAGGTGGTGCGGTTGTTGTTGCTGGATTATGTAACCTAGTGAACTGCGGTTCCAATGTTTTTATATAAAATAAGCAAAACATATAATTATATGTAGGATGGCGACTGCCATAACTTATCACAAAACAGTAAAAATAGGTCACACGACCTTGACGGTGCTTATGGGTACAAAAATAAGAATAATATGTACATTATAATAATAAACTATAAAATGCGGTCTTAAGCGACCAGCAGGCACCTATTAGTCATCAATACCTGTTACACAAAAGTAATACATAAATACAATAATAATATGACAATCACAGGGTACCTATTAGTCATCGGTACGGAAAAAGTTCTAGATTCATAGTAGTTGAAGCGTAACATATTTGGAATGCGAGATGGCACGATGCGGAAGTCAGCTGCTAGGAAAAACTGCAGGCGAACTGTCTGATGCGGCTCACTCTCAGGAATAGTGAAGAAGAACATTTGCGGAAGCAGATGGCTAGTAGTTAGTCACATCTATATACAAAGTTAATAATTTAAGTGGTATGTTAAAGGTTCCGTACTGGTGCGGAAGTTGAAAGATGCCCTGTAGTTCTTGAAGGGCTACAGATGAAAAGTTAATAATGCGGATGCATTCTGGTGGATCACAAGACGAGACGCATTGAATAGCTCACACGATGCATTGGGCAATGTCCCCTGAGTGCGATCAAAATGTTTAAAGTCTAACACAACATGTGCAGATTTGATTCACCACTGGTCGGCGTGGTACAGCAGATCTGGCGAATTATCATCGAGCACATCACTCGCCCCACATACTGGACGAGCTTACATCGGGGCCATCAGGCCCATCCGCACGAAAAGTCCCTTTGCAGTAGTTGTGGCTTGGGTTACCTTACTTTATTTTCTTTATTGTCCCTGGGTGATATTTTTCCGGGGACTTACAAAAACTTGCGATGCGGATGTGGTGGCTAGTACCCCAGAGATGACGAGTCTCAAAACTGATAGGATCCGCAGCAGATGTTAGGTATCTGCTATGCAGATTGGAGTACTACGCGCTTGTCTCCCAGATCAGGTACCTCACCACCACCAGTCTCTCCCTGACTGCTCCTGAATCTAATTTTCCAGCTCCTTTTATACTGCTCATGACATCACAGCTGGAACGCCACAGCCAATCAGCGAGCGTGCTTCAGAGGCAGGGAAGCAGGTCACATGACGCACTATTGTACCCATGCACTGAGAGTATGCATGCGCTAAGCCTATGGGGTTCAATATTTTGAAAGGAATTTGCTGGTTCAATTAGCTATAACTCAGCCATTTCTGGACCGATTTTAAAATAGTAAAAGGTTTTGGAATCTTCGCTTCATTCCGGTCATGATCGAGACCAAGAACGACGAGGAAGGTGTAAATTAAAGTAATTACATGTACCAACTCCTCGATGCTACTTCTCTCCAACACTAATGCGCGTTGGCAAGCAATCTCTGACGCCCGAGCATGCGCGCTACGTGTAGGTGATCTCACGGACTCAGTCATTTTACGAACCTCTCGTATATGGCTTCATACATGCATACTGTCCTACCCAGGGGGTGTGGGGCGTGCTTGGAACATATCTGGTCAGGCTGTGCCGCACGCAGACGTGCTGGGACGGCTTGTACCTGACCAGCCGATCTGCGCTACACAACCCAGACCTTTGCACACCACAGAGGCACGATACTCTGTCTTTCAGGGTTAAATGTTGCAATAATCAGCCACTTATCAAGTTCGAGGAAGTGACAGTCAGCGCGGTTGGGCATCACATTCGCCGAGCTGTCATTTCTATAACCTGGTCAGTGGGGCCAGTTTCTCAGAGCTACATGTAGGTTGATATTTAGGAAATATCAATGAGTATCAGGGTGGTACAGTTTGTAAGTATCAACTCTCTCGTGAAAAAAGAAATCTGTCATTTCCTTTAAACCCTTTCATGCCTAATATAGTAAATATATTTATGAAATGTTCTGTCATGTCTGTGTGGATTAAATTAATTTTCACAAGTTTCCATAAATTTGTTCTGTTTCTCAAAATCATGAACAGATTTTTTTGTTAGAATAAATGAAACGCATCCATGCTCGCTCCAGACTGTAAGGGCCCGGGCTGCCCCATACTTTACCAATGGTGTACCTGACAATGCTATGTGATTATAATTTAAATTTCCATATGCCCTGTGACACGGTTTTAGTGATATTACTGTATCTGGTGGGTGGGCAAGTAAGTGGCCAATCTTCTTAACATAACTTCACCACATATATTGGTACTGTTTTTCAACACAAATATATGCTTGCATACATATAACGCAGACGGCTGGCGATTAAAGGGAGAGCACTCTTATGAGAAAAATTCTGGTGTCATTGCCACTGGTAAAGTATGGGGCGACCTGTGCCGTTACGGTCTGGAGTGAGCTATAGGCAACAAATGCTTAAAGTGTTACAAGAGTTGGTCTTTCTACCACTTGTCTTAAATGTCCACATGTATGACATGTAATAATTGATTAATTTCAGTTAACGTTGCGGCACGTTTCTTACGTACATGTATAACAATTGCAATAAGTGACATCTGTGCTCATCCCTAGAACAACATAATGTCACGCAGCGAATCTGATGATGATGAGGAGATTCCTGAATTAGTGGCCGTCGAGAATAAAAAAGTGCCTATAACTGTCATCACTGGTTTTCTAGGTATGTACATGTACCACTGTTACAGTATACAGTGCAGAAATTCTGCAGAAATTTGTAACCTGTATTCATTAATCATTATCATTCGAATAGATGTCCAGTTAATTGATTGGCTTTCTATCTATGGATCGAGTGAATTTGAACACCAGGGCATAGTTTAGAATTTGATATTTGCATAGCATGTGTTGCTATGCAAACTATAAATTGTATATAATAATAGCCATCGGCAAAAATGTATAGCAATCAACTCTTTCACAGATAAATTCCCTGTATCTCAATCTCGGAGCAAACAAATAGGAAAGCTGTTGAATATTTTGAAATTAATATGACTGGAAGCCATTGCTGCCTTCCAGTCATATTAATTTCAAAATATTCAACAAAATATGGTATACATTGTAAATGATGTACTTTTTCAGGGATTTGTTGTTAAAAGGGTTAATAATAGAATTTTGAAAATCAATGATAAATTGCAATCGCGTACAAACTTTGAATAGCAGATACAGTTATGCATGTTGCAGAATGTATAGCAACTGCTTAAATATGTGTAGCAAATTGAGATGTGATACCAGATAAATTATGGCCTGAAAACATATGTGCAGATGTTATATACACTGGATAGATCATTCATGCACATTTGTGCTACATGTGTATCTTTATTTTCATTTGAAGGTGCTGGCAAGACAACGTTGATGAACTATATTCTGACAGAGCAACATGGAAAACGAATTGCTGTAATTCTAAATGAATTCGGAGAAGGTGAGTGAATATTAGTAAGCTGATTGGAGAGTTGATGTGGGATTTCAGCTATGTTTGGTGTGACTATTAGGGGACCATTTCGTGTGTTTGTTTGTATGAACAGGGTGATCCCGTAAGTCCACTTCGTAGACTTAAGATTTCCAGCATATGCATGCAAATATCTGATCCTTCTTACTGACAAATGTTTGGGTTTGGGCAAGATTTCTGAGAACACTGATGATGGTGTCCTTTCTAAGTCCAGTTATTTTACTCCTCAGAAACTATTGGAGGGAATTTAACTAAATTTATGTGGGTTATCCATATAATTGCAGAGCGCAAGGGGACTTTTACATTTGCCTCTGACCCTCCCCCCCCCCATGGGGGCCTGGGGTATTAATGGTTAACCCTTAACACTTGATGTCAAAATTTTAAATTCAAATTAAATTGAAGGATAAACTGGTGTTCAGTTTTCAACAAATTTTGGTGGAAATTTTATGACAGCAACATCGTCCACCAAAATTGTTGAAAAATGCACACCAGTTTCTTTGCTACTGACACAGTAAAAGAACATTGACATCAGAGTGGTAAGGGTTCATTGCTTGTCGAGCAGCAACTCCGCAACCAGTGGACATGATTTCACCAAATTTGGTATGTGAATTACCCGTATGATTATGGAATGCAATATGTAATGACATTTACATTTGAGGGAGTGTGTCTAAAGGTCAAACTGGGGAATGTGGGGATTTGCGATGGTGCTCCCTCGACTGTCCAATCTATTGGTAATTAAAATTCTTAGATTTGTCTTCAATATACAATGTACCATGACTACATCAAGGCTGCATCGCAATGAAAGTGATCTTAAGAATCTTTCATATTTTTACAGGGTTTAATTTAGACATATTTTGGCATGATTTTGACGCTTGATTTAATCCTTAGTACCCTGATGTCAATATTCTATTTTTTACTGTGTCAGTAACAAAGAATCTGGTGTATATTTTTCAACAATTTTGCTGGACAATTTTGCTGTCTAGGACAGCAACATCTTCCACCAATTTTTTTGAAAAATTACCATCAGTTCATCTTTTAATTTAATTTGAAAAGTAAAAAATTTGACATCGGAGTGGTTAAGGGGTAAACAGTATTTTCAGTGTATACTTACAGCCAGCCTGCAGCACGGCGAAAATAATTTTAACATTTTCACTACTTTTATAGAATATGTCAACTATAATATTTTGGCACAAATCTGCTTCTGTCTATGGCCCTTTCAATTTTTTCCTGGAAGTGCTTACAGATATGACAGAATATCAATAAAGCTTCACAGATACGACAGAGATGGTTCTTAATGTAAGGGCATACATGTGTATGTCATTCACCATGCGCCTCATGTTAAATCTTCACACCATGTAAAATCCTGTTCTTTGGGAAGTGCTTCTTGTGTTTTTCTGAAGACAATTGTTGTTCTACTGGAGCCATGACGGATCTTCTCCAAACTTGGGCGGAAGCTTGCCTTCAGGCTCCCAAAGACACATGCCAATTTTAGGCTAAAATGCAACAGCGACAGCTTTTCAACAACAATTTTCATAAAAATTATTTTCAAAATAGACACTTGACCTCACTGCTGCCTGGTTGAAAAATGTGAGCTTGGGGGGATCTTCTTGTGGCTCTTAAAACATTTTTCAATATCTTTGGTTGTACTGCAGGGCTTTTCTCCAACATTGGGTGGATGCTTGCCCGTAGGGGTCACAAAAACGGATGTAAATGTTCAAATCAAAAGCGAAAACACATTCAGTAACAGCTTACAACAAAACATTTTTTCCAAAATAGGCCACTAGACGGCAGCATGATTGAACAATATTTCAACAACACTCCTATTGGACAAATATGTCCTTGTTTTATGTATGTATGCACGGTGACAATTCAAATAAATTCTACCATGAAAATTTTATTATTTTTATTCCTAGGTAGTTCTATAGAGAAATCACTGTCAGTCGGCCAGGATGGTGAACTGTTTGAAGAATGGTTGGAGCTGAGGAATGGCTGCCTCTGCTGCTCTGTCAAGTAATGGAGGATTCCAGTTTATTCATCAATCATATGATATTGTAATGAAGGACATGACATGTACATTGTAGGATGATGTCATAATCAATTATCTCATGAATGACGTAGTTAAGTTCATCACGAATGCTTAATTGATGACGGACTAAGCCTTGTTGCACGAATTGTATGACTTTACCATTAAACAAACATGCTTTTGAATATTTTGAAACTAATTTGGTATGGCAGCAACAGCACCCAAACAAATTAGTTTCAAAGTATTGAACACCCTACCTGGATAGTTTTCTGGACATTGAGTTTCAGAGAGTGCAGGAATCAATTACTCCCAACACAGGCAAAGCGTGGGTGGAGAACAGCAAGAGATGAGCGGGGGCATAACTAAAACTTAATTCCTTCATTCCCTATTATATACACCTGTGCAAAAGTTAAGCACCAGCAAAAACAATAGAACGTAGAAACATGATGGTACAACTAGGCTGCCATACTTTTTGTCCCCGCGTTAACTGACATAATTCCAAGTACGAAATGCACATGCATGCATGACTTCACGCCGCTTGATGTCCGTGCGTGGCGGGAAACAGCACACGTGTTCAGTTATGTAAAAGTCCAGTTTGAGGTGTAGAACATTACATACAGATTTAGGCGACAAGATTAGGAATATTGTGTTCATGACCGTGGTTTATTTGTACAGAGAGAATTAGCTCTTGATTGTGAACTGATATGGCAAGACGAAGGTTAAGTGATCGTGTGAAATGGCAAATCATAGGCATGCATACCACTGGTATGTCATGCAGAGAGATTGGCAGACTGCTGAACATTAACCATAGTGTAATCAGTCGTTTGATTGCAAAACATGGGCAAACTAACGAGGTGAAGGACAGGCCTAGATCTGGAAGACCAAAGAAGACTACTGCCCGTGATGATCGAGCCCTAGTACGCCTTGTTAGGAGATCTCCATTCACCAACAGCAGAGTGCTCAGCCAGCAATGGGAAACGCGCAATAGAGTGTCAATGTCTACCGTCAAAAGGAGACTATGCTGCTGGCATGAAAGCTAGGAGACCTGTCAGACGTCCTCTCCTCACTGCACACCACAAAGAGGAGCGTCTGAGGTGGTGCAACGAAAGAAGACACTGGAACATGAGATCCTGGAGACGGGTACACTGGTCCGATGAAAGTCGGTTCCTGCTTCATGCCACAGATGGTCGAACTCGTGTATGGAGGTCCAGACGCACGGCGTACGACCAACGTAACATCAGGGAAGAAGTTCCATTTGGTGGAGGTTCCGTTATGATATGGGGGTGCATCTCATTTGATTGTAAGCTGGATCTGTTGACTGTACCTGGAACACTAAATGGACAAAGATATCAAGATTCCATACTGGATAGAGTTGTGGTCCCTCATTTTGTAAATCATGCACCTGGAACCCACCCTATATTCATGGATGACAACGCCCGACCACATCGTGCTAGAGCTGTGCATGAATACCTCCGCCAGAATGCCATCGAAACCCTACCATGGCCAGCAAGGAGCCCTGACATGAACCCTATTGAGCATATCTGGGACATTCTGGGAAACATGGTGAGAAGGAGGGATCCTCCTGTGCAGAACCTACAGGAATTAACAGACACACTCCATCTCGAATGGCAACGAATACCACAATGGCGTATCAGTCGGTTGGTGACCAGCATGAGACGTCGTGTCCAGGCCGTCATCCAGGCACAAGGTGGATATACCCGGTATTAATAATGACAGTCTCAAACTCGTGCACAGATGTTAAACTTCGTTTTCAGACACCATTAATGACAATCTATCCACGTGTGTCAACTGTAGGGCAATAGTTGTCAGTTGTGTCAACGTAACCATATTCAGGCCTCGTTTTCAAGTTCAAACAAAAACATACAGTGTTTCCCCACCATCATAATCAGCATTCCTCTAGTTGCATTATTACCTCTTGCACTAAGATGGATGGGTACATAAATGTTTATGCTATTGCTTTCTTCATAGCACATGAATATAGCCTCGCATGTGCGTAAAAATAGGGTGGTGCTTAACTTTTGCACAGGTGTATATATACATGTATGTTCCCTCCCTCCCTCGCTCTCTCTCTCCCTCCCTCCCTCCCTCCCTCGCTCTCTCTCTCTCTCTCTCTCTCTCTCTCTCTCTCTCTCTCTCTCTCTCTCTCTCTCTCTCTTTCTCTCTCTCTCTCCCCCCGACCGTATCTGGATAAGCTCCACCCACACTTTGCCCATGTTGGGAACGATCATTTCACATCAAGAGTATACTTACCTCCCTAATACTTTTGATATTGCTAAATATTGGCTTTCACTCAATAAAACACTCAGATTAAAAACAGTTAGGTGCCCCTACTGGGCAGGGAGTCAGAGGTAGTCCGGCGGATGCTCGCCCCACCACCGCGCATGCGCCGACTACTACTTCCTCTTTGCTCATTTATTGGCAAAGGGTTACATGCGGTTTTGTGTTCTCTATACCTTTCTGCGCGTTACCTTGTTTTTTACTCACATTTGACGATTCTTGTACGTTGGAAGCATGTCGGATAGGGAGGATTCGCCTTTAGAAGGAGCGGGATCGCTTTATCAGGTGAATTCTTTGATATGCTAGCGTGTTTTGTCCCGGTTTAATGTATTTCCGGGACTCGCGCTTACCGTGATTAGCGCCTGTTTATGTTTTTTTTTTTACAACATGGTGCTTCATAAGTCTCATTTCTCTTTGTGTTTTGTCCACAGGTATCACGTAGACGCTTTGATGGACTTCTCGGCACAGGAGGATATGTTTCTCTCCACCACGGTTCCATTTCCTACTAATACTGTTAGGTTATCTAACCAAAAAATCTATGTTCAGTGAGTTGGAGGCCTGTTATAAAGGTCTTCTCACTTTGCCCTCTTGCTCCAATTCCTTCCCCTTAGGTGGAGAGAATGTAGAGGCGTACTATGGTGGAGTTCTCCGGTTCATCACGTTGGATGGTTTGTCTATACAAGTGTCAGGTATCTAATTATTGATAAACAAAAGGGGAGATAATTTCCCTTTTTGCCAATGCTAGAATTGGAAGGAGTTATCTCTGTATATCTGATTGTTGTGTACTCGAAATGCCAATTCAACGTGAATGTTCCGGTTACTTATACAATTCGTTCTTGCACTTGGTGCTTGTTGCGGATCGATTATTTTGGTCACGGAAGTGATGACGTCATAATCGGCCTTGGCCTTTATTAACAATTAACGTTTTGTCCATGGCTGGTTCTTCTTGATTTCCGATCTTGATGATCCTGTCCCTCTCTTTTTAGTTGGTTTTGAGTTCGCTAACCTTAACTATCTTGCTCATTGTCCCTGTCCTTTGTCCTGTTTCAGAGACCTGGTTGCCCGTCCTGCGGGAGGTTTCTTAAAAGCCGCTTCGTTCCGCACTTGTGCTTCAGCTGCAGTCCCTGTGGACCGTTGCTGAAGTGCGACGTATGTAAGCAGTGGGGGGGCGACTTAATGTCTGATTTTCTCGCATTGCAGGCAAGGGAGAAGGTGATGGAGGAAGAGAGGAAGAAGAAGGAGAAAGTTTGTAAGAAGGGTAAGAAGAAGGCCTCATCCGCGGTGGATATGGAGGCCTTCAGGTCCGAAATGTTACAAGAGATGCAGAGGACAATAAAGGATCTGGTCCCAGAGTTGCTTCGCGGCATGCTCCCTGGGCCAGCTCCTTTGTTGTCCTCGGCATCTGCTTACGAGCAGGTGATCCCCGCCTCTGAATCCGGTCTCTTTAGGTCCGGTCCGGTTGTGGATTCAGAGGTGGCCCCTTTGTTGGGGGTAGTCCAAGGCCCTGGCAGCAGGCATGGCGCCGCGCCGAGGGGCCGTGGACAACGGTTGTTGCTGGGACCCGCGGTCTGCTCATCAGACCCCGGGTATCCGCGCGCCGAAGGTGCCAAAGCCTCCTATGGCACCTTTCCTGGCCAGTCCGGGTTAGCTTTCTTTGCTGACCCGGAGTCTAATCTTTCTGGCCAGGAAGAAGAGGATCTCCTGCTAGGGTCACCTTCTGAGGACGTGGCCATGGAATACGACGTTTGTGCACCCCTCGCGGGGAATGCAGGCGACGTGTTCCGTGGTTCTACTCACGCAGGAGTAGATTTCACGGTCCAGAGGGTGTCCCCGGGCGGTGCTGTTGACCACGGATACCGCATACCTCGGCTTGCCGATGGTGTTGCTGGTGCTGGTCAGACCCGTGGTAGAGCGGTGTTTACCCCACGCTCTGCCACGGCGCCTGCTCCTGGTCAAGCCGCGGAGTTTAGCATGCCTGCTCTCTCGGGCCCGCATGCTTTTCCAGGCTTGCCAGGGGTATCAGCTTACCCGCCGTCGACGTCAGCTGCGAGTGCTCTGGAGGAAGACGAAGGCCCTCGTCTAGTAGAGCGCTCGCAGTTAGCCACGGAGGAGGATTGGTCGGACGCTTGCCAGTGGCTGGTAAGTGTTCGGCCAGATCTACCCGTGGAGCTGCCGGCTAGCCAGCGTGACCATAGGCCGTGGTTAGCTGGTAGGCCGGCGGCTACCGCTATGCCATCTCTGCCGCTGGCTGAGCATGTCGTGGACATGTTCGAAGTGGCGGAGGCGTCCATTAAGGTGAATGGACGTCTCGCGAAGGCCCCTCGCGAGGTGGCGAAGCGGTGCCGCATCGTGCCCCTGGATTACCAGCGGTACGGTGTGGTGCCGAAGCCAAGCGTTGATGATCGCGCGGCTTTGGGCGAAGATGCGCGGCCGGGCTCCCGTTCTGACACGGGAGTCTTGTGCTCGAACGCGTTGCGTTCGGCGAATGCCGCGCTGCGTGATGCGGAGGAGAGTGGGAGGGCGTCGATTGCCGCTCTGTCCCACGTCTCCCAGCTGCTACAGGGGGTGGTAGCGGCCTCCGCATCACGCCAACCGAGCCCGGTAACAGTCCAGAGAGCCATCCAGGATGGTATCAACCTGGCTTTGGACTGTTTGACGCGGGCGGTAACCAGAAGTGTCCGGGCGAGGCGCACGTTTGCGCTTGACAATCTGTGCCCGTCCCAGGACCTGTATAATAGGCTGCTGCGGACGCCTATGACAGGTCCTGGTCTCTTTGGAGGTGAGGGATGCAGGCACCTCCAGGAGACGGTCACTCTGGTTAATAACCAGAGGGCGCTGCGGGAACAATTTGAGGTGCTCCGGCGGGAGCGTGTTCGCGCGGCGCCCCCTGCGTATCGTCCTCTGCAGGCTCGAGGTGGTGCTGGCCAGGTCAGAGGCCAGCCACCGTCGCAACGTAGGCCTAGGCCACGGGCGATTCGGCCAGCAGCGAGGGGGGCGCAGGCTCCCCAGCCGCACCCAGCCAGACAGCCGCCCGCGCACCGTGGTGCGCGCGGCGCTGGGCGGGGCGCGCGGGGATCTGGTCGCGGTAATCGGGCCTGATGGCCAGGTTACCGCGGTGGGAACCACTCCGGTGTTTCAGGCCGAGAGAACAGTGCCACTCTGGCCCTCCTTATGTCCACCTCTATCCCTAGGTGGACCGGTGGGCGGCCGTTTGGCCGCTCGCTTGCCAGAGTGGAAGCGGTTGACTCAGGACCGTTTAGTCTTGCGATGGCTTTCGGTCGGGTATCGTCCCGACTGGGTGTCAGGCCCGCCATCGCGACTGTCTCTCACGCCGATCTGGACTCCCATTCCACGGGATCCGGATCAGAGGTTGTGTATAGAGGAGGAAATAAATTCCCTCATACTAAAAGAAGCCATTCAGCCGGCACAGAGGTGCCCGGGCTTCTATTCAACCCTGTTCTTGGTAACAAAAAACACCGGAGGGTGGAGGCCGATTCTCAACCTCAAGCCATTGAACAAGTTCATCGAGACGCCCAGTTTCAAGATGGAGACTGTGCGCTCGGTGTTGGCGGGGTTAGAGCAAGGAATGTGGGCAGCGTCGATAGATTTGAAGGATGCTTATTTCCACATTCCCATAGAGAGGAGTTTCCGTCGCTTCCTGAGATTTGCATTTCAGGGCCGGCGGTGGGAATTCAGGGTGTTACCCTTCGGAATTTCCACGGCTCCTCGGGTCTTCACCCGTGTGGTTCTCGCGATCACGGCATACCTCCGCAGGAGAAGCATAGCAGTCCACACGTACATAGACGACTGGCTGTTGAAAGCACACACCCGGGAATCGTTGTCAGCCAATCTGGAGATTGTTTTGAAAACTCTCTCGGACTTGGGCTGGATGATAAATTTCCCGAAATCAGAGCTAACTCCATCCCAGAAGTTTGTTTACCTGGGCATGTTCTTCGATCTGGAGACGGGGTATGTGTACCCCACTCAGGAGAGGGTTCAAATACTCATCTCGGAAATACAGTCGGTGTGCGACAGTCGTCATGTCCTGGCACGGGTTTACTTGAGAATGCTGGGCTTGATGGTTTCTTTGGAACCAGTCATTCCGCAGGCCGCCTTGCGCAGGCGCCCGATCCAGTTGTTTCTCATGACACAGTGGACCCAGAGTTCAGGTTCGCTGGACTCGAACGTGTCAGTATTGGCGCCTCTGATTCACCACCTGCAATGGTGGTTGAATACAGAGAATCTCTTGCCGGGGGTTTTGCTAACCCCTCCCCACCCTCAGGTGACTGTGTATACAGATGCATCGATGGAGGGGTGGGGAGCTTGTCTGGAAGAGTCCACAGTATCAGGGCTTTGGGATCTGGATCAGTCCAAGGAACATATCAATCTACTAGAGCTAAGAGCAGTAGTCCTGGCCCTGGAACATTTCTTACAGGAAGTTCAGGGCAAGATTGTTCTAATTCGTTCAGACAACTCAACAGTAGTGACTTACATAAACCGCCAGGGCGGAACGAAGTCGCCCAGTCTCTGTATGATGACATGGAAACTGCTTTGTTGGTGCCTGGATCATGGGATCACTTTGAAAGCAGTTCATATTCCGGGGAGGTTAAATCTGCTAGCAGACTCATTGAGCCGAAGGATGAGTGTTTTACCCACGGAATGGCAACTAAATCAATGTGTGGCGGATCGTCTGTTCGACCATTGGGGGAAACCCAACATAGATTTGTTCGCGATGAAGAAGAATGCGAAGATGACGACGTACGTCTCTCCGATTCCAGACCCAAGCGCTTTCGCAACAGATGCGTTAGCTATCAGCTGGGAGGGAATGTATGCATACGCATTCCCCCCAGCAATCCTGATTCCAAAGGTGCTTCAGAAAATCAGGCAGCAGGAGTGCCAAGTGCTTCTGATCGCCCCGGATTGGCCAAGCCGATCGTGGTATACGGATCTGCTGGACCTTCTGGTCTGCAATCCGGTTCCGCTGCCTCGGATGGACAACCTTATCTTCCAGGGCAAGGCCCTTCACGACAATCCGTCAATGTTCCGATTGACTGCGTGGATGTTGTCAAGGAATCTAGAATTAAGGAGGGCTTTTCTGAGCAAGCGGCCATGTTTATGGCCAAAGCCAGGAGGGGGTCAACCTCCAGAGCATATAATTATAAAATCAACAGATTTGCAGAATGGTGCTCAAAAAGATGTATTGATCCAATGGAATCATCTATTCAGGTAGTGGCTGATTTCCTCTGTCACCTATATGATGCCTATAGCCTCAAGCCTAACTCTATTGCTGGTTATAAGTCAGCTTTAATGACTGTTATTCCTTGCTTGGCTAATAGGGGGAGTGATGAAGTAAGTACATTAAATGTATTAATTAAAGGCATGGGCAATCTAAGACCAAGGAATCCTCCACTGATTCCGTCTTGGAGTTTATCACTGGTGCTCCAGGTACTAGGTGATAAGCCTTTTGAACCACTTAGTTCCATTTCTATGAAAATGTTAACTCTTAAAACTGTATTTTTAATTGCTGCGGCCTCGGCGAGGCGTAGGAGTGAGATTCACGCCTTATCAGCCGAGGTTGACCGTTTTGTGGTTACAGGGGAAGGCCTTAAGCTTCTACCTAGGATTAATTTCTTGTCTAAAAATCAGTCATTGAAATATCCAGGTCAGCCTATTTTTTTGCCATCTTTAACTAGATATGATCCTAATTCTAAAGTATGGTGCCCCGTACGGGCGCTGCTCCGGTACAAACAGCGTACTTCGGAGTGGCGTACCGACCAGTCAGCGTTATGGTTGTCATATATTGAACCCCATGGTAGGGCGTCTAAGGACACCATTTCTAGGTGGATTGTGGAATGTATTCAATTTTGTCACAAATCCGCCACCGGGCGACAGGTTGATGTGGCCAAGGCTCACAGTGTCCGCGGTGTCGTGGCATCCACTGCCCTGTTTAGTGGGGTCCCTGTGGATGATATTATGTCAGTGGCTCAGTGGCACTGTGAGTCAAGTTTTACAGACCATTACCTCCGTGACACCTCTAACCCTCTCGCCTTGTCGATTTTGAAACAATAACCGCTTTATGTTTGTGAAGAGTGCTTCCGCATTGCTTATATACTTCGCCATTCAGCGACGGTGACAACCACTTGTCGGGACTGTATCATCCTTCTCTACTGGATTCATGATGACAGCTTCCTAGTACAACAAGGTCAGTCTTGTTCATGTGTTGTTCATTGTTTGTATTGTCACGTTACCCAGTGTTATTAATATGGTGATGGTTTATGTGGGTTGTGGTTCTTTAGAGAGAGTATACGAAAATGGAGCCTTTTCGTCTCTGTCCTATAGTACTTGGCACTAGTACGAAGAGAGCGTGTAGGACATTGAGGTCATTTAATCTTCCTCCCAAGGGGGGGGGGGGGGAGCGCATATGACAAATCGGTCATCTCTCAGGCATCGGTTGTGTTATCCGATGGTTTATCAAATCCTGACTGTGTTTTCACACAGTTTCAGACGTCATAAGTGCCTTAAACGCTTGAAAGCGTAGAGGGAAGAGCTGGTCTTTTGACCTCGCCTCCCTCCCGCCAGATTCACTTTCGAATTCTGGCAATATCAAAAGTATTAGGGAGGTAAGTATACTCTTGATGTGAAATAAACGAAATCTAGGATTTCTTTTTTCACGAGAGAGTTGATACTTACCTCCCTAGATACTGACCCGGCCTCTCCGCCCCACAGAGGCTCGGTCTTCAGGCTCTTGGTAGTTGCATGTGTTAGCCAATAAATGAGCCAGAGGAAGTAGTAGTCGGCGCATGCGCGGTGGTGGGGCGAGCATCCGCCGGACTACCTCTGACTCCCTGCCCAGTAGGGGCACCTAACTGTTTTTAATCTGAGTGTTTTATTGAGTGAAAGCCAATATTTAGCAATATCAAAAGTATTAGGGAGGTAAGTATCAACTCTCTCGTGAAAAAAGAAATCCTAGATTTCGTTTAATCCCTACCCTCCCTGAATCTTAAATACCGGAAAACTATACAGGTAAGCTGTTGAAGATTTTAAAATGAATTTGACTGGATGCTGTTGCTGCCTATGGCAGAAACAGTGCGCAGTCAAATTACTCAAAATATTCAACAGCATATTTATTAAAATAGTAAAGGCATGCAATGCATACAACTAGACGGACTATTAGGGCCAGTGGTATTACCCGATAACGGAAAAGAAACAGATTTCATGGAATTGGTAATTTGAAACCGAAAAGCAATTTTTAAATGGAAATCAACGGAAAATCACATTTTTCTGCAGAACAGTTGTTAATTGAACCGAAAAACTGAAATTCAAGCTAAAATTAAATAAATGGAATCAAGTCATTTTCCTCCAGATCGTGAGACATTCGTGCGTAAAATCATAAATTATTACACACCTATATCTTCACCACCCTAACTTTGTAGTGTCTGGACATACAATACAAAATTTGGCTGGAAGAACCTTATGGTCTTAGGCCCCAGAACGGCCATTCAGAATTTTGATTCGTCAATTTTTTGGGTGAAAATCAGATTTTGTGAATAAAGTACCCGAAATTGTCAAATTGCTTCTTACCATTCTCAGCGATTTCAACCAAATTTAACTGAAATGATCATGATTTCATGATAATAAATCCTTCTAATATCACATGATACAGAATTTTGATTGATCCATTTTTTGTGGTAAAATCTTAGATTTTATTTTAAATGTACTGGAAATTGTCAAATTGCTTCTTCTTACCATCTTGACCGGTTTTAAACAAATTAGGCTGAAAGGATCCTATGGCCATAGGCTCTAGAACCTCCCTTCAGAATTTTGATTGATTTGATTGAAATTGCTGCTTCTCCTTACCATTCTGAGTCATTTCAACCAAATTTGTGGTGATGGGCTCTAGAATTTCCATACAGAATTTTGATTTATCAATTTTTTGGGATGAAATCGTAGATTTGATTTAAAATCTACTGGAAATTGTCTCCTTACCATTTTGACCGGTTTTAACCAAATTTGGCTGAAAGGATCCTATGGCCATTGGCTCTAGAACTTTCATTCAGAATTTTGATTGATACATTTTTTGGGTGATAGTCTTAGATTTTGTGAAAAATGTACCGGAAATAGTCAAATTTCCTAGCTCCTTAGCTGCTTGACATGTTTCAAATAAATTTCACTAGATGGATTCTATGGTGGTAGGCTCTAGAAAGTCTATTCAGAATTTAGATTAATCAAATTTTCGTGTGAAAATCTTTGATTTTATGAAAAATTTACTAAAAATTGTCAAAACGCTTCTTCTCCTTAGTTGCTTGACATAATTCAACCTAATTTGGCTAGAGTGACCCTATCATGGTTGACTTTAGAACGTTTATTCAGAATTTTGATTGGTCAACTTTTTGGGTGACTATCGTGGATTTAACGAAAATTATCCATCATATCTATTTAAATCCAAATGGTTCAAATGATAATGGTCCAGGTGAGTGCCACAGGCCTTTGGGCCTCTTGTTAAATGTACTTACAGTTTAGATGATGTAAGTTTGCGAAATGGAAACAGCAATTTTGTGAAATGGAAAATGGCAAATGTTGAAGTGAAAAATCACTGTCCCTAGACTATTAAAACGTTTATGAATGACTAAATTATGTCATTCATGATGTTATTGATTATGACATCAGCCTAAATGTGACTTTGTTAATTACGACGACCTATGATTGATCGATAAACTGGATTCCTCCAGTGATATTTTATTTAGTTGTTTACTGTTACAGTTTACAAAGGCTAACCATTTAACCCTTTAACACTCATATCAGCCAAAAACGGCTTCTGCTGTGGTCTTGGGAAATGTCCACTTGCAGACCAAGAAGATACGTGATCGATCTATTTAGAAAATAATTCTCAGATATATTTGTAAATAATTGGTTGAATTATTCACGGAAGAGTTTGCTTGAAGACACACATTCATATTCTCGCAAAATTTCATACGCCAACATGCGATAACTGAATGATCCCAAGTTCCTTGGATGAAACTCGCATCAGATTTAAAGTACATTACTCGGTCTATATTGCGTATATAGTAATTTCCCAGTTCTGAGTCTAAACCATGGCCTGTGAGTCGCAGACAAGTACTCGCTCTGATTTAGGCTTGCACAATTTTTCGATTTAATCGTGAAGTTCGATTTATTTTTAAAATCGCGATTTTTACGATGTAATTGAGGAAAGATCGGAAAATCGTCAAAAATTTCATGTTTTAAAAAAATCTGAAGTGTGTACTTTTCCGTCGCATTATATCAGTACATGAGTACACTTATAATTGATTCACGCCTGTGTTCATTGTGTGTATATACCGCCGTGCCATGCATGTGTCGAATAATTACGAATCACAACACAAAGCGCTACAATAAACAAGCTAACAATAGCGAGGTAACACCTTTGTCATTGAGAAAACCAGCTAATTACTCCGGCGAATCGCCATATAATTTTCTTTCTTTCGCTGCAGACCCTGAGTCTGTTGTGAAATGTCAAGTATATACAGTTTCAGAGTGTTAGGCAATCAGTGAACATAATTCTGGTTAATTCTAGAGTTAGCAATTTCAGACGGTCTAATAATTTTTCCTTTTTGATTCGGTTGTCATGTCAAATTAAAGAAAATAAAGCAGCAGCATTCCAGATTGTTTGATTTTGAACTGCGTTCTGTTGATTACTCTTAAATGTAAATAGTACATTCTGAAAGCAACTATAAACCGCACCATAGGACGAGTTTACGCCGTTACACTAGTACCTACACAAAGCTACCATCCTATGTATGTGAATTGCGCAGTATCTCCCGCGCTACTAATATTAGCGTCTTCGCGATACTCCGGTAATGACCTAAACTCGTCCTACAAAGGGAGGCTATAAGCGGAAGCATCACGTAATTTATATTTTTTTCTCGGCGACATTTTATCTCAAATTTTGATGCATTAAATAATGTTTATTAAACTATACGCAATATTTAGGCGGTCCCAATTAATAATTTCACGCCTGCGATGATGGATATAAGATATGCATTAAGCATAGACGTAAGATGGTAAGAATTCGTCGCATGAACATCATCATGTGTTCTAATTTCGTGCTATTTTTGTATCATTTATTTAAACTTTCTAGAAACGAGTCGCGTTAGCCCGGTTTATACTTTTGGGAATTTGGACCTACGATTTAATCGAAAATCGCGATTTTTTTCATAAAATCGATCGCGATGTTTCAAATCAAAAATCGCGCAAGCCTACTCTGATTACCGGAAATAAATCCTTCTAATATCACATGATTTATGTTTTTTCACAACGACATGAAATGTCAAATTGTATATTAATTTTGATGTAATGAACAATGGTTATTAGAGTGTACCTAATATTTAGACGGTCCCAGATAATTAGTTCACTCCAGCAACGATGGGCATGGGATATATTAAGCATATGTGTAAGGCAGCAAGAATTTGTACAGGGAAATAAAACTTCTATTTTCGTGTTATTGACGATCATGTTTTAAGCGTTTTAGAGAATGGATTTCAACTTTTTCGTGATAGAAGTCACCTATAAGACCAATATTCGGTTAAAACGAATATGAAAAGTAATATCTAAACCGATATGGCTATAAGCCAAACCGTGCAGCCCTTCATGGAACCAGCATAATTGATAGTTGCGAGTCCATGGTACCTTCTAATTTTAGCATTGATAAGAAATACTGCTAGCGAATTTCAGTAATTTGGAATCCCCAGATTTGCTGGGCCCTCCAAAATTTAAATGCCATGAGAAACACTGCATACAGGGTACACATAGGCTGTTGAGTATTTTGAAACCAATTTGACTGGTATATCTGTTGCTGTCATATGTAGCAATCGCTCCTAGTCAAATTAGTTTGAAAATATTCAACAGCATACGTGTATTCCCTATATCTAAAAGAATTTGGCGTTTCAGGTCTGTTTGGGTTAAAGAATTAATTTTCAAAATAGCTTTCAATAGCAATATTGTCAAAATAAGCACCTGTCGATATCACTCAAAAGGTTGCTCAACCTGTACTTCATTAATTAAAGAATGTCTTATTGGATAATTTGTATAAATTATTATAAAACTGAAAAAAAGTTGATTTACATATTTTTCTACTGATCAATACTGGCATTTTGAATTATTATAGAGACAGTGGAGTTAAAGCAATTGAAAATTTGATGCAGAAAAAGGGAAGGTTTGATTATATCCTGCTGGAGACCACAGGCCTGGCTGATCCAGGTAAGTAAGAGGTAATGGTCCTTTCCAGCTTATCCATCCATCATATGATGTCATAATAAACTATGTGATGTGTAAGATGACGTCGTAATCAATGATGTCATGAATGATGTAGATAAGTATGTCACGAGTGCATAATTGTGATGGACTAAGCGTTGTTGGACGAATTGTATGTCTGCTATATAATAAAAATGCTGTTGAATATTTTGAAACTAATTTGGCTGGACGCTGTTGTTAGGCAGCAACAACACCCAGTCAACTTAGTTTCAAAATATTCAACAGCTTACATTTATAGTTTTCTGGAAATTGATTTTCAGGGAATTCAGGGATCGATCGATCCCAATACGAGCGCGGTGTTGGTGGCACTTAGCTAGAGATGGGCAGGGCATAGCTAGAAACGTCCATTATTTGCTCTTGTATCAAGCGTCTCAGTAAAAATGTAGATTTTTAACAATTCGTCGAACAAAGATAAAAGAATGAAAAGTCCTGAGATTTAAATGTTCTGAGAAACAGTTTTCTGCATCCTAACAAGGACATATATTAAAGAGGCATTTTCTCCGAAAAATAAAGAACATTTGAAATTTTCAATCTCGCCTGCGAAGCAGAAAGCGAGACACGTGTCACTTTTCCCGATGACGACGGCTGCGGCATCAACAATGTTAAGTTTTTGCGTTTAGCAAAACTTCACAGCTTATATTTCTGGATCATTTAATCCTATTGCAACTAAGCTCGACTATCTGGTTGTCTATACTCTTAGAAAGCAGAATGATGATACTGAGATCACACTGTAAAAGGTCAAGGTCACTGACTTTGATACAAAAAAACCCACAGACCCCCCTTGCGGGTTGGTCTGTTGTTTTATTAACCACTATAAAACATACTTACCATTCAATCACTACTTGCTAAATCAACTAATCTGCATTTAGCTACCAGAATAAGATTTTTATGCTTGCTTACATGCCTCCCCATGCCTATTCCTATTAATATATACCCTCAACCAGGCTACTGGTAGAGTACACCTTCAATATATAACCTGATATAAACTGGCACCAGTCTGTACTCACTCCCTGGTGACGCCTGAGCATGCCTGCGCATGTGCATTGGAGCCCAAATAGCAAACAGATTCACTTTTCTAAATTTAAGTGCCGAGTATTACAGACAGATTCTCAAATCATTCCCATGCGGGGTGGCTGAGAACAGAGAAGGCACCCTCCAACTGGCAAGCTGGGAAGAAGGCACTGAACCGATGGATCCGAAGGCACAAGAAGAGGAAGGGAAAAGATTGAAAGGGGAGACACCCTCAAACTCTCTTAGATTGAAAACCTCTGAAAGATGACCTACCTCTAGACCTTGAGCTAGGTCTATAAAAATAAGCTTGCCCCCCCCCCCCCCTCTGAGAACAGGGGGTTGCCGAACCTGGGACCTAGAATGGTGGGATGAGATAGAATCAAAGCAATCCTCCTCCGCGGATCGATCTTGGAAATCTGTTAGAGTTATTAATTACCCTAGAAGGATAAGCACCAAATTCATCAGGTCTGAGACTCGTCCTCCTAGGGGAGGAATTGGGACTCTTAACAGAGGAAAAATCTCTTCACAGAAGGTTAGAAAGAGAAATCTGAGCCTGAAGATCCCTAGAGGCTCTCAAGCGCTCAAACTCAGACCGAATAGGACTAGAAGATGACTGGCCAAAAATATCCAGGCCGAAAGGAGGAGCTGAAATAAGACTACTCTTAAGAGAATTGGAAATATTCACCTCAGCAAGCCTCCTAGACCTCTTTGATGTAGTAAAACCTAAAGATCTGCAAACGGAGTTAAGGGACCCTCTAGAAGTATCGGCCAAAGAACGAAAAACCTCAACAGGGACCTGATCACCTCTCTCTTGAGTCTTAAGAACAGCTTCTGAAAGCAACGTAAGAAAATTAGCCGACTTGAGCTGAGATCTGCACACAGACTCCCACTTAACAAGATTGGAAGATGACTCAACCGTAGAAGAATCCTTAACATGAGAGGAAAGAACTTCCCAGGAAGGACCAGGGAGAGACTGAGTAGTGGCAACTCACAAATAATTGTCCTTTGGGATCTGAATGGGAGCATCAAATTTGGGAGTAAGAGAAAACTCCTTACAATTAACATCATTCACAAAGAAATCTAACATGTCAACCACCAAATTATCGATTGGAAGGACCTGAAGAGACAAGGAAGAAGAATCGGAAGATGAAAGAGCCGACACAAAAGAAGGACCTGACCGGACAAAACCTCTTCAGATCCCTGGCCCTGACCGACTTGGGAATAGAAGAAATAGATGAAGGATTAGGAGAGGAAGAAGAAAGATGATGAGAAGTCACCAGAGGCCATAGAATCAACAGTTCTAGAAGAAAGAGGAGAGCAAGGCCTCCTAGATGCTTAAAGAGAAGAAACAGGCAAAGAATCAGACAAAGATGAAAATTGATCAGAAGGAATGGGATAAATCCTAACCAGAGGACATGGGAAAATGAATCAGGCCACTAGCGGAAAACCTTGAAAGAATTGAGAAATGAGCCAACATGAAAGAACGATCAAGGGAAGGATCCCTAACGACAGAAAACAAGGAAAAATCCAAACCCGAATCAACAATTTGAAACTCTAGCTCCTAGGGGAGAACGACAGAAACAA
The DNA here is from genome assembly GCA_034401795.1 of Chaetoderma sp. LZ-2023a. NCBI lineage: Eukaryota > Metazoa > Mollusca > Caudofoveata > Chaetodermatida > Chaetodermatidae > Chaetoderma > Chaetoderma sp. LZ-2023a. The sequence continues at coordinate 84,640,128 of CM067369.1, read as the reverse complement.
ACGGATCACGGTAATCAAAGGAAGAAGAAGAGGAAGGAGGAAGAGAAGAATTAAGATGAATGGAAGAAGAAGAGGAATGAGCAGGATCCGAAGATCCATGGAGAGAATTGATAGAAGATGGAAGACAGGAAAACCCCAGAGGAGGCGGGATAGAGGATGACTGAAAAAGAGAGGAGGAAGGGGAAACATGACTAGAAGAAAAATCCTTCGCTGGGAGAGAAGAGGCAGAAGAAGAAGGAAGAGACCGATGACCTCGAACCTGAGAGCAATGAGAAGGAGGAAGCCTCACTCCAGAAGAACTCAAGACCGCATCACGAAAAGAGGGAGCAAAAGAACCAGAAGCCGCTTAAATATTAACAAATTGAGAAAGGGATTGAGAAGATCCAAAATCCTGAATTAAATGATTACTAGGAAAATAAGAATCAGAAACTTCAATAGGACAAGAAGGAGATAAGCCAGCGCTAACAAAGTTCTTATCACCATCCACCTGACTCCTATCCACCAAAAGCAAGTCCGAAAAATTTAAGCGACAAGACAAGGAACCTGAAAGACCAGGAAGCTCAAACTCTAATCTTAGATTGAGAACCGGAAAACGGAAGCGGAGTTTGATGCTGGGATAAGACTCTAGTCGGATCTGGCAGACCCTGGCTATTGACTATACCAGAAGTTTCAAGAAAACCAGAAGCGGAAACCAGATGCTCAGCCGGATCTTTATGACCCGGAAGTGTACCCCTCAAACCGGAAGCGGAAGAGTAAAGACCGGAATCCGAAACGGAAAAGGAAGTGCGCCTACCGGAAGTCGGAAAATTACTTGGGTCCTGAGGACCCGGATGTCCTGTAAGACCGGAAGAACAAATACTGGATGAGGAAACAGAATTGGATAACATCTTACCGGAAGTTGAAACAGGGACAGGATGTCCTGAAAAACTGAAAGTCAAAACGGAAGAAAAAGAACCAGAAGCGGAAACTGGAAGTAGACTCGGGTTCTGGAGACCCGAATCTACTAAGCACAAACCGGAAGTGCTTACTAAGCCGGAAGTTACTTAACTTCCTGTCTGCAATAAGCTAGACACCGGCGATCTTTGCACATTCCTGGCTACTGAAATCACCGAAAACTTGACGTTGGCATAGGTGTTTGTGGTCGGGGACTTCAGTCGCCGCCGCCACTTCTTGAGGGTAATGCCCTTCTTCAAGACTCATGAGGATTTTCCCCAGTGACGTACTTGAGTTCACCTTCGAGAGCCTCTTCCTAGAGTCTAATCTTCTGTTTTGGTGACTGAATTTCCTGTCTGGACGTGAGGGAAGTAGGCTTCCCCCATTTGCGGACACGTCTGCTAAACTTCTGGTCATCATCCGATTCAGAAGAAAAATCTGGGGTTGGGGGTGGGGTTGGGAGGGGGTTGGGGCGTTGGGGGGGGGGGGGAAAACGCTCAGAGGGCAGCATGGACTTAGATGAAAAATCCTTAAAATAAGCCTTTGATATGGACGAAGACCAAGCCTTGCATACCCTGCACATCGTTGTGGGAGTACACGGTGTGCACTTAAGACAGACATGGCCTCCAAACTCTGCAGAGTGAACTCGATCGCACTTGAAGGACATGCACTTTACTTTTTCGACTGATTTTACAGACTCCTAAAAATGAACATAAAAGTAGAAAATAAAGCATACAGCTTCGAAAGAACTTAAAAGAACTTCATTAAAATAGAGTCTGATATAAAGCAAAGACGCATGCTAAAGAAAAGGTGGGAAACTTCAAATTCAAATATCAAAAATCCCTAAAAACAAGAACAAACTTTCTAAGGGATTTAAAACAAATTCCTACTTATGCACTAAACTGTAAGTGACTTAAAGGCTCCTGGAGTAGAAGAGGGATTTGAAATGATGATGATGACTTAGGCATAGTAAAGGTACCCACGAAAACGAGATACATCACGAAAATCGGTAACATTTTTATACAGAGTATAAAAACCAATAAAAATCACGAAATACTCCATTAACATAACTTAGGGAGGAAAGACTTCATATTAGGCATTCCTAGTAATTATGAACTCTTGAAAGAGTAAGCTGACCCAGCGCAAAGCTATAAAAAACTTAGTTGGAATATTTTGCAGATGTTCTGCTTGCAGAATTATTGAAAAGTGACTCTGTTTCCTATTTGGGCTCCAATGCGCATGCGCAGGCATGCATAGTGACAGGCGTCACCAGGGAGTGAGTACAGACTGGTGCCAGTCTATATCAGGTTATATACTGGAGGTGTACTCTACCAGTAGCCTGGTTGAGGGTATATGTTAATAGGAATAGGCATGGGGAGGAATGTAAGCAAGCATAAAAATCTTATTCTGGTAGCTAAATGCAGATTAGTTGATTTAGCAAGTAGTGATTGAACGGTAAATGACGTTTTTGTGGTGTAATAACAACTGTTTTTTCAATGTTAAGTTTTTGTGTTTAGCAAAATTTCTTGGCTTATTTTTCGGGATTGGTTAATCGTATTGAAACTAAACTTGGATACATTGCTACCTATAATATTAGGAAGCAGCATGTTGACACTGAAGTCACAACGTTGAAGGTCAAGGTCATTGTGACCTCTACAAAACTTTATTTTTCAATGTTACATGTAAGTTTTTAGGCTTAGCAAATCTTATCATGTTATATTTCGGGATTGCTTAACCCTAATGGAACACAACTTGGGTACATGGTTGCTTATGCCAAGAGGATACAGGATGGTGACATGCAGGTCACCAGGTCAAAGCTCAACGCCATTCTAATATTGCTATTTGACCTCTGCTTTTTCAACCGTAAGTTTTTCCATTCAGCAAATCATTTATATTTCAGGGTTGGTTAATCCTATTGGAACTAAACTTGAATACATAGTTACCTATAATGTTAGGAAGCAGCATGATAATGCGTAGGTCATGAGGTCATAGGTCAATGCCACTGCGACAAAAAGGAGACATGCGAGACATTTAATTCCACAAAATTCTTGTTGTAATATAACGGTCCTGTGGTATTATTACATACTAATTTTTATACATAAATTCCAATCCTGTCAAACATATTTATAATTATTTGATGTTCTTCTGGAAACTTGTATGAGCGTAAGAGTTTCTAAATTTAGGGAAACATTTTATTTATGAGACAATCCAATTAGAAAGAACTCAGAAAATCTTAAATACATGTATGTCTAGACAGTTCGCCAGCCTCAGACAAAATACTAGCGCCACCCCGCTAGGGTTGCACAATTTTTCGATTATTCGATTAATCGCGATTATATAATTCAAAATGATCGTGGACGATTATAAAATGAAATAATTGTGTAATCACCATGTTGAAATTTTTGTCTAGACACTTTTGCGCTTGTGAAACTCTGCTCGCGTTACCAATCATGGAAACAAACATCCGGCTATCAGCCGGATGTGTGAATGATTAAATAAACTAAATAAATAACTGATTTGTTTGTATTGACTCATGATTAGTTTTAGATGAATAAAGATTGTTCACTTGGTCGCGATTTGTCATTGTTGTTGTAATCACATAGGCTTATCCCGCGTTCCCCATTCTCTGAATAGTTATGCGCTAACGGTTTTCCCAAAAACTTCTAAAACTGATAACACGGAAATTCAACGCATTTTCTCCCATAAAAATTCTCACCGCCTACGCCTATGTTTAATGTATACCTCAAAACATCACCGGGGAAGTGAAATTATTTGATTTGAGCGCATAAATATTGCGTATCCTATAATAAAGTTCGTTTATTACATCAAAATTAATCCTCAATTTGATATAAAATGGCATCGCGAAAAAATACCTCCAATTGAAGAGTTTATTTTAGAGTGAGTACTCGGATATAAATATTCTGGAATCAGGAACTCGGGAATTTCTATATATTATCATTGCGCGATAGGAACTGAGTATTACTGATCTGAATAACGGGTACCCGTTTGATAAACTCCCGTTAGCATATAATATCTCGCGAGAACACGCCGCCTCCCATCGCAGAAGAGGCACTGGCTTGCCAACTTAAGAAGCCAGCTATATTGTCGTTCGCAATAATTCAATTTGGATCATTTAATGTTGATCGGCGTTACGCAAAAGAGCCGCTGGCTTGCCAACTTAAGAAGCCGGCGATATTGTCGTTCGTAGTAATTCAATTTGGATCATTTAATGTTGATCGGCGTTACAAAATTGATGCGCAGTTTCTCCTGTACTTGTTTGGTACATAAATTTGGTCTTAAAATATATTTATAAGGAAGGTATTTAATCACGCCAAGACTGTTTTAAGCGCATTTTGACTCCAAAAGTATGAAATAAACTTTAATATATCGTGAACATATGTGGCCTACTCTTAGTATTAATCTAATAGGTGGGCGAGATTTACAAATCCGAGGCCTGTATTGACATCTAGAGGGGCCGGAAATGTATCAGGGCAGAGATCGGTCTGAAGTAGACATACCCTGTGACACGATTGTTGTTATTATACACGCTATTCTTACAAATTTCCTCTTAAAAACAATTTTCCTATACAATCTGCTGAGTTAGGGGGTGGGCTTCTAATACAGCGTTTTGCCATTTTGAAACTGCTAGGAAATCATTGGAGCTCATATGTCAAAGTTAGGGGGTGGGCTTCTATTAGAGCATAGGCTACAATTAAGCGAAATGCGGTACCTTCCGTTTTCCATCTAGAAAAATCTTGATACATTCCCTTGTTTGGAATCAGCAACTGGCGTATTCTTTCCATGTATGAATATCCATAATAACCCATAATCTTACAATCTGCATTAGCATAATAATGTCCTCTAAGCAGCATTGACGTAGTTAATATAGTTCATGATTATTCGTATGATCGCGATTTTTTATTTAAAATGATCGCGATTATGAAAAGTGAATAATCGTGCAACCCTACACCCCGCTCGATGCTCGAAAACTTCAAATGCGTCACGCTGAGAGGACAGGAACCGCGAAAAATTATTTTTTAGAATCAAATAATGAATAATTATAGTTTTTGTTTATGCAAGAATAGTGATAAATTGCAAGCTACAGTGTGTACTACTAAATAACAAGTACACTGACTTCTCTGCGAAACGGAGATTCCACCATTAGATTTCTGTTTGCATTTGTATTATTTGTGGAATTTATAAGTTGCATTTTCTTGGATATTGATCGTCGTATATATAAAGAATTGATGTTAAAATGTTAGTGTTCACTCATGAGAAGTGCTTTATGGAAATGGTTCCATTTATTTTTCAATTCTTAGATTTATCAGCGATATTCTCTTTAACCCTTTAACACTCATATCAGCCAAAAACAGCTTTTGTAGTGGTCTTGAGAAATGAATATTTTGAAAACAAATTCAATGGTTAAAGGGTTAAAATATTTAATGACCATGCTGGTGAAAACTGGCCTGTGGTCTTGAGGAATGTCCATTTGCAGGGCAAGAGAAACTAGGTTTTAAATTTATCACTGGAATGCCTGGCTCAATAACCAAACCAGTCATTTCATAGATAACTTTTCCAAAATAGTGTTCTCTTTGTGTGCAAAGGGATATTGATTAAGCAAGAATTAAATTTTTCCTGAACAATCTTGACCATTGAGAGAATTATGTGGTTGTATCTGTGTTAATGGAACTACAGTAGTATAAACACTCATGCATCATCTATGCTTTCTCAGGTCCAATAGCTGCCATGTTCTGGTTAGATGAAGAATTGTGCAGTGATATATTCTTAGATGGTGAGTTGTTCGCACATTTTTATAATTATAGTATATATTATCCTACTAGATGATTGTATTTGCCCTGTAGGTGGGGCTTAGAATACACCTTCCGTATCCTCTGCGTGTAGTCAGAGGCGACTAAAGGAGGTAAGGGTGAGGTAACCCTGACAGAAACCTCGAGTGCTGAAGACGGAGGTTCCAGGCCGCATGGCGCACTCTAATAAACCATGGATCGACGCACTTAACGCTTATGATCATGTCGATAGTCACTTTAGGACTGGCGGTATGATCAGCGAACGAAAAGAAGAAGAAGATTGTATCAAGTAAAAGTTAGATTATCTAGGCAAAGATTACTAATTAAATTAGACCAGAGGTCACCAAGTTCATGACCGAGAACCGTAGAAAGAGAAATCAAAGCGAGTTTAGGGATCATGGATGCCCAACTAATACCTGGAATGGATGGATTGATTAGTATAGATGATAAATGACCAATTTCAATCCAATATCGTATCAACTGTGTGTACCAAATTTGTTAATGATCATTTCGGCAGTTGACAAATATCACCAAATTCAGATGATATGTAGTTCAATGGCTCGGTAAATTCTCACTGACTTAATTTCATGAGATTGGATGGATATAAATCCAGTCAAATGGAGTTATCAAGGTCCTTGGACAAAATCAAAGTCACCTGGAATGCAGCTTGGTCACAATCTTAAAATTGATCAATTGAAAGTTAATTTTCACCTCTTCTGGAGCATGTTGTGGTCTCTGGTGCACATTTGTACAATTTACTGATACCTCAAGTTGGTTACCTGTGTTTTAAGAGCAGAACCAACACCCAGAATCAATATTATGAGCTACAGCAACTCATGTCTTTAACTGTTAGTCATCTTTAATGCATAATATCAAAATATCATAAATAAAAGAGGTGTATAATCGTTAGCACATTGATGTCAATATTCTGTCTTTTACAGTGTCAATAGCAAAGAAACTAGCATAAATTCTTCAACAATATTGGTGGAAGATGTTGCTATCTACGACAGCACCATCTTCCACCAAATTTGTTGAAAAATAAATACTAGTTCATCTTTAACTTTAATTTGAAAATTAAAAATTTTGATATCAGAGGTGTAAGGGTTGAAAATCAAATACATGTATGTCTGACCAGTATTATAAAATTGGGTGTCACAAGCTACAGTCCTCTTGTAGTTGGTGGATAACAACACTAGAAATGCTTCTTGTTGCTCAGACTCTATGGAAAATCATTGGACACCATTATGATAGAAGAAGGGTTTACTCACGCCCACACAGCAGGCAATCAGGAATAACACATTGGCCTCTCCCGACTTGAGTATTTTCAAAATTATTTTAGCGATTACTGGCGATCTAAATGCATCACACTGATTCAGTGTTAAGGATTGAGATTTCTGAATTCTTACCGACAGAAATAGGTTAATTGATTTGCTTGGAAAGTTGCAATAAATGAGGTCAAGTTGACCCAGAAACAGGGCGAATTGAACGAGTCAAGTTAGACGAAAAATTATTAAGATTGTGAGGCAGTCAGTAAGATATGTATCTTATAATACGTATAATCTTGCGCGCAACACTATCACAACAGCTAGTAGGAGGCTAACCAGAATGAAATATATGACTACATAAGATATCGTATAATATATTTCATGAATTGAGTTTCTCAGTCAATCATATGATGTCATAGTGACATGTAGGCTAACATCATAATCAATTATGTCATGACTGGCATAACTAAGTTATCACGAATGCTTAATTGGTGATGGACTAAGCATTGTTATAAGAATTGTATGTCTTTACTATTTAATAAAGATTCTGTTGACTATTTTGAAACTAATTAATCTGCCATAGGCAGCAACAGCACACAGTCAAATTAGTTTCAAAATATTCAATGGGTTAGCTGTATAGTTTTCTGGAAAATGAGATTCAGAGATTTCACATCAAGAGTATACTTACCTCCCTAATACTTTTGATATTGCTAAATATTGGCTTTCACTCAATAAACACTCAGATTAAAACAGTTAGGTGCCCCTACTGGGCAGGGAGTCAGAGCGTAGTCTGGCGGATGCCAGCCCCACCACCGCGCATGCGCAGACTAGCACTACCTCTTTGCTAATTTATTGGCTGAGAGTGTACACATGCTTTTGTGTTAGAAACTTTCTATACTCTTTTCGAAGCTTTTTGAGACGGTTTGGTAGAAGTTTATCCCTGATAAAGATGGCAGAGAGAGTGACTTCGCCACAGGAGGGCCTTGGACCTTTAAATCAGGTGACTTCTAGTAAAATTAGCGAGTTTTGTCCCGTTGTAATGTGTTTCCGGGACTCGCGCTAAACGTGATAAGTGCCTTGATTAGTTGGTTTATTTCAACCAGGTGCTATATAAGACTAATCTCTCTTTGTGATTATGTCCACAGGTCTGTGTGAAGAAATATAATGGACATGACATCAGCAGAGGGTTTGTGTCTCTCCACCATGGTTCCATTTCCTACTAATACTGTTAGGTTATCTAACCAAAAATTCTATGTCCAGTGAGTTGGAGGCCTATTATAAAGGTCTTCTCACTTTGCCCTCTTGATCCAATTCCTTCCCCTAGAGGTGGAGAGAGTTAAGAGGCGTTCAGTGGTGGAGTGCTCCAGTTCATCAGGTTGGATGGTTTGTCTAGACAAGGTGTCGGGTATCTAATTATTGATATGAGGTGATGTTAATTATTTAGACGAAAGGGAGATAATTAACTCTATTTGCCATTGTTATCAGTATATATCTGATGCTTGTGTAGTCGAAATGTCCATTCTGCACATGTTCTGGTTAGAGATACAATTCGTCCTTGCACTGGGATGTTTGTTGGGGATCGATTTTTTCCTGTCATAGGATTAATGACGTCATAATCAGCCTTGCTCTTTATTAACAATTAAAGTTGTCAGAAGCTGGTTTTCTGATAAATTATGATCTTTATGATCATTTTCCTTCTCTTGAGTTGGTGAGTTTTCTAAGCTTAACTAGTTTGCTCATACTCCTCGTCCTTTGGCCTTTTTCAGAGACCTGGTTGTGCGTCCTGTGGACGATTTTTGAGGGACAAGTTTGGCCCTCATCTCTGTTTTCAGTGTAGCCCCTGTGGTCCCTTGCTTAATTGCGAGATATGTAAGCACTGGGGGGGGGCGAGCTAATGTCCGAATTCTTGTGCTTGCAGGCGAAGGACAAGGTGGAGGAGGAGAAGAAGAAGCTGAAAAAAGAGGTTGTAAGTAAGAAGGGTAAGAGGAAGGCCTCGTCCGCGGTGGACATGGAGGCCTTCCGGACCGAGATGTTGGGAGAGATGAGGAGGACAATAAAGGATTTGGTTCCAGAGTTGCTTCGTGGCATGCTTCCTGGACCAAATCCTTTATTGACCTCATCATCTGCTTCGGAGCAGGTAATCCCCACCTCTGAATCAACGTTCCTTAGTACGCTTCCGTTGTTTGAAGATTCAGAGGTGGCCCCATTAGAGGGGGCGTTCCACGGCCCTGGCAGCAGGCTTATTGCCGCGCCCAATAGGGACCGTGGACGGTCGTCGCTGGAACCCGCGGGCTGCTTATCAGTCCAGGGGTATCCGCACACCGCGGGTGCCAGTACCTCGTATGGCACCTTCCCTGGCCAGTCCGGGTTAGCTCTCTTTGCTGACCCGGAGTCTAATCTGTCTGGCCAGGAGGATGAGGATTACCTGTTGGGGTCGCCGTCTGAAGACGTGGCCATGGATTATGACGTCTGGGCACCCCTCGCGGGGAATACAGGCACCTTTTTCCACGGTTCTACTCTCCCAGGGGTAGAATCCACGGTTCAGACTGTGGCCCTGGGCGCTGAAGGCCAGCGGTACCGCATACCTCGGCTTGCCGAGAGTGTCGCTGGTGCTGGCCGGGGCCGTGGTGGGGCGGTATATGCCCCGCGCTCTACCACGGCGCCTGCTCCTGGTCAAGCCAGTGAGATTAGCATGCCGGTATTGTCAGGCCCGCATGCTCTCCCTGGCTTGCCAGGGATATCAGCGTATCCGTCGTCAAGCTCTGTTGCTTGCGCTCAGGAGGAAGACGAAGGCCCCCGTCTTGTAGAGCGCTCGCAGCTAGCCACGGAGGAGGATTGGTCTGACGCTTGCCAGTGGTTGGTGAGTGTTAGACCAGATCTGCCCGTGGAGCAGTCGGCTAGCCAGCGTGATCACAGGCCGTGGTTAGCTGGTAAGCCTACTGCTAACGCTATGCCTTCTCTGCCGCTGGCAGAGAAGTGTGGTACCGAAGCCGAGCGTGGATGACCGCGCGGCTTTGGGTGAGGATGCGCGGCCAGGCTCCCGTTCTGACACGGGAGTCTTGTGTTCGAACGCGTTGCGTTCAGCAAATGCCGCGTTGCGTGATGCGGAGGAGAGTGGGAGGGCTTCAATTGCCGCTGTGTCCCACGTCTCCCAGCTGTTACAAGGGGTAGTAACAGCATCCGCATCGCGCCAGCCAAGTCCGGTCACAGTCCAGCGAGCCATCCAGGATGGTATCAACCTGGCTCTGGACTGTATGACGCGGGCGGTGACCAGGAGTGTCCGGGCAAGGCGCACTTTTGCCTTGGATAATCTGTGCCCGTCCCAGGACCTCTACAATAGGCTACTACGTACGCCTATGACAGGTCCTGGTCTCTTTGGAGGTGAGGGATGTAGGCACCGCCAGGAGACGGTTAATCTGGTCAATAACCAGAGGGCGCTGCGCGAGCAGTTTGAGGTGCTTCGTCGTGCCAACGTTCGCGCCGCAACCCCTGCGTATCGTCCCCTGCAGGCTCGAGGTGGTAGTGGCCAGGTCAGAGGCCAACCACCATCGCAGCGCCGGCCTCGGCCGCGTGCGATTCGGCCAGCAGCGAGGGGGGCGCAGGCTCCTCAGGCGCAGTCGTGGTGGCGCGCGAGGATCTGGGCGGGGTAATCATTCCTGATGGGACGGTTACCGCGGTGAGAACCGTGCCAGTGTTTCTGGCAAAGGAGACAATGCCGCTCTTGCACTCCTTATGTCCACCTCTATCCCTAGGTGGACCGGTGGGAGGCCGGCTAGCCGACCACATGCAAGAGTGGGAACGGTTAACTCAGGACCGTTTAGTCTTGCGATGGCTTTCAGTCGGGTATCATCCCGATTGGATGACAGGCCCGCCATCGCGACTGTCTCTAGTGCCGATCTGGACTCCAAATCCGAGAGATCCAGATCAAAGGTTGTGTATCGAGGAGGAAATAAATTCCCTCATACAAAAAGGAGCTATTCAGCTGGCACAGAGGTGTCCGGGCTTCTATTCAACCCTGTTCTTAGTAACAAAGAACACCAGAGGGTGGAGACCAATTCTCAACCTCAAGCCATTGAACAAGTTCATAGAGACGCCCAGTTTCAAGATGGAGACTGTGCGCTCGGTGTTGGCGGGGTTAGAGAGGGGAATGTGGACAGCGTCGATAGATTTGAAGGACGCTTATTTCCACATCCCCATACACAGGAGTTTCCGTCGCTTCCTGAGACAGTGGGAATTCAGGGTGCTACCCTTCGGAATTTCCACGGCTCCTCGGGTTTTCACCCGTGTGGTTCTTGCGATCACCGCATACCTCCGCAGGAGAAGCATAGCAGTCCACACGTACATAGACGACTGGCTGTTGAAAGCGCACACCCGGGAAAGTTTATCGGCCAGTCTGGAGATTGTTTTGAAAACTCTCACAGACTTAGGCTGGATGATCAATTTCCCAAAATCAGAGCTGACTCCATCCCAGAAGTTTGTTTACCTGGGGATGTTCTTCGATCTAGAGACAGGATATGTTTATCCTACTCAGGAGAGAGTTCAGAAACTCATCTCATTAATTCAGTCAGTGTGCGACAGTCGTCATGTCCTGGCACGGGTTTACTTGAGAATGCTGGGGTTGATGGTTTCATTGGAACCAGTCATTCCTCAGGCCGCCTTACGCAGGCGGCCGATCCAGTTATTTCTCATGACACAATGGACCCAGAGTACAGGTTCGCTGGACTCGAATGTGTCAGTGTTGGCGCCTCTGATTCATCACCTGCAATGGTGGTTGGACACAGAGAATCTCTTGGTGGGGGTTATGCTAACCCCTCCCCACCCTCAGGTGACTGTGTATACAGATGCATCGATGGAGGGCTGGGGAGCTTGCCTGGAAGAGTCCACGATATCAGGGCTTTGGAATCTGGAACAGTCAAAGGAACATATAAATCTACTGGAGCTAAGAGCAGTAGTCCTGGGCCTGGAACATTTCTTACAGAAAGTTCAGGGCAAGATTGTTCTTATTCGTTCAGACAACTCAACAGTTGTGACTTACATAAACCGCCAGGGCGGAACGAAGTCGCCCAGTCTCTGTATGATGACATGGAGACTGCTTTGTTGGTGCCTGGATCACCAGATTACCTTGAAAGCAGTTCATATTCCGGGAAGGTTAAATCTGCTAGCAGACTCATTGAGCCGAAGGATGAGTGTTTTACCCACGGAATGGCAACTAAATCAATGTGTGGCGGATCGTCTGTTCGACCATTGGGGGAAACCCAACATCGATTTGTTCGCAACGAAGAAGAATGCGAAGATGACGACGTACGTCTCTCCGATTCCGGATCCAAGCGCTTTCGCAACAGATGCGTTAGCTATCAGCTGGGGGAGAATGTATGCATACGCATTCCCTCCAGCAATCCTGATTCCAAAAATTCTTCAGAAAATCAGACAAGAGGAATGCCAAGTGCTTCTGATCGCCCCGGATTGGCCAAGCCGATCATGGTATACGGATCTGCTGGACCTTCTGGTCTGCAATCCGGTTCCTCTGCCTCTGATGGACGATATTATCTTCCAAGGCAAGGCTCTTCACAACAATCCGTCAATGTTCAGATTGACTGCGTGGATGTTGTCAAGGAATCTAGAATTAAGGAGGGCTTTTCTGAGCAAGCAGCCATGTTTATGGCCAAAGCCAGGAGGGGGTCAACCTCCAGAGCATATAATTATAAAATCAACAGATTTGCAGAATGGTGCTCAAAAAGATGTATTGATCCAATGGATTCATCTATTCAGGTAGTAGCTGATTTCCTCTGTCACCTCTATGATGCCTATAGCCTCAAGCCTAACTCTATTGCTGGTTATAAGTCAGCTTTAACGTCTGTTATTCCTTGCTTGGCTAAGAGGGGAAGTGATGAAGTAAATACATTAAATGTATTAATTAAAGGCATGGGCAATCTAAGACCAAGGAATCCACCTGTGATTCCGTCTTGGAGTTTATCGCTAGTGCTTCAAGTACTAGGTGATAAGCCGTTTGAACCACTTAGTTCCATTTCTATGAAACTATTAACACTGAAAACTGTGTTTTTAATTGCTGCGGCCTCGGCTAGGCGTAGAAGTGAAATTCATGCCTTATCAGCCGAGGATGACCGTTTTGTGGTTTCAGGGGAAGGCCTTAAGCTGCTACCTAGGATTAATTTCTTGGCTAAAAATCAGTCGTTGAAATATCCAGGTCAACCTATTGTTTTGCCTGCTTTAACTAGATATGATCCTAATTCTAAAGCATGGTGTCCCGTCCGGGCGCTTCGCCGGTACAAACAACGTACGGCAGAGTGGCGCACCGACCAGTCGGCGTTATGGTTGTCATATATTGAACCCCATGGCAGGGCTTCGAAGGACACCATTTCCAGGTGGATTGTAGAATGCATTCAGTTTTGCCATAAATCCGCCACCGGGAAGCAGGTTGATGTGGCCAAGGCTCACAGTGTCCGCGGCGTAGTGACATCCACTGCCCTATTTAATGGGGTCCCTGTGGATGATATTATGTCGGTGGCTCAGTGGCACTGTGAGTCAAGTTTTACAGACCATTATCTCCGTGACACCTCTAATCCTCTCGCCTTGTCGATTTTGAAAAAATAACTAGGCATATATTTTTGATGGGGTTTCCTCATTGCTTATATATTTCACAATTAATTTATGGAAACAACCACTAATTTGGGACTGCATCGATCTTCACCAATGGGAAGAGGATGTCAACAGCCATTTTCAACAAGGTCAGTCTTGTGTATGTGTTGTCCATTGTTGATTGTCTTGTCACGTTACCCGTTATTAATATGATGATGGTTTTGTGTATTTATGTGGTTCATTGTTGAGAGTATACGAAAATGGAGTTTTTTCGTCTCTGTCCTGTAGTACATGGCACTTGTACGTAGAGAGCGTATAGGACATTGAGGTCATTCGACTCTTCCTCCCAGGAAGGAGGGGGGAGCGCATATGACATTCGGTCATCTCTCATACATCGGGGGTGTTATCCGATGGTTAGTCAAATCCTGACTGTTTTTTCATACAGTTTCAGAAGTTTAAGTGCCTTAAACGCAGAAAAGCGTATAGGGATGAGCTGGTCTTTTGACCTCGCCTCCCTCCCGCCGAATTCACTGTCGAATTCTGGCAATATCAAAAGTATTAGGGAGGTAAGTATACTCTTGATGTGAAATAAACGAAATCAAGGATTTCTTTTTTCACGAGAGAGTTGATACTTACCTCCCTAGATACGGACCCGGCCTCTCCACCCTACAGAGGCTCGGTCTTCAGGCTCTTTATAGTTGCATGTGTATCAGCCAATAAATTAGTCAGAGGAAGTGCTAGTCTGCGCATGCGCGGTGGTGGGGCTGGCATCCGCCAGACTACGCTCTGACTCCCTGCCCAGTAGGGGCACCTAACTGTTTTAATCTGAGTGTTTATTGAGTGAAAGCCAATATTTAGCAATATCAAAAGTATTAGGGAGGTAAGTATCAACTCTCTCGTGAAAAAAGAAATCCTTGATTTCGTTTAGTGCAGAGGTTGATCGATCCCAACACAGGCAAAGTGTGGGTGGAGCTTAGCTTGAGATGGGCGGGGCAAAGCTAAAACTGGAGAGAATGTCCATGCCGACCTGTGAAGTGTTTTAATCTTCAACCCCTGCGTATTGTTAATACGTACTTTAATATGGTAAGCTGGACAAAACTGGTATCTGCAGTTGTCTTGAGGAATATCCATTAACTTCAAGCTAAATGAAGACTATTTTTAGCTTGACTTTATGAAGTATGTTCAACTGTTTATATCTCATGTTTGCTTAATCATACTGGAGCCAAAGTTGGACACATGCTTCCTTATTGCGAGTGGGAATGACACATGACACCTTGGAGCCAAAGACTCAAATGTTAAGGTCACTGTTTCCTTGCTAAGACCTAGTTTTTATCATTTGAACTAACATTTTGCGTTTAGCTCTACTTAGCAGTTCATATCTCATGTTTGGTTAAGCACACATGGGCCACATTCAGACACTTCATTCCTTATAATGACTTGGCATGACACAATCACCTTGCATCAAAAGGTCAAGGTCAGTGTGATAATGTCAAAGCTCAACTTACACATGTAGCAGTTCATATTTCATGTTGTGTTATAATACTGTACCGAAACTTGGATGAGGGGATAAGGCAATTTCTTTGGTGTCAAAAGGTCAAATGTCATGGTCATTGATAAGTGTATTGATAAGCTTTCTATATTTATTTTATGTTTGAACTCAAGCGTCATAGTTCATTCCAAAGTCGTAAAGTCAAGCTTTATGGTTGCATTACAACCACATTTCTGGTTGAAACTGTACAACTCGAATGACTGGCTCGATAAGTGAGCCAGTCGTGACAGTTGTAAATTTTCAACAAAGTCTTCTGCCCTATAAATGGAAATTCACTATGCAAAAGTTTCAATTATCTCGACCAGTCTTGATCCTTTTGTGGTTAATTAGCTCTTTATTCAATACACGTGTCACATGAGATTACTCATGTGAGGCATGTACAATCCAATCAAACCTGCTTAATTGACCACCTGACTTAAAGAACCAAAATCTTGCTCCCAAAATATATCCTCTAGCAAGTCACTTATACAATACATGTTAACTATTAACCCTTTAATACTCATATCAGCCAAAACAACTTCTGCAGTAGTCTTGAGAAATGTCCATTTGCAGACCATGAGAGGACAATTTTTGAAAATTTATCACTAGAATAACTGCCTCGATAACCGAGCCAGTTATTCTAGTGGTCAATTTTCAAAAATAGTTTTTTCTTGGTCCGCAAATGGACATTTTCTATGAGAAAATTGAAATTTTCCTGAACAAATTCGAGGATTAAAGGATTAACTTAAATAGGATCACCACAAGGAGATGGTTTCTCACCTGTGTTTTCTCACCTGTTACCTCCCAGCTCTAGTTTCAAAGTATTCAACAGCATGTTTATTAAATAGCAAAGACATACAATTCATACAACGTGTCTGACTATTACATTGTAATCGTTTAAGCCAGACTGAATCGAGTTATTCATGACATTACGTAGTTGATTATGACATCATATGATGGATGGATAAAATGGGAAGGTCCATTCTCCAAACCTAGACATATGCCACTGCAGATGGAATTTGCAGATGATATCATCATGTTGTTGTCCCCTTGATGAACTGCTTCCAATACAGGTAGCTGCAAAACACCTCAAAGAGACAAACCTCATCATGAATGAAGCCAGAATGGAGGTCATACATGTATACCTGTCTGAGACAACCCAGACAGCATTGCTAGTTAAGGGCTGTCTCTTTGGTGCCGCCAATTGGGACCAATTTTGGATTTGTTACTCGACCCTTAAAGGGCCCTAATTGGGCAAGCCCAAATTGGCCCTGACTTGGCCCGAAATGGGACCCACGGGGTTTGACATGGGTTCCACACGAGCTTCATGTGGACTTTACAAGGGCTCTATATGGGCTTAATGTAGCTGCGAAATGTCGCCAATAAGGCTTCTGTTGTTGGCCCCTGGAAACAGTTAATGGCATGATACATGAAGTTGAAAACAAATGATCACTACATGATCAATAGGGGTGAAATGAATGATGAGGGTGCCCTTGTTTTGGCGTGTGAAGAAATGGAGAAAGAGCGCAATCTCGGGTGTCATTTCTCTGCGCTTTATGGTCAGACCAATTTAATGTGTTGTTTTACGAAAATTAATATGCAAAACACAAGATTGGAGATGGGAGAAAAGAAGAAAATAATGCACAATATCAAACTCAGAAGTTTTAAGCTATTGCAGTATTAATCCTTTCATCGTGTTAATTGTCAAAATTTATCAAGAAAATCCCAAACGTTTTCTTGGTGAGTGTCCATTTGCAGACGAAGAAAATACTATTTTTGAAAATTTACCACTGGAATGGCTGGCCCATTATCGATCGATCTTTGACCTCCCTGACTATCAATTTCCAGAAAACTATACAGCATGTTTATTAAATAGTAAAGACATACAATTCGTACACCACCGCTTAGTCCGTCACCAATTATACATTCTTGATGAACTTATCTCTGTCATTCATGAGGTCATTGATTATGATGTTGACATCATATGATGGCCATTGAAGGATGGATAAACTAGAAATATCTATTGGTGTCAACAAGTATAAGGCACACAGAAGACTCCATGGCACCAAGTTGTTAAGTGTTTTCTGGTCAGGCCTAAAAAATGCAATTCTAAAGTAATCCTAAAGTGGAGACCATTAGAGGAAACTGATTACAACTGACAGAAAATACCACTGACCTTCCAGGCGCCGAAAACAATAACTCATCTTCAAAAACACTTCATAATCATCATCATCATCAGCTCTATTAGATAAGCACCTGCCTATCTATTATGGCTAATCCAGTTTTAGCCATGCCCCGCCCCATGCCCCACCCATCTGTAGCTAAGCTCCACCCACACTTTTCCCATAATGTGATCGATCGATCCCTGAACTCCCTGACTATCATTTTCCAGAAAACTATACAGGTAATCTGTGCCTCTGGCAGCAACAGCGCTCAGTCAAATTAGTTTCAAAATATTCGACAGCATGTTTATTAAATGGTAAAGACAAATAATTCGTACAACAACGCTTGGTCTGTCATCAATTAAGCGTTTGTGATGAACTTGGCTACATCATTCATGATGCTATTGAATATGATGTCATCCTACGCATCACGTAGTTGATTATGACATATGATTGACCAAGAAACTGGAATCCTCCATTCTTCACAAGCTCCATAAGGTTACCACTAACGGGTTGAAGTCTTTCTCAGTTACATCCTGCCCAAGCATATGGTACATGTATGATCAGTGCATTGTTCCGATCATACCTCACAGTAATATAATCTTTTTATTCGCTGATGTTTAAAATTACAATGTATAGATTCTTACAAGTGATATTTAAATAAATTTCTTTAATAATTTGTAAATGTACCAGTATTTTCTGCTGATTTCTCTTCCAGGTATCATAACACTTGTAGATGCCAAGTACTGTCAACAGGTAACATATTAAGCATTTTCATTCTGATTTCTCAGAAAAAGTGAACTGAACTGAGCTAGGTTATAGGTATGACACATTCTGAATAAACAGCGCTCTGAAATAACATAACACATACATGTACTGTTGAATATTTTTTAACATAATTGGATTGGAAGACATTGCTGCCTTATGTTAAAAATATTCAATAGAACATTTCTTACATTGTTTTCAAAATTTGACTAACTACAAGTTGTTATTACACCACAAAAACATCCATTACCGTTCAATCACTACTTGCTAAATCAATTATCTGCATTTAGCTACCAGAATAAGATTTTTATGCTTGCACACTCCTCCCCATGCCTATTCCTATAAATATGGACCCTCAACCAGGCTACTGGTTAGGTCCATCTCCAGTATATTAACTGATATAGACTGGCACCAGTCTGTACTCACTCCATAGTGACGCCTGTCACTAAGCGCGCTTGCGCATGCGCACTGGAGCCCAAATAGGAAACAGAGTCACTTCAATTATTCTCCAAGCAGAACCACTGCACAAATATTATCAGAAAGTTTTTATAGCTTTGCGCTGTGTCAGCTTACTATTGAAGGACTTCCTTACGCTAAGATATGCCTACTATGAAGTCTATCCTCCCAAAATTATGTTTTTGTAAGTATTTCGTGGTTATATTGAACGTTATAACTATGTATATAAATGTTACCGGTTTTCGTGGGGTTCGTTTTTGTGGTAACAACTTTAATATGCCTAAGTCATCATCATATAAAAACACTCTATTACTCCAGTGAGCCTTTAATCACTTTCAGTTAAAAGAAAAAATAGTGCTTTACAAGGAATTACATTTATTTCCCTATGATAGAAAACAATCTTGAATTTAAACTTTTGGTTGCATGTTTCTAGACTCCTTTTATCAAAATTCTAAGCTGTATGCTTCTTTCGTAATGTTTTTTCGTTTTTTAAGAGTGTTTTAACGACCGGTAAATCAAGTGCACGTCCTCAATCTGTGAACGAGTACACTCTGTGGAGTATGGAGGACATTTCTGTTTTAAGTGCACTACGTGTACCCCCACATCGATATGCGGGTTTTGCATATGGTGGTCTGCGTTCGTATCTAAGTTTCTTTAAGGATTATTCGTCCTTACATCGCTGCCCTATGGTCGTCCTTCCCCTTCCTCTGTTGCTAGTAGACAAAAGCTGTCTCTTTTGCAATATTCTAATATGTCTAATCCAGCAGCAACGGAGGGGTGGGCCTTCTTCGGCGAATTCGGAGGCAGTGATAGCTTTATTTGCGAGATTTGAATCCTTCGCTGCAGTTTTGACTAAATCTTTAGACGAAAGAATACCTTCTGCCATCATGGAGGCCAAGACACAGGAAGTTTCTTCTGATTCCGATGATAGCCCGAGGGCTAGCGGGCGATCCCGGAAATCGGGGAAACCGATTCCTCTAACGTCAATGCAAGTAATCAGGTCTCCTAAGCAGAAGTCTAGAGCGACTAAGCTCTCGAAGGTGGGCTTGTGTAGTTCACTGGGTCAAACCCACATTAGACTTGAGGATGACGGGCATAACCCTCAAGCAGTGGTGGCGGAGGCGGAAGCTGACGTCCATAAGCCTGGTGCTTATGCTAATGCCAAAATTTTCGGTCATACCGGTCGTCAAGATTCGTTTTCCGGTGCTACTTCTGTTCCGACCGTTTCCGGTATGTCTTCCGGTTTTGCAGGACATCCGGGTCTTCAAGATCCGGTTCTTACTTCCGTTCTGACCATTTCCGGTATGACTAATAAGCTCTTCCGACTTCCGCTTCCGGTTCGGATGTGCTTCCGGGCTAGTGAATGAATTAAGAATAAAGAACAAATAATTAGAGCAAATAAGCTCTCGAAGGTGATTTCGAGCAGGTCACCTGGTCAATCCCACGTGAGTCTTGCGGTTGTAAATAAGAAGAAAAGTCATGACCTTCAAGCAGTGGTGGCGGTGGAAGCCCCCCCGTCTTTAACGTATATGCCAATGTCAATGTCTTAGATCAGTTGTAGTGGATTCAGGTCCTCAGGACAGGGGTTACTTCCGTTTCCGGATCTACCTCCGTTCTTTGCGTATCCGGTCTGACTTCCGTTTTGCATAGTGCCGGTTCCTATGCTTATTCTGGTTTTTTAATGTACATACGGGTTCAGTTTCCGGTTGTCTTCTTCCGTTTTGTGCATTTCCGTTTCCTATTTTTACACTTCCGGATTCGTACATCCGGGGATAGGGTCATTACCAGTTTTCATGGTGTTCTATGATTAACTTCCGGTTCTGTCTTCCTTTTTTGGATTTCCGGTGATGGCTCTTACTGAGATTCCAGGTTTGTCTTTCCTAGGATCTAGTCATCATTTTCTCTAAGAGTTAGTCTTATTTCAGTAAGTGCTTTTAAAATTGGAATGTTTAATTGCTGAAAATATTAATTCCGAGACATTGCCAGTCTTGAAGTCTCTCTTGGAATTGTAGATATTCAGCATTTGTTCTTTTATCAGTGAAACATTTCAATGTAATTAAAGACTCTTCTGACTGGTTGCCGGATGGGTTTTTTGTTGCAGTTGATAAGTCAGTCTGTATTCTACGCATTATCGCTAGATGTTGCAATTAAAATTAATTTTTAATTTCATCCAACTTTAGATGGCCAGTTGTCTTCGGGCCGTTCAGCCTTTTTTCGCGCCCTTTTTTCCTCTTATGTCGGCAGGTTGACATATTTATTTTAACCAAGGGAATTGATTTCTTGAAGAAAATTCCTGTTTCTAGCGTAATTCTTAGTCTAATTCTGACAGGCGCTGAGAGGAATAGATTCAGTAGTGGATTCATAGGGAAGAGAATGGCTCTAAGATTAATGATTACAAGAGCAAGAAAATGCTGAGAATAGAGAAATAAGATTAGGGTTAAGGAAGAAGGAATAAAAGCCGAGTTTTTTCTTCTGCCTTGTCACAGTCATGGTTTAGGTGAGTCTTTTTGCTTCGATTTTATATCGCCTCTGTTTTTCAGCGTTTTGTTTCGTAATTCAGCCCGTAGTGTTTAATCATAATCTAGTATTAGTGTTTTTTGTATTTAACATCCAGCTCTTTCCATTTGAACTGTTGATTCTATGGCCTCTGGTGACTATTCTCATCTTTTTTCTTCTCCATCTCCTAATCCTTCTTCTATTCTTCTATTCCGTAGTCGGTCAGGGCTGAGGAGATTTTGTCCAGTCAGGGTCTCGTCGGATGACTGGTCCCTGGCTCACTGGTGGATTGCTTGGACTCTCTCTTCCTTTTACGGAAGAGTTTTCTATAGACCTTCCTTCTTTTGTGTCGGCTCTTTCCTCTTATAATTCTTCTTTCTTGTCTCCTCTGGTCCTTTCAATTGACAATTTGGTCATTATCATGTTAGTTTTATTTGTGAATTATATTAATTCTAAGGAATTTATACATACATGAGAGCGTTCAGCCTAGGGTAGGTTTTCCTACCCTGTCAGTAAATCTTAGTAAAATGATCTATATTCACTCTGAAACATTCAAATCTGCATTAATTTTAATTTAACAAGGGGGTATGTCATGATTAAATCTCATATGAATCTTACTCCCAAGTCAAGATGGAGACCATCTCCCAGATCATTTCCAGTCTAGATCAGGGTATGTGGTCGTTTCCATCAACCAAAATGACGCCTTCTTTCATGTTTTCATTTACCCTTCCTTCAGAAAATTCCTGAGATTTGCTTACTAAGATCGAGTTTGGCAGTTTCACGCCATGCCTTTTGGCATGACCACGGCTCCTTTTCTTTTTCTCACCGTGGCAGAAATTTTCAGGGTCGTTCTATCCATCTCCACGTTTATATAGACGATTGGTTAGTAAAGTAAGTCTTCTTCAATTCTCTCAGGAATTCTTCCAAGGTTTGTAGTCTGGCATGCAACCTAGGGTGGTTTTTAAATATAAAGAAATCAAGCCTAGGTCCCTCTCAAATTTTCATGCATCTAGGCGTTTCTTTCGATCTGACCCAGGGCCTAGTCTTCCCCTCAGATCCAAGAATAGAGGCTTTATCAGTGGCAATGGAAATCCTGTCTTCTTCTTCCATGGTCTGAGCAGGATTTCTGCTAAGAGTGATAGGCTTGATTCCTCTTCTAGATTTTTGGAAAGACCGTTCTCTGCTTCTAATGGGTGTTCCACTGGTAAAGTCCTCCCCTCAGGCGATTATCTTCACAGACGCTTCTCAGGAGGGATGGGGAGCGGTCTGGGACTCCCTGTCGGTTTCCGGTCTTTGGTCTCTGGAGGAGTCGGCAGCTCATATCAACATTCTGGAATTGTGTGCTGTCAAGAAGGCTCTCCTTTCATGGTCAGATCTTGTGATAGGTCTCAAAGTCTTGATTCGGTCGGACAATTCGACAGTGGTCTCTTATATCAACAGGCAGGGGGGTACAAGGTCATCCCTCCTTTGTCTAGAAGTGTGGAACCTTCTCTTATGGTGTCGCAAGAATCGGATTCTTCTAGTGTCTCCTCATGTCCCAGGCAGTCTGAATTTTCTTGCAGACCAACTGTCACGTCCCAGCAAATTCGCCCACACAGAGTGACAGTTAAAGAGGTCGGTTGTCAAAGCGATTTTCAGTCTTATGGATCGTCCTCTGGTAGATCTGTTTGCGACATCTCTGAATGCTCAGATCTCCTGTTACATGTCTCTTTCCGGACAGTGAAGCCCTGGCGGTGTATGCCCTGTCTCAGTCCTGGACAGGAATGTTCGTCTATGCATTCCCTCCAACTATTTTGATTCCATTAGTGTCATAGCTCTAGATAAGGAGGGTTTTTGCGTTTTCACCCTATAAAAATTGCCAATCACACAATTAATTTTTAACATCATGAGTACTGAAATAGAAAATCACCCAATTAATTTCAGTTCTCTTGCTAATAATGTATAATAACCCAATTAAATTCCAAAGAAACCCAATTTACAACGTTTCTAAGAGTGAATCACCCAATTATTGAAAAGCTTATCTAGAGCTCTGGTTAGTGTTGAAGAATGTCAAAGAACAAATCTGTGAGATTCTTTTATAGCTCCTTTCTGGCCAAAGAGGATTTGGTTTGTAGACCTTCTAGATCTCCTGCTAGACTTCCCTCGTCTTCTTCCATTCTCCCAGGATCTTCTGTCTCAAGTAAGAGGTCTTTGTCTTCATCCAAACCCAGAAATCTTCAGTCTGTGTGTTTGGAGAATATCGAAACTAAAGTCTACGAGAATAAAGTTTCTTCAAGATCTCCAGTAATTATCAATTCTTCCAGAAGAGAGTCGAACCGCAGAGTTTACAAGTGTCGGCTTAAAATTTTTGGAGAATGGTGTTCAGACCAAGGTCTCGTGCCCGATTCTGTTTCTATTCCCCAAGTATTAGACTTTTTTAACATATCTCTTTGATTCCTTCCATTTATCAGCTAATTTGGTTAGGGGATATAGATTTTCTCTGGCATCTCCTACCGTGCCTTCTGTATGCCGATGTCAAGGACACTAAGACCATTAATAGTTTTTATTAGAGGTCTAGGCAATATTCGTCCTCCGATAGCTAAGCCGTTACCTTCATAGAACTTGGCTTTGGTTCTTCAAGTGCTGGCAGGCCGTCATTTTGAACCGCTTTCCTCTATTAGTATTAACGGCCTCTGCTAGAAGGCGTTCAGAATTCATGCTTTTTCTGCTGAAAGGCAGAGATTTATAGTTTCAGGAGACGGTTTAGTTTTAATCCCGGAAGGGATTTTTTATCTAAAACTCAGTCTAACCGGTTTCCTGCTAGTCCGATCATGTAAAAATCATTATCGTCTTTTTTGTCTTCCGATAAACTCTGGTGTCCTGTTAGGCCATTAAGAATGTACAAACAGCGAACTGATTTCAAAAGATTTGATCCGTCCCTTTTATGGGGTTTTTTATGCGGAAGAGTTAACTAAGCCGGTCTCAAAGTTTACGATATCCTGATGGATTTAGGAGACGATTAAGCTTTGTTATGAGATTGTTTTTCCGGAACAAATTAATCTCTCCCATATTAAAGCTCACGATGTTAGAGGAATGGCATCCTCTTTTGCACTTTTTGCTGGTTCGTATTTAGATGAAGTCATACAGGTTGCAGGATGAAAATCTGAATCCTCTTTTACAACCTTTTATCTGAAAGATCAGAGTGCAGCAGCCTCCTTCTTTCGTAATATTACGATTTTAACTAAAATAGCTGAAGACCATTTACCAAGCACATCTCGCCATTTTCGTTAAGACTGGGCGTCTGTAAGAAATGGTGAGAGTTTATTTTGGTTTTTATTTATCTCTAAGTTCAAGTTTTCCTAATTTGATAATCACGGTGTGATTGATTTAAATGCACTATTATGTTATGTTATTAACATTTGGATAAG
Source organism: Chaetoderma sp. LZ-2023a (assembly GCA_034401795.1). NCBI lineage: Eukaryota > Metazoa > Mollusca > Caudofoveata > Chaetodermatida > Chaetodermatidae > Chaetoderma > Chaetoderma sp. LZ-2023a. Next base: position 84,615,711 of record CM067369.1, on the reverse strand, counting down.
ATTGGTTTGATTTTTATCCTTGTTTGTTGATTCTCAAATCGCCTCCCACCTAATGTTTTAAGTGGGGCACTGACCAAATCTACGGGTTTAGCAAGTAGTGATTGAACGGTAATGGATGTTTTTGTGGTGTAATAACAACCCCCCACAGACCCCCTGGTTGGTCTGTTGTTTTATTAACCACTATAAAAACATACTTACCATTCAATCACTACGACCCGGCCTCAGCCACCCCGCATGGAATTGATTTGAGAATTTGCCTATAATATTTGGCACTTAAATTCAGAAAAATTAACCTGTTTCCTATTTGGGCTCCAGTGCGCATGCGCAAGCGCGCTTAGTGACAGGCGTCACTATGGAGTGAGTACAGACTGGTGCCAGTCTATATCAGTTAATATACTGGAGATGAACCTAACCAGTAGCCTGGTTGAAGGTCCATATTTATAGGAATAGGCATGGGGAGGAGTGTATGCAAGCATAAAAATCTTATTCTGGTAGCTAAATGCAGATAATTGATTTATCAAGTACATATCTCATTTTGAAATCCACCATACTGGAAACCTGTTGAATATTTTGAAATTGATTGACTGGAAGCCATTGCTGCCTTATTAAGCAGCAATGACTCCCTGTCAAATTTAATTCAAAATATTCAACAGAATTATATGTAAGTTTTATATCATAAAGAATTTACTTTTTCAAGGATTTGTTGGTGAGAGGGTTAGCTTATTCATGAGCTGTACTGTGCCATTGTGGAATTTGTTTTTAAAAATGATTACCATGTGTTTTATCTCATTGACACGTGTGTCTCAATTTATAGACATAGAAATAAACATTGGGTAATCGTGAATTTTTTTAAACCTATTTTAATTGGAGCCTGCTTGTGTCATAGGAGCAGAGTATTCCTTGCATCAAAAGGAATTTAAGCAGCTGTCATGTCTGCATGTACACATGCCTTTCTCGAGATCTAACCTTGCTACTTGATATATTCTGTGCTAACGTCTTACTCATAATATGATATGAGAGAGAGAGAGAGAGAGAGAGAGAGAGAGAGAGAGGGATGGAGGGAGGGGGGATGGAGGAGGGAGGGAGTGGTTGCGGATGGAGGGAGCTTTACTGTAGTATAGAGCTTAGAGAGAGAGGGAAAGGGAGGGAGGGAGGCAGGGAGGGAGGGATGGCGCTATAGTACAGTAAAGAGCTCAGAGGGATGGCGAGAGAGAGAGAGAGGGAGGAGGGGGAGGGATCTGTACTACAGTACAGAACTCAGAGTGAAAGAGAGAGAGGGAGGGATGGAGGGAGGGATGCAGGGAGGGAGGTTGGGATGGTGGGAGTTGTGTAGGGTGGGAGGGAGGAGAGGAGGGATGGAGCGAGGGAAAGAGAGTACAAGTCCTTTCCTAAGCTGTGTGCGTCTATATAGAGAATGTCAGCCTGTCACAGCTAGTGACATCAGAGGCAGACTGTCATATATAGATATGGAGTGACAGTAACACCACATGTGGGCCTCTGACATATCAGTGGAATTTTGACAGTGTCATTTTGTGCTTGTATTAATCCGTTGTCTAACTGCTTATCTTACCTGGCCGTGGTGTATACAATAGTGTAGCTATCCTATAGCATCAGCTAGAGTAAAAATACAGATTTTGTCATTAAAGTTATTTGCGGGTATGCTTGTTTATTTCAGCAATTAGATGAGGTGAAACAAGAGGATTCCATTAATGAAGCGACAAGGTACATGTATGTCCTGGTACTGGTGTTTATAAATTGATTTTAGATTTATTGAACATGATTTTTAACTTGAACTATTAAAAGAAAATATTTTTTCTCCTACCGTCATACACCACATTGGAGGGATCCGATCCGTCTCTCAAATAGCTGATGTCATAATCAAATATGTCGCATGTTAGCTGATGTCAGAATCATACAGACATTAGCTCCATCATGAAAATCAAAAGGCCTGTCATTAAGCTGTTGGATATTTTGAAACTAATTTGATTGGGTGCTGTTGCTGCTTATGGAAGCAACAGTGCTCAGTCAAATTAGTTTCAAAATATTCAACAGAAAGTTTATTAAATAATAAAGCGACAATTTGTACAACTTGACAGACTATTAAGCCTTTACGACTGATTATATCGTGTCATTCATGACATAATTGATTATAATGTCAGCCAACATGTGACGTAGTTGATTATGACATCATATGATTGATTGAGAAACTGGATTCCACCATTGGATCCCTCTATTCTTACGCATGTATACTGATTGTACATTGATGATGATGATGATGATGATGATGATGGTGGTGGTGATGAGTGACTCCGTTCAGTAGGTGAAAAAGTTAAAATTCCTTTAGCTACAATCAGTTTTCTTCAACCTTCTCTACTGTTTATTGTCTACTTCCACCTGCCAATGTACACATTGCACTAATTGAAAGGGTAATTGTGTTTCACTTTGCTAACGAGGACAAATTTGTCCCTATACTCGCATCGTTGATATATACATGTATGCTGCCGTTAGATCAAAGGTCTCTGTTTTAGAAACAATGTCTCTGAAAGCTGTTGGAGTTAACCCCCAAAACTGGCGCACACTTTTGGGATGCCATGGACAAACATTGACCCAAGTTTGTAGACGGTCGCTCTGGTAGATCCAGAGATATTGAAAATATGTCTTGAAAACATTGCATTTGAGTTTGTGATCCCAAAGTTGGCAGAAGTCTTCAGGCCCACATGGACACACGTTCACCCAAGTTTGTAGAAGATCCGTCCAGTAGAACTATTAAAATGCCTTATGAAGAAGAAGAATAAGAAGCACTCTATGCATGCTCGCATTAACCACTGCATCTATAGACATGGGTAAAAATGTGAAAATGCTAAAACCTTCAGTCTCTCTAAATATGGGTCAATATCTGTATGGTATATAATAATGCTTAGTCATGTTAGTGTATTGGTACTGTACAGTTATTTGGTGGCTGTGAAATATTTTTATTTAGTTGAGAGAGTATTTATGTACAGTACACCTGCTCAATAAATGTTATCTATGAAATTAGTCGTGTGGAGACATTAACCCTTTAATGGTCAAACTTGGCCCAGAAATGAAAAATATTTTTGCCCAGTGAATGAACATTTGCAGGTAAATGGAGAACTATCTTTGAAAATTTACTACTGGAATGTTTTAATACAAAATTACCAATCTCGCCTGCAAATGTACATTCCTCAAATCCACGACTTGCAGTAATGCAAAGTGGCTCAGTTAACATGGTTGATGCTAATTGCGTCCATTAGGAATGGATCAAATGACATTCACGTTCCCATGAAGAGCCTAATGGTTGATTCTATCGCGGGGTCCCATGGAAGCACTACAGTGATCCTGTTATTGCCCAATAAGTTTGTTTCCCCTACCATATGCTGTGTTAGCTTTGTGGCATGGATCAGGTGGAAGCAGTTTGATGGTGTTAAATTCTGAATACAGGGGTTCATCAATCCCTTTACTTAAACATTTCATTCAGCATATCCATTGATGATATTGTGGACCGCTAACTGTAGCATCACTGGTATGGTGTCCATCAGCACTAGTCCATGTCTGCGGTATGTCCCATTCCCACTGGCGCTTGCTTATCTCCAGGCTTCCAAGCTGCCTCATCTATGGGGAAAGCCATCTTCACACTTTTACATGACTGTAGTTGAAGTCATTGAATAAATTACACCCGTCTCTGATCCGGTTTTGATTGAGTCCAGGAAGCTAGGCCCATATGGGTCTCGCCGTTTATGTTATGGGTCATGACTTTCTACAATGTTTATTACGTTGACTAGAATCTTGTTGTTGCAGTTGTCTGTCATTGTCGGCTTGGAACCAATGACAGCCTGGTTGGATATCTTCAATTCTCCACTTTTAAATCATTTGTGTTACTATGACATCATGGTTAATGACTAATAGAAGTGTTTCGATTTTAGGGTCAAAAGGTTATGATCGCTGAAAAGAGTGTGGTGTAATAACCCAAGTTGCTTCAGAAGTTCCTGTTTGCAGCCCTAAAGAAGTTTTTACATTTGTTTTATAGACTTAAATGTCAAAGTTCAAGATGTCATGGCCTATGAAAATGTTGGTGGGCTGGTACTCAGAATTTTCCAGAATACTTTGTATCCCTTGTTACTGACTAATTTCTTTATTCACCTATCTGATTCAGGGACCGATATACCCACTCACCAATTAGTCAAATGCTAGTGAAACTGAAATCTGGCTTATGAAAAGCAGAATTGGATAAATCATTGGATAATGATTAAAATTAATAGAATTATCTTCATTGGCTGAATCCTAATTTCAGAGTTACAGTTTCAAAGCAAAAATTCTTGTTTATGTTGTTGTCTTGTTGAATATTTTGAAACTAGGCAGCAACAGCTTTCAGTCATATTAGTTTCAAAGTATTCGAAATATTTCTTACATATTAAGACCCTGTTGTATCTGGACTGTAAAATTGAGAATATTAACTGATGATGACTGACGGCAAACATATTCATAGGTGACATTGAAGTAAAGATGTGGCTAAAATATTTTCTATTTGGCTAACAGAAATGGTATTTGGCTAATCTATTGGCTAGCACATTGCAAAATCTGTCCCTGTGAATATTTAATATTATAAATAATATGTTATTTCCTTTTGTGACCAATAAAGCGTGCAATGTAAAAATGATATTCATGAAAGGTGTTGCTATCTGAGACTGTATGGTAGCTTACAACAACATAGTAGACATGCAAAATTAATGGTTAACCCGTTAATGGTTTTGCCGGCCAAAACCAGACTCTATTATGGTCTTGTGGAATGCCCATTTACAGGCCAAAAGAATACAATTTTTGAAAATTTACCACTGGCATGACTGGCTCGATAACCGAGCCGGTCATTCCAGTGATAAATTTTCAAATATTGTATTCTCTTCGCCTGTAAATGGGCATTCAATAGGCAGATATTTAAATTTTCTTGTTTAAATTTTACCATTCACGGGCTAAGCTGGCATAAAACAGCCTCTGTAGTGGTCTTAAGATATGCCCATTTTTGAAAATTGACACATGGAATGATTGCCTTGGAAACCGAACCAGTCGGTTCAATATAAAATTTCAAATTGGTCTCTTGGTCTGCAAGATTAAAATTCTTTTTTACCAAATTTGACCACCAAATGTTTAATGTATTAAATACATAACTAAGTGCTTGGTTTTCTCAAATTATGTGTCTTTATTTTATTTGTATAATTTTCAGACAGATAGCATTGGCTGATGTGATTATTGTCAACAAAACAGATCTAGTCATTCCTGGAAGCTTGTCCTCCCTAAAAACAAACATACGGTCAGTAGCAGGCCCACACCTCAGCGTTATCCCATTGTATGTGATATTTTGCATTATGGTACATTTCGTTAACTTTGGCGAAGATGATCAGTCTGCCTTACATTCCAGAGAATATATGTCAATAGTTAATTTTTGTTTAACTTGTTATTCCAGTGATAACGTGCTAAAGTAGAATTTTCTTAGCTTACAAATGCATGTTCATGGCACAAAAATTTGTAGTTTCTTACCAAATCTTGACCATTAATGGGGGAATCCAGTTTTAACTATGCCCTTCCAATCTCTACCTAAGCTCACCCATGCTTTGACCATGTTGGGATCGATCGATCCTTGCACTCCCTGGGTCTCAATTTCCAGAAAACTATACAGGTAAGCTGTTGAGGATTTTTGAAACCATTTTATTTGGTGCTGTTGCTGCCTATGGCAGCAACAGTGCCCAATCAAATGAGTTTCAAAATATTCAACAGGATTAAATAGTAAAGCCATACAATTCGTACAACTTGACAGACTAAATTGTGCCATTCATGACAATTCATTATGACGTCAGCCTACATGTGACGTAGTTGATTATGACTTCATGTGATTGATCGATAAACTGGATTCATCCATTAACTTGGCCTATAAATTCACATTCACTGCGCAAAAAGGTGTATTTTCTTAGCAAATCTTGAACATTAAATGATTAATATAGGCTTGTGCATTATTATTTGCAGGTGCATAAACAGTTATGCAAAGATGATTGAGACGACACAAGCAAGGTATGTGGCCCAATAGCGAAAGATATTACTGTAGTGGCATGTTCTGTCACATGAACTATGTTAGTCTAACCTAGTTTCTGGATGACATAGGTCAAAGTTTTGCCATTGGAGCCAATACAGAATTATTTAGCCAGACCCTTTTTGTCATCTTTCGAACATTATAAAGTATTTCTATTGTTTTAATACTTTACTCTTCAAATTTGTTCCAAAAGATTTCAATTTTCTTATTGAAAATGTCCGTTTACAGACCTAGAGAGGATTACCTTTTAGCTCACCTGGCCTGGTGAGCTTATTGCATGGCGCTCGTACATCCGTCGCATCTCCTCCTTAACGGTTTGAGCGGGTTCAAATTTTGGTGGAATGATCCTATGGTGGTAGGGTCTTGGGTCATGGAGATCCAAGATCATTCAAATGGAGCTGATTGGCCTATTTGGAAGGTGGCCATCTTAGATTTTGTGCTATTTAAAAAAACCCACGTTTAAACAGTTCTTGCTTTACAATTATTTTTGTGTTATTATACAACAATTTCAGAAGCACTTTGGATGATATTCTGGACTTGAATGCATATGGTGGGAAAAGTAAAAACAGGTAAATATCTGTGCATATACCGTTAATCATCATTGAATTGTAAATGTGTCCTGAACCTTTTACATTGCAACCATTTAGCTGCAGATATCTTCCAGATAATTCAATTTAAAAAATTCAACATCTCTCGTGATGAGTATGGTTGCTTTAATTTAAATTAAGAAACTTAGACTAATCGATTCAAAGGGTTAGTCATTTAAAGGCATAGTCTCTGCTGTGTAGCCTGTATTAAATGACCGCCTGACTTTAGGGGGCCACTTCTTGGTAATCCATATATACAGTTCAACCCAGAAATAACTTCATGTGTTAATCTTAAGTGCTTTCTGAACTGTACTGTGGTGGTCATTTCATCTTTAAATAGTCAAGATTGGTCAAGAATATTGAACTTAGTGATTGTCCATTTGCAGGTCAAGCGAAGACCATTGCTGAATGTCTGCCACTCAAATGACTGGATCAGTCAATCCAGTTCTCGGACTGGTCATTCGAGTGGTAATATTTCAAAAATAGTCTTATCTCGGCCTGCAAATGGGCATTCCTTGGGACCACTGCAGAGGTTAGTTTTGACCGCCTTGACCAGTCAAGGGGTAAGAAGTCACCTGCCTTTTGAATGGAGTTATTCACCTTTGAACTGTATTTCTATGCTAATTCACAAATAAGGTATATTTATAACCTATCGGGAAGTTATTTTTATATTTGGCTGTATTTTTGTCTCGCCTGTGATGCACAAGACGAAAGATATTCACTATTTCCGTCGTCATCCGTAAAAGTACTTTTGGTTAAGTTTTGTAGTTTGACTTGTAACTCAACAATGGTCATTCCGATTTCAATGAAATTTTACAGATGTGTTCTATACACTACATGGATGCGATCCATATCATTATGCATATAACTTTTGGGGAATTTTTACTACTTTTTCACAGTTTTGAACTTTGAACATTTTTCATGTTTTTTTTGGTTAAGTTTTTTTATAGACTCACCGGATATCAACACAATTTTACATCAGTGTTATATACTGTGCAGGGGTACTATCCGCACCATAAAAAATTTAAAGTTGGAAAATTTCTGCTTTTGCATGGCTTTGGACTTTTTGTGCTTTTTAAATCATCTTATTATTCAACAATGGTTCATAAGATTTCAATGAAACTTTATTGATGTGTTCTATGCCCTCCAGTGATGCAGTCAGCATCATCACTAGTTTGAATTTTTGGACCTTTTCTTATTTTTTCCTTGTCTTGGACATTAAACGTTTCATGTTTTCTTAGGTAAATATTTTTAAGGGCCATTATTTTTCAACAATTGCTCACAGCATATCAACAAAATTGTACAGCAGTGTTATATACTGTGCCATGTATTCAGAGGTATTATCAGCATCATTACTAATTAAATTTTTCCTGATATGTTAATGGTTAGTTAAAACTTTTCATTGGATATATTACACAACAATGACTCTGATTGCACTGAAACTTTACAAAGCTGCTATATCCCATGCAGCTGTACAATTTGCAATTTTGCATAATTACTAATTTGATTTTGGGGAATTTTGTCAACATTTTTCACAGTTATAGACATAGAATGTTTCTATGGACCATTTCACATCATGAGAACATACTTACCTCCCTAACACTCTTGATATACTAGTATATCGGCTCTAAATTCAATAATATTCAGAATTATAAAACGTTAGGTGCCCCTAATGGGTAGGTGGAAGTACACAGTCATGCACATGACAGACCCCACCCACTGCGCATGTGCATACCAGTACTTCCGTTTTCTAATATATTGGCTGAAAGCAACTTGTGAAAAATCTTCACAGACTCTTTATCGAGAATTTTCTCTTTTCACTTCAAGAGTATACTTACCTCCCTAATACTTTTGATATTGCTAAATATTGGCTTTCACTCAATAAACACTCAGATTTAAAACAGTTAGGTGCCCCTACTGGGCAGGGAGTCAGAGCGTAGTCTGGCGGATGCCAGCCCCACCACCGCGCATGCGCAGACTAGCACTTCCTCTTTGCTAGATTATTGGCAAAGAGAACACACATGTCTTTTTCAGTCATAAGCTTTTCCTACTCTTAAACTGTTTATTTGGTGTTTTTTTGGAGTGATAGTGTCTGATTTGTATGGCGGGAGGATACACTTCGCCACAGAAGGACTTAGGACCTTTAAATCAGGTGACTTCTAGTAAAATTAGCGAGTTTTCTTCCCGGTGTATTGTGTTTCCGGGACTCGCGTTTACCGTGATAAGCGCCTTGGTTAGTTGGTTTATGTCAACTCGGTGCTTCCTAGGACTAATTTCTCTTTCTGTTTATGTCCACAGGTCTGTATGACGCTAGGTGGTGACATCACGGAAGCAGAGAGTTAGTTTTCTCTCCACCATGGTTCCATTTCCTACTAACACTGTTAGGTTATCTAACCAAATGAAAAGTTATGTCCAGTGAGTTGGAGGCCTAGTATAAAGGTCTTCTCACTTTGCCCTCTTGATCCAATTCCTTCCCCATGAGGTGGAGAGAGTTAAGAGGCGTGCAGATGGTGGAGTTCTCCGGTTCGTCACGTTGGATGGTTTGTCTATACAAAGTGTCAGGTATCTAGTTATTGATAATGTGGTAATGTTAATTATTGTAAACAAACAAAGGGAGATAATTAACATTTTTGCCAGAAAAGAGTTATCTATATGTATCTGATGGTTGTGTAGTCGACTTATCCATTCAGCATACAATTCGTCCTTGCACTTGGATGTTTTGTTGGGATCGATTTTTTCCTGTCACGGGATTAATGACGTCATAATCAGCCTGGCTATGTATTTATCAGCAATTCAAGCGCTATGCTGGTTTCTGATGTTTTTTGATCTTTATGATCGTTTTCCTTCTCTTTGAGTTGGATTGAGTTTCTAAGCTTAACTAGTTGCTCATACTCCTTGTCCTTTGCCCTGTTTCAGGGACCGGGTTGCGCGTCCTGTGGACGTTTTGTTCTTCAAAAGTTCTGGCCTCATCTGTGCTATCTATGTAGCCCTTGTGGTCCCTTTGTTAATTGTGACATATGTAAGCACTGGGGGGGCGAGTTAATGTCCGAATTCTTGTGCTGCTTACAGGCGACGGACAAGGTGGTAGAGGAGGAGAAGAAGAAGAAGCGGAAACGAGAGGTTGTAAGTAGGAAGGGTAAGGGGAAGGTCTCGTCCGCGGTGGATATGGAGGCCTTCCGGACCGAGATGTTGGGAGAGATGAAGAGGACAATAAAGGATTTGGTTCCAGGGTTGCTTCGTGGCATGCTTCCTGGACCAAATCCTTTACTGTCCTCATCATCGGCTTCGGAGCAGGTAATCCCCGCCTCTGGATCGATTTTCCTTAGTCCGCTTCCGTTGTTCGACGATTCAGAGGTGGCCCCATTAGAGGGGGCGTTCCACGGCCCTGGCAGCAGGCTTATTGCCGCGCCGATAGGGGACCGTGGACGGTTGTCGCTGGAACCCGCGGGCTGCTTATCAGTCCAGGGGTATCCGCACGCCGCGGTGGCCAGTACCTCCTATGGCACCGTTCCTGGTCAGCCCGGGTTAGCTCTCTTTGCTGACCCGGGGTCTAATCTTTCTGACCAGGGTAATGAGGATTACCTGCTAGGGTCGCCGTCTGACGACGTGGACATGGATGTAGACGTTTGTGCACCCCTCGCGGGGAATACAGGCGCCTTATTCCACGGTTTTACTCACCCTGGAGTAAAGTCCGCGGCTCAGGTGGTGGCCCAGGGCGCTGCTGATGGCCAGCGGTACCGCATACCTCGGCTTGCCGAGGGTGTTGCTGGTGCTGGCCGGGCCCGTGGTGAGACTATCTATACCCCGCGCTCTGCCACGGTGCCTGCTCCTGGTCAAACCAGTGATATTCTCATGCCGGTGCTGTCAGGCCCGCGTGTTTTCCCTGGCTTGCCAGGTGTATCAGCATACCCGCCGTCAAGCTCTACTGCTTGCGCTCAGGAGGAAGACGAAGGACCCCGTCTTGTAGAGCGCTCGCAGTTAGCCACGGAGGAGGATTGGTATGACGCTTGCCAGTGGTTGGTGAGCGTTAGGCCTGATCTGCCCGTGGAGCAGTCGGCTAGCCAGCGTGTTCACACGCCGTGGTTAGCTGGGAAACCGACTGCTAACGCTATGCCTTCTCTGCCGCTGGCGGAGCATGTCGTTGACATGTTCAAGGCGGCGGAGTCGTCCATTAAGTCGTGTGGACGTCTCGCGAAGGCCCCTCGCGAGGTGGCCAGGCGTTGTCGCATCGTGCCCCTGGATTACCAGCGGTACGGTGTGGTACCCAAGCCCGGCGTGGATGACCGCGCGGCTTTGGGTGAGGATGCGCGGCCAGGCTCCCGTTCTGACACGGGTGTCTTGTGCGCGAACGCGTTGCGTTCGGCGAATACCGCGTTGCGTGATGCGGAGGAGAGTGGGAGGGCTTCGATTGCCGCTCTGTCCCACGTCTCCCAGCTGTTACAGGGGGTAGTAACGGCATCCGCATCGCGCCAGCCAAGTCCGGTCACTGTCCAGCGAACCATCCAGGATGGTATTAACCTGGCGCTGGACTGTATGACTCGGGCGGTGACCAGGAGTGTCAGGGCAAGACGCACGTTTGCCCTGGACAATCTGTGCCCGTCTCAGGACCTGTACAATAGGCTACTGCGTACGCCTATGACGGGCCCTGGTCTTTTTGGAGGTGAGGGATGTCGCCACCTCCAAGAGACGGTCACCCTGGTGGATAACCAGAGGGCGCTGCGCGAGCAGTTTGATGTGCTGCGTCGTGCTAACGCTCGCGCCGCGGCCCCGGCGTATCGTCCCCTGCAGGCTCGAGGTGGTGCTGGCCAGGTCAGTGGCCAGCCACCGTCGCAGCGTCGGCCTCGGCCGCGTGCGATTCGGCCAGCAGCGAGGGGGGCGCAGGTTCCTCAGGCGCCGTCAGCCAGGCAGCCGCCCGCGCACCGAGGTGCGCGCGGGGCGGGGCGGGGCGCGCGAGGATCTGGGCGTGGTTATCGGTCCTGACAGGACGCTTACCGCGGTAAGAACCACTCCGGTGTGTATGGCGACGGAGACAGTGCCGCTCTTGCATGCCTCGTGTCCACCGCGGTCCCTAGGTGGGCCGGTGGGAGGCCGGCTAGCCGGCCACATGCAAGAGTGGGAACGGTTAACTCAGGACCGTTTAGTCTTGCGATGGCTTTCCGTCGGGTATCATCCAGAGTGGGTGACAGGCCCGCCGTCGCGACTGTCTCTGGTGCCAGTCTGGACTCCCATTCCGAGAGATCCAGAGCAAAGGTTGTGTATCGAGGAGGAGATAAATTCCCTCGTACAAAAAGGAGCTATTCAGCCGGCACAAAGGTGTCCGGGCTTCTATTCAACCCTGTTCTTAGTAACAAAACGCACCGGAGGGTGGAGACCGATTCTCAACCTCAAGCCACTGAACAAGTTCATCGAGACGCCCAGTTTCAAGATGGAAACGGTGCGCTCGGTGTTGGCGGGGTTGGAGAGGGGGATGTGGACGGCGTCGATAGATTTGAAGGACGCTTATTTCCACATCCCCGTCCACGGGAGTTTCTGTCGCTTCCTGAGATTTGCATTCCAGGGCAGACAGTGGGAATTCAGGGTGTTGCCCTTCGGAATTTCCACGGCTCCTCGGGTTTTCACCCGTGTGGTTCTTGCGATCACAGCATACCTCCGCAGGAGAAGCATAGCAGTCCACACGTACATAGACGACTGGCTGTTGAAAGCGCACACCCGGGAAAGTTTGTCCGCCAATCTGGAGATTGTTTTGAAAATTCTCACAGACTTGGGCTGGATGATCAATTTCCCAAAATCAGAGCTGACTCCATCCCAGAAGTTTGTTTACCTGGGGATGTTCTTCGATCTAGAGACAGGATATGTTTATCCTACTCAGGAGAGAGTTCAAAAACTCATCTCGTTGATTCAGTCAGTGTGCGACAGTCGTCATGTCCTGGCACGGGTTTACTTGAGAATGCTGGGGTTGATGGTTTCGTTGGAACCAGTCATTCCTCAGGCCGCCTTACGCAGGCGGCCGATCCAGTTGTTTCTCATGACACAATGGACCCAGAGTACAGGTTCGCTGGACTCGAATGTGTCAGTGTTGGCGCCTCTGATTCACCACCTGCAATGGTGGTTGAATACAGAGAATCTCTTGCCGGGGGTTTTGCTAACCCCTCCCCACCCTCAGGTGACTGTGTATACAGATGCATCGATGGAGGGCTGGGGAGCTTGCCTGGAAGAATCCACGATATCAGGGCTTTGGAATCTGGAACAGTCAAAGGAACATATAAATCTACTGGAGCTAAGAGCAGTAGTCCTGGGCCTGGAACATTTCTTACAGAAAGTTCAGGGCAAGATTGTTCTTATTCGTTCAGACAACTCAACAGTTGTGACTTACATAAACCGCCAGGGCGGAACGAAGTCGCCCAGTCTCTGTATGATGACATGGAAACTGCTTTGTTGGTGTCTGGATCACCAGATTACCTTGAAAGCAGTTCATATTCCGGGAAGGTTAAACCTGCTAGCAGACTCATTGAGCCGAAGGATGAGTGTTTTACCCACGGAATGGCAACTAAATCAATGTGTGGCGGATCGTCTGTTCGACCATTGGGGAAAACCCAACATCGATTTGTTCGCAACGAAGAAGAATGCGAAGATGACGACGTACGTCTCTCCGATTCCGGATCCAAGCGCTTTCGCAACAGATGCGTTAGCTATCAGCTGGGGGAGAATGTATGCATACGCATTCCCTCCAGCAATCCTGATTCCAAAAATTCTTCAGAAAATCAGACAAGAGGAATGCCAAGTGCTTCTGATCGCCCCGGATTGGCCAAGCCGATCATGGTATACGGATCTGCTGGACCTTCTGGTCTGCAATCCGGTTCCTCTGCCTCTGATGGACGATATTATCTTCCAGGGCAAGGCCCTTCACAACAATCCGTCAATGTTCAGATTGACTGCGTGGATGTTGTCAAGGAATCTAGAATTAAGGAGGGCTTTTCTGAGCAAGCAGCCATGTTTATGGCCAAAGCCAGGAGGGGGTCAACCTCCAGAGCATATAATTATAAAATCAACAGATTTGCAGAATGGTGCTCAAAAAGATGTATTGATCCAATGGATTCATCTATTCAAGTAGTAGCTGATTTCCTCTGTCACCTCTATGATGCCTATAGCCTCAAGCCTAACTCTATTGCTGGTTATAAGTCAGCATTAATGTCTGTTATTCCTTGCTTGGCTAAGAGGGGAAGTGATGAAGTAAATACATTGAATGTATTAATTAAAGGCATGGGCAATCTAAGACCAAGGAATCCACCTGTGATTCCGTCTTGGAGTTTATCGCTAGTGCTTCAAGTACTAGGTGATAAGCCTTTTGAACCACTTAGTTCCATTTCTATGAAACTATTAACACTGAAGACTGTGTTTTTAATTGCTGCGGCCTCGGCTAGGCGTAGGAGTGAAATTCATGCCTTATCAGCCGAGGATGACCGTTTTGTGGTTTCAGGGGAAGGCCTTAAGCTGCTACCTAGGATTAATTTCTTGGCTAAAAATCAGTCGTTGAAATATCCAGGTCAACCTATTATTTTGCCTGCTTTAACTAGATATGATCCTAATTCTAAAGCATGGTGTCCCGTCCGGGCGCTGCGCCGGTACAAACAACGTACGGCGGCATGGCGCACCGACCAGTCAGCGTTATGGTTGTCATATATTGAACCCCATGGGAGGGCTTCTAAGGACACCATTTCCAGGTGGATTGTGGAATGCATTCAGTTTTGCCATAAATCCGCTACCGGGAAGCAGGTTGACGTGGCCAAGGCTCACAGTGTCCGCGGCGTAGTGACATCCACGGCCCTATTTAATGGGGTCCCTGTGGATGATATTATGTCGGTGGCTCAGTGGCACTGTGAGTCAAGTTTTACAGACCATTATCTCCGTGACACCTCTAATCCTCTCGCCTTGTCGGTTTTGAAAAAATAAATCGGTTTATATTTTTTGAGGAGGTTTTTCCTCATTACTTATATATTTCACAATTAATTTATGGAAACACCCACTTTTTTGGGCCTGCATCAGTCTTTGCCAATGGGAAGATGATGTCAGCAGCCATTTTCAACAAGGTCAGTCTTGTTCATGTGTTGTCCGTTGTTGATTGTATTGTCACGATTACCCGTTATTAATATGGTGATGGTTTGTGTATTTGTGTGGTTCATTGTTGAGAGTTACGAAAATGGAGCTTTTTCGTCTCTGTCCTGTAGTACATGGCACTTGTACGTAGAGAGCGTATAGGACATTGAGGTCAGTCGACTCTTCCTCCCAGGAAGGAGGGGGGGGGGAGCGCATATGACATTCGGTCATCTCTCATACATCGGTGGTGTTATCCGATGGTTAGTCAAATCCTGACTGTTTTTTCTTACAGTTTCAGAAGTTTAAGTGCCTTAAACGCAGAAAAGCGTATAGGGATGAGCTGGTCTTTTGACCTCGCCTCCCTCCCGCCAGATTCACTTTCGAATTCTGGCAATATCAAAAGTATTAGGGAGGTAAGTATACTCTTGAAGTGAAATAAACGAAATCTAGGATTTCTTTTTTCACGAGAGAGTTGATACTTACCTCCCTAGATACGGACCCGGCCTCTCCACCCCACAGAGGCTCGGTCTTCAGGCTCTTAATAGTTGCATGTGTGTCAGCCAATAATCTAGTCAGAGGAAGTGCTAGTCTGCGCATGCGCGGTGGTGGGGCTGGCATCCGCCAGACTACGCTCTGACTCCCTGCCCAGTAGGGGCACCTAACTGTTTTAAATCTGAGTGTTTATTGAGTGAAAGCCAATATTTAGCAATATCAAAAGTATTAGGGAGGTAAGTATCAACTCTCTCGTGAAAAAAGAAATCCTAGATTTCGTTTACTTTCCTTGATGTCATAATCTTAGTTTAGAGAAGTCTGTGATGTGTTTATCACCCTTTATTATGATGGTGGAGAGATATATAGATAGTCATAATCTTTCTCTCTCTCTTTCTTAATTTGGGATCCTGGTTGTGATTGGTTTTTATTAACTAGAGAAGTCAGCTGTCCCATCAGGGTTGTCTGTAATAAAAGTGGATGTCTTCTCTCGAGTTTGTTCTTGTTTTGTACTAATAGTCAATTAACAAGGTTTTGCAAACTATAATACTCATTGTCTTCGTATCCCTTCCCTTTCAGAAGTCATGACCATCTTGTCTGAAACTATGAAGGCTAGATTCTTCCCCCACCCTTGCCAGCTGTGTTCATCTTGTAGGCTAACTAACAAATGTGTCATTTGTAAAGAGGGGGGGGGGGGGTGATCTAACCTCTGAATTCTTCTGTTCCCAGGCTAAGCTGATGGCTGAAGAAGGCAAGAAGACTAGGAAGGAGGGTAAGAAGAAGGCCTCTGGGAAGGGTGAGCTCGTGGTCTTCAAGGTTGAGTTAGTGAGTGAGATGCGCAGGACTTTGAAAGACCTGATGCCTGACATGCTTCGCGGCTTGTTGCCTGGCACAGGTGTTTCAACTTCCTGCGCGTCGACCTCAGTGCAGGTAGCCCCCGTCCCTGGATCATGCCCTACTAGTTCGGACAAAGTGTTTAGTGATCCAGGGGCGGCCATCTTGGACCCAGGCTTGATGTTCGAATCGCCTGTTGTTCCAGCGGCGCGAGCAGCATCAGGCGGGACCCGACCAGTGGGCCTGACCACGATCACTCGCGGAGTAACCTCATCATCTGCTTTCGAGCATTCTACTGGTCAGTCTGGGTTAGTTTTCCTTACTAATCCAGAGTCTAACTTTCCTGAACAGGAAGATGATGAAGACTACCTGCTCGGTCCACAGGATGAGCATGAAGACATGGATGCGAGCGTCTACACTCCTCTCATGGGGAGCGCGACCGCTCGCACCTATGGCACTGTTCCCTCGGGAGCAGGTTTCATGATTCAGCCTGTGGGCCAGTTTGGAGCAGACGGCTGCCCATATAAGATTCCACGCTTAGACATGGAATCTCATACGGACGTTCCGGGCCGCGCTGGTGTGCATGAACCCCCACACACATGCGCAGCCTTGGTGCCTGGTCAGCCTGTATACATTCCCTGGGCAGCCAGGTTCATCTATAGCCTCCTGCTCGGCCTTACCTGCGAATGCCATTGAAGATGATGAGGGCCCGCTGCTCTTCGGCAATTTGCAGGTAGCCATGGATGAAGACTGGTCAGACGCATGTGCGTGGCTCCTCGCTGTCAGACCAGAGCTCTCCGTGGACGAGATGGCCGCCGGTAACCCTCGGGCATGGTTACAGGCAAAGCCATTGGCCAGCACGAATCTGTCTCTGCCGTATGCTGAACATATCTTAGATATGTTCTCGGCGGCAGAGGAGTCGATCAGACCAAAAGGTTGCCTCGCGAAGGCCCCCCCCCCCCCGCGAGGTTGCTAGATGATGTCACGTTACTGCTAGTCAGTATGCTCGATATGGCCTAGCGCCTAGACCGAGCACGGACGACCGCGCCGCTCGGGGGGAAGATATGTGGCCGGGTTCCCGTGCTGACACGGGAGCGTTGTGCACGGGCGCTATGCGCTCGGCTAATACCGCTGTGCGCGACACCGAGGAGAGTTCACGAGCTGCGATTAGTGCGCTGTCTCATGTCTCTCAGCTGCTATCTGGGGTAGTAGCAGCTTCGGTGCAGCAACAGCCTAGTCCTGTGACAGTCCAGCGAGCCATCCAGGATGGCATCAACCTGGCGTTGGACTGTCTGACTAGGTCAGTCACAAAGTCGCTGAGAACGAGGCACTTTTGCATTGGACAATTTGTGCCCGTCTCAGGAGCTCAAGTCGCGCTTGTTACAAGTGCCGATGGCGGGCCCTGGTCTCTGGAGGTGAAGGTTGTCGGCATCTCCAAGAGACAGTGACTTTAGTGAACAACCAGAGGGCGCTGCATGCACAGTTTGAAGTGCTGCGCAGAGAACACATGCGTGTTCAGCCCTTCGCTGCTTGACACAGTACGCTCGTGGTGGTGCTGGCATTGTCAAAGGCCAGCAGGCCGGCCGGGTTCAGAGACCGCGTCGGCCGCGCTAGCAGCAGCGTGCTGTTGTACGTCAGCCAGTGCCCCAAGCACAGCCAGCCAGACAGCAGCCCGCGCACCGTGGTGCACGTGACGCTGGTCGCGGCGCGTGGTAACCGGGCTTGATGGGCTAAAATTGTTTCCGTTTACCACAAGTACCACTCGGGTGTTGTCACTCGTACCAGAGACACTCCCACTTCTAAAATTTATGGGCACCCCGTCAGCCCTAGGTGCACCAGTGGGAGGTCGTTTGACTTGCCACATTCAGAAGTGAGAGCAGTTAATTCAGGACCGCTTAGTCTTGCAATGGCTTTCGCACGGATACAGTCCAGAATGGATAAGAGGTCCGCCGTTGCATATGTCTCTGGTACCAGTCTGGACTCAAATTCCAAGAGATCCAGACAAGCTGTTGTGCATGGAAGAGGAGGTAGAATCTCTAATTCTAAAGGAAGCAATTCAACCGGCGCAAGATTGGCCGGGCTTCTATTCAACCATGTTTCTTGTGACAAAGAACACTGGAGGGTGGAGACCAATTCTCAACCTCAAACCTCTAAACAAGTTTATAGACACCGAGTTTCAAAATGGAAACAGTAAGATTGGTGTTGTTAGGGTTAGAGAAGGGGATGTGGACAGCATCAATAGATCTCAAGGATGCTTATTTCCACATTCCAATTGCAAGGAGTTTTCGTTGGTTCCTGAGATTTGCTTTTCAGGGACGCCACTGGGAATTCAAGGTTCTTCCATTCGGCATCTCGAGGGCTCCAAGGGTCTTCCACTCGAGTGGTACTTGCTATAACGGCATACCTCCGCAGGAGAAATATAGCTGTTCACACTTACATAGATGACTGGTTGCTGAAAGCACACAACCCAGAAAGTTTGACAGCAAATCTGGAGATAGTTTTGAAAACTCACAGATTTAGGCTGAATAATCAACTTTCAGAAATCAGAGGTGACTCCATCCCAGAAGTTTGTTTACCTGGGTATGTTCTTCGATCTGGAGATAGGATATGTTTATCCATCTCAGGAGAGAGTGGAAAATCTCTCGTGCATTCAGTTGGTTTGCAACAGTCGTTATATTCTAGCACGAGTATCTGAGAATGTTAGGTCTGATGGTTTCAATGGAACCAGTCATTCCTCAGGCGGCCTTACGCAGGTGGCCGATTCAATTGTTTCTCATGGTTGAGTGGACGCAGAGTTCAGGATCACTGGATTCGCGCATTCAAGTGTTGAACCCTCTCATTCATCACCTTCATTGGTGGATGGAGAGGAAATCTCCTGGCGGGGGTCATGCTGACCCCTCCCCACCCTCAAGTAACGATGTTTACGGATGCGTCGATGGAGGGTTGGGGAGCTTGCCTGGAAGAAGCCACTATATCAGGGCTTTGGAATCTGGAACAGTCTGGAACATATCAGCATGCTAGAATTGCGGGCTGTAATTCTAGGCCTGGAACACTTCTTAAAAGAAGTGGAGGGAAAATTTGGGATGATACGTTCAGACAACTCTACAGTAGTGAGTTACATAAACCACCAGGGCGGAACTAAGTCGCCCAGTCTCGGTATGATGACATGGAAGCTGCTTTGCTGATGCATGGATCATATGATCACCTTGAAAGCAGTTCATATTCCGGGAAGGCTGAATCTGTTAGCAGACTCATTGAGCCGAAGGATGAGCATTCTGCCTACGGAATGGCAACTAAATCAATGTGTGGCGGATCACCTGTTCAATAATTGGGGAAAGCCCAACATAGATTTGTTCGCAATAAAGAAGAATGCGAAGATGACGACGTACCTTTCTCCGATTCCAGATCCAAGCGCTATCGCAATAGATGCGCTAGCTATCAGTTGGAAGAGAATGTATGCATACGCATATCCTCCAACAATCCTGATTCCAAGGATTCTTCAGAAGATCAAACAAGAGGAATGCCAAGTGCTTCTGATCACCCCAAATTGGCCAAGACGATCATGGTTTACGGATCTGCTGGACCTTCTGGTTTGCAATCCAGTTCCTCTGCCTCTGATGGACAATATTATCTTCCAGGGCAAGACCCTTCACAACAATCCGTCAATGTTTCAATTGACTGCATGGATGTTGTCAAAAAATCCGCGATTAAGGAGGGCTTTTCTGAGCAAGCAGCCAATTTCATGGCCAGAGCCAGAAGGGGGTCAACCTCCAGAGCTTATAATTATAAAATCAACAGATTTGCAGAATGGTGCTCAAAGAGATGTATCAATCCGATGGAAGCATCTATTCAGGTAGTAGCTGATTTTCTCTGTCACCTGTATGATGCCTATAGTCTTAAGCCTAATTCTATTGCTGGATACAAATCAGTATTAATGACTGTTATCCCTTGCTTGGCAAAGAGGGGAAGTGATGAAGTAAGTGTTTTAAATACTCTTATTAAAGGTATGGGCAATCTCAGACCAAGAAATCCTCCACTGACACCGTCATGGAGTCTTTCTCTGGTTCTGCAGGTTTTGAGTGATAAACCTTTTGAACCACTTAGTGCTATCTGTAAAATTATTGACACTTAAAACTGTATTTTTAGCTGCGGCAGCATCAGCCAGACGCAGGAGTGAAATTCATGCCTTGTCTGCTGAGCCTGACCGTTATATAGTTACAGGTGAAGGCCTTAAGCTTCTACCAAGATTGAATTTCTTGGCTAAGAATCAATCTTTAAAATATCCGGGTAAACCTATTATTTTACCTGCCTTAACCAGATATGATCCTGGTGCTAAAGTATGGTGTCCTGTCTGTGCTTTAAATAAGTACAAGAGAAGAACTCAGATTTGGCGGACGGACCCATGTTCCCTATGGTTGTCATATATTGAACCCCATGGTAGGGCGTCAAGAGACACTATTTCCAGATGGATAGTAGAATGTATTCAATTCTGTCATAAGACAGCCACTGGAATCCAAGTAGATAGAGCCAAGGCTCATAGTGTCCGTGGTGTGGTAACTTCCACTGCATTATTTAATGGTGTTTCTATTGAAGACATTATGTCAGTAGCCCAGTGGCACTGTGAATCAAGTTTTACTGACCATTACCTTCGTGACATTTCTAACCCGCTCGCCGTCTCAGTCCTCAGAAAATAAAATAATGTAGAGGTTTATGTTTGTAATTAGTTTCCTCCTCTGCTATTTACAAATATCACATTTGTTGGTAGGGTATCCCTACTATTAGCTGGTAAAATTATCTTCATCCAGTGGGGGAAGAGATGAGTGCCGCATCCAAGACATCAGAGGTCAGTATATATGACCATTTTGTTTTTTGTCTTGGTGATGGTGTAATTTTTTATTTAATATGGTGATGGTTAATGTTTCTTAATTGTGTTTTTTCCAGAGAGTTTTGAAATTGAAGCAATTCTTCTTTTTCCAATGTCTAGTAATACTTTTCATTAAGTATTAGAGAACGTGCTAGTCATTTAGAGTAGCGTTTTTCCTAACCTTCCCCAGAAAGAGGTGGGTGGGGGGGGGCGCATTTGCCTTTTGATCAATCTCTTCATCGGTCGATTATCCGATGCAAAATTCTATTCCTGGTTGTGTTTCAGTCACAATTTCAGATGTTTTAAATCTCTTGAAAACTCAAAGAGCCTAGTCTCTTCGAGGGTGTGATGGTTTTCAGGACCTTGCCTCCCTCGCACCAAATTTACTTTCAAATTCTGGTTTTTATCAAGAGTGTTAGGGAGGTAAGTATGTTCTCATGATGTGAAATAAGAAAACTTTCAAATTTCTTTTTCACGAGTGAGACGACATACTTACCTCCCTAACAGGATCCCGGCCCCACCACCCCACGGAGGCCTGGTTCTTTGGTTATTTGAATAGTTGCTTCTATGTCAGCCAATATTTAGTAACGGAAGTACCGGTATGCGCAGTGGGTGGCGTCTGTCATGTGCATGACTGTGTACTTCTACCTGCCCATTAGGGGCACCTAACTTTTTATAATTCTGAATATTATTGAATTTAGAGCTGATATACTAGTATATCAAGAGCGTTAGGGAGGTAAGTATGTCATCTCACTCGTGAAAAAGAAATTTGATAAATTTTCTTATTCTCTTTTAACAATGACTCACAGAATATCAAGAGAATTTTACAACAGTGTTATTGTATGCAGAGGTGCTATCCACATCACACTAATTTCATTTTGTGAAATTATTTTAAGATCAGACTATCCAAAGTTTAGTTAAATTTTTCATGTTTAATGGGTAGCAGATGTTTGTTGGTGCCTCCCTGAATATATGTATCATGCCAAGTTTACCTTGGCAATCTACACCATCCATGCCTTTACAGGCGAGATGTTGCCTGCTTCAGCGTTCTTGTTTGAAAAAGATTTGCAATTCAAACAATAGAGGATGCGATCTGTAATTCAAATATCTGATATCATTTTCAAATACATCACATGTTAACTGATGTGACAATCAACATATAGCTCCATGAAAAAAAATCAAAAATTCTCACTATGTTGTACAAATTGTATGTCTAATGGATTTGCAATTTAATATTTTGCAATTTAATATTTTGAAACCTTTTTGACTTGGAATTGTTGTTGCCACAGGCATCAACAGCCCTCAGTCAGATTAGTTTCAAAACTTTCAGCCACTTACCTGGATAGTTGCCTTGAAATTTAGATTTTAGGATTTCAGGTTTCTAAGTTTCTTATCGATTCTAACATGCCTAAAAGTGGGCAGAGCGTAGTTAGAAATGGACAGGGCAAAGCTGGAAATGGATCCCTCTGTTAGGCGTACAACCTGACAATCATCCTGTCTTGCTTTCTGATGTTAATATATTTAACAAGTTATAGCTTTATTATCTCACCTGGCCGGAAGGACCAAATTAGCTTATGCCATGTCGGCTGTCCATCATCTGTTCGTCAAACTGCTGCTTCTCCTTAATGGTTTGACCGATTTGGCTGGAAGAATCCTATACTGGTTACCTCCAGAAGATTTATTCAGAATTTTGATTGGTCAATTTTTGGGCTGAAAATCTTAGATTTTTTTAGAAATTTACTGGTAACTGTCAAAATGCTACTCCTCTTTAGCTTCATGAGAGATTTCAACAAGATTTGTCTGCAAGGCTCCTAGAGTGGTAGGCTCTAGAACATCTATTCAGAATTTTGATTGATAAATATTTTGGGTGAAAATCTTAGCTTTTATAAGAAATTTACTGGAAATTATCAAAATGCTACTCCTGAGCTTCTTGACAGATTTCAACAAGATTTGTCTGGAACGATCCTAGAGTGGTAGACTCTAGAAAATCTGTTCAGAATTTTTTTTGGTAAATTTTGTGGGTCTTAGACTTTAAGAGAAATTTATCGGAAATTGTCAAAATGTCCTAAGTTTCTTGACAGATTTCCACCAAATTCGGCTAGTAGGATCCTATGGAGGTATGGTCT
Organism: Chaetoderma sp. LZ-2023a; assembly: GCA_034401795.1. Lineage (NCBI taxonomy): Eukaryota > Metazoa > Mollusca > Caudofoveata > Chaetodermatida > Chaetodermatidae > Chaetoderma > Chaetoderma sp. LZ-2023a. The sequence goes on along the minus strand of CM067369.1, from coordinate 84,592,620 downwards.
AGAACTTGTATACAGAATTTGGTCAATTCTTTGGTTGAAAATATAATATACAGAATTTTGATTGGCCAATTTTGTGTGTGAAAATCTTAGATTTTATGAAAAATTTACCGGAAATTGTCAAAGGGCTACCGTATTTCGCTTAATTGAAGCCTAGGCTTCTATTAGGACAAGAGGTGTTCAATTTCCAACCCAACATTTCTGAGAAATTCAACGCAAAAATAATCGCGATCATACGATTAATCATGAACTTTATTAACTACGTCAATGCTGTTTAGAGGACGTTATTATGCTACTGCAGATTGTAAGATTACGGGTTAGGCACATGGGTATACGTACATGGACAGAATATGCCAGTTGCTGATTGCAAACAAAGGAATGGATCTAGATTTTTCTAGAAGGAAAACGGAAGGTACCGTATTTCGCTTAATTGTACCCTATGCTCTAATAGAAGCCCACCCCCTAACTTTGACATATGATCTCCAATGATTTCTTAGCAGTTTGAAAACGGCAAAACTCTGTATTAGAAGCCCACCCCCTAACTCAGCAGATTGTATAGGAAAATTTGTAAGAATAGCGTGTATAATAATACCAATCGTGTCACAGGGTGTGTCTACTTCAGACCGATCTCTGCCCTGATACATTTCTGGCCCCTCTAGAAGTCAATACAGGCCTCGGATTTGTAAATCTCGACCACCTATTAGATTAATACTAAGAGTAGGCCACGTATGTTCAAGATATAATAAAGTTTATTTCACACTTTTGTAGTCCAAATGTGCTTAAAACAGTGATTAAATAGGTTCCTTATAAATATATTTTAAGACCAAATTTATGTACCAAACAAGTACGGGAGAAAATGTACATCAATTTTGTAATGGCCATCAACCTTAAATGATCAAAATTGAATTATTGCGAACAACAATATAGCCAGCTTCTTAAGTTGGCCAGCCAGCGGCTCTTTTGCGATGGGAGGCGGCATGTTCTCGCGAGATATTATACGCTAACGGGAGTTTGTCAAACGGGTACCCATTATTCATGTCAGTATAATACTCAGTTCCTATCACGCAATGATAGTTTATAGAAATTCCCGAGTTCCGAGTCCCCGATGCCAGAATATTTATATCTGAGTACTCGCTCTAAAATAACCTCTTCAATTGGAGGCGAATCACGTGATTTGTGGTTTTTTCGTGACGCCATTTTGTATCAAATTGTGGATTAATTTTGATGTAATAAATGAGCTTTATTAAAGGATACGCAATATTTAGGTGCTCAAACCAAATAATTTCACTTCCCCGGTGACGTTCTATACTGATCTGAATAACGGGTACCCGTTTGATAAACTCCCATTAGTGTATAATATCTCGCGAAAACACGCCGCCTCCCATCGCAAAAGAGCCGCTGGCTCGCCAACTTAAAAAGTCGGCTATATTGTCGTTCGTCATAATTCATTTTGGATCATTTAATGTTAATCGGCGTTACATGTACAGAACATGTATTCATAATTTTAATTGGTCGATTTTTTTTGTGGTCAATATCTTATATTTTATTAAAAATTTAATGGAAACTGTCAAACCACTACTCATTAACCGCTTGTCGGATTTCAACTTACTTTGGCTGGGAGGATTTTATCATGGTAGGTAGGCTCTAGAAATTCTATTCAGAATTTTGGTTGGTCGATACTTTTGGTAGCGATCTTGGATCTTGGATTTTTGAACATTTTCTAGAACCATATAAACTGCTACTCCTTAATTAATGTCCTGAGATTTCAATGAAACATGAGGGGAATGATCCTATGGTGGGAGGCTTCAACATACCAAATGAAAATTTTAATTGCTCAATTTCATTGTTGACCACCTTGGATTTTTCTAAAACTATCCATCATGTCTTTAAATGCAAATGGCTCAAACGCTAATGGTCCAAGTGACTGTCACAGGCCCTTGGGCCTCTTGATGCAAGTCTTTTACTCATTTGTTTTCAGTCTAGAAGAATTGTTTAAGAGAAGAGGTTATACCAAGGATGACCATCATCATATTGATAAGGTATGTATTGTAGAAGTGATGAGCATTAATTATTATTGGTCAGCCAATAGGATGATTTGTGCTTAGTCATTACTTCAGTTTTATCTGCTCACGTCTAATGAATGAAAGTGTATCAGTAAAGCTGTTTTAAGGTACCATGTTGTCCTTAATACCGTAATGGTCAAACCCACCAAAAATGCCTTCAGCAGTGGTCCTTGGAAATGTCCATTTGCAAACCAAGAGAAGACAATAACCGAGCCAGCCATTCCAGTGGTAAATCTTCAAAAATAGTATTCTCTTGGCCTGCAAATGAACATACAATAAGCAGATAATTTGATTTGCTTAATCAGATCTGACCAGTAAAGCGTTAATCTATACATGATTGGAAAATATATGACATTTTTTTATGACACTATATTTTTATTGTTGATTCGATTTTCAGTCAGTAAAAACAGTAACATTTGACATTGCGGGTGATGTGTCGCTTCCATCATTGGAGAGTTTTGTGCAGGAGCTGCTCTGGGAACGCACAGTTCAGGATCAGAATGGATGTACCATGGATGTTCTCAGGGTGAAGGTGAGGGTAGGCTTGCGCGATTACTTGATTAAATCGAGAATCAGGATTATTTTTAAAATCAAATTTATATGCTTAAAAATTCAATAATCGAATAATTGTGAATACGTAATTTCTGTCGCATAAAATATTTCAATACCTACCTTTTAATTACTATTTAATGTGATCGGTAATGAAAATTGACATTATGTCTTTGTTGCTGTCTGGTTAATTTGTATGCAAGCTGATTAATCAAGTTTGGGTTTGATGTTTATTGAATTTAGTAAACATTCTTTTGGATATATTGGAACTAATTTGCCAGGGGGCTATTGCTGCCATATGCAGCAACAGCCCTGATTTCACAATATTCAACAGGTTACTTATATAGTTACCTTAAAATTGGGATTTTGTAAATTCAGGACTTAGATTGTTTGAATCTGTTCAAGTGTATATGCAAAGTGGGTCGAGCTTAACTAGATTTGGGCGGGGCATAGTTAGAAATGGATCCCTCTATTTTCCATACTGCATCACATACATCGCTGTTATGATAGTTTAACCGTTTAACACTCATATCAGCCAAAAACAGCTTCTGTAGTGGTCTTGTGAAATGCTCATTTGCAGACCAAGCGAAGAAAATTTACCACTTGAATGACTGGCTCGATAACTGAGCCAGTCATTCCAGTGGTAGATTAAAAAAATAGTCTCCTCTTGGTCTGTAAAGGGACATTATCTATGAGAAAATTGAAATTTTCTTTGACAAATTTGAGGGTTAATTATCATTGTTCTTTTTCTGTTAGCTGTTTCTTTGTCCTGGCTGTTGAAATTTATCTTAATTGTGTGTATGTATTCATTTTTTTTATCAACTCTTTTAAAATAAAGATGATACAGGCAAATTCTTGCAAAGATAAAAAATGCTACAGCAAATAACATTACAAACATTACCAAGTTACTTGACAGAGCTACTATCAATAATGGGGTCATATGTAGGCTTGCACTATTATGCGGATTGGCCAAGTGAGCTTATGCCGTGATGACTGCGCGGGATCCATCCATCGTCCGTCCGTCAACTTTTTCCATAAATGACTTCTTTTCAAGAACCACTGGGCCAATTTCAATTATATTTGGTAGAAAGCATCCTTAAGGCATGGAGATACAAGTTTGTTCAAACGATGCGAATCGGCCAATTTGGCCATGTGCCATTTTGGACTTTGGCCGATTTTTAGAAATGGAAATGGCAGATCGATTTAAAACTCATCTAGGACAACAGCTGAACCAAGTTTGTTCAAGGGGACTTGACTAGCTAAATGTTTCAGCAGCCATCTCGAATGACATGGTTTTCACGAAGATGACTTCTCCAGAACCGCTGAATTGATTGGGAAGCAATTTGGGAGATATGAGGGCCATTAAAATTTGTTCAATGGAATTTTTTTTCTAAAAACATGGCGCCGTGGGCCAATCAAAATGTAGAGTGTTTAGCGGCCATATTGAATTTTTTTATTTGATGGGTTTTAAAGCTGAATTTGGTTTTATGTAGGTCTTTGGATATGCTAATTTCAAAGGTGCCATTTTCGAATCTGTCGGATAAGCGACTTGGTGGCCATCTTTGATCTCTTTCCCGTCAAAAGCTCCAAATTATACTAAAGCAGTAAGAAATTAAAAATATCTTCTCGACACCCACTTGGCCAATTTCGATTATATTTGGCAGAAAGCATTGGTTGGGCATAGAGATACAGGTTTGTTCAAATAAAGCTGGTTTGCCAATTTGGCCAGTGGGTGGCCATCTTGAATTTGGCCGATTTTTAGAAACGTCCTTAAAAATCTCCGAAACAGCTTTGGGGATCGATTCAAAACTCATGAAACACCATCTAGGCCAACAGCTGAACTAATTTTGTCCAAGTGCTTCGGTGGCCATCTTGGATGATCTAGGTTTTGCAAAAAGACCTCCAGAATCGCTGAATGAATCAGGCTGACATACATTTGGGAGATATGATTAAGCACTTAAAGTTTGTTCAGGAGAAATTTATATGTCAAAAACATGTCCGCCGTGGACCAATCAAAATGTAGCGTGTTTGGAGGCCATAATGTATTTTTTTATTTGATGGAATTTAAAGTTGAAATTGTTTTATATAGGTTTTTGAGTATGCTGATTTCAAATTTTCTACCTTCGATACTTGGAGATAAATGTTTTGGTGGTCCCATTGGCTCATTTTCCTGCCAAAAACTCATTAAATCAATAGGAAATTTAAGTCTTCTCGACAACCACTGGGCCAATTTTAATTCTATTGTGCAGGAAGCATCCTTACGGCATAGAGATCCAACTGTTTTCAAACGAAGCCGATCGGCGTATTTGGCAAGTGGCCATCTTGGATTTTGACAGATTTTTTATAAACGTCTAAAAAATTTTCATCTTCAATGCTGCTGGGCGATTGATGCCAAATTCATGAAGCATCATCTAAGGTAAAGACAACACATTAAGCAAATTTGTTCAAGGGAACTTTATTGGCCAAATGTTTTGGCGGCCATCTTGGATGACCTATTTCACTTCAAGAGTATACTTACCTCCCTAATACTCTTAGATATTGCTAAATATCGGCTTTCACTTAATAAAACACTCAGATTTAAAAAGAAAGGTACCCCTTATGGGCAGGTAGTCAGAAGTCAGTCAGGCGGATGCCAGCCCCACCACCGTGCATGCGCTGACTGGTACTTCCTCTTTGCTAATTTATTGGCAGAGGGTCTACACATGCTTTGTTGCTTTAAGCTTTTCTTAGCTGTTTAAGACTTAAATTCATTCTCTAGAAGTGTTATATATCCTGTGTGAGATGGCAGATCGTCTATATTCGCCGGAGGGGGGCCCAGGACCTAGCCATCAGGTGACTTCTAGTATATTTTAGCGAGTTTATCCCGTTGTAATGTGTTTCTGGGACTCGCATATATCATGATAAGCACCTAAAATAACTAGTTTATTTCAAAATGGCGCTATGAAATACTAATCTCTCTTTGTGTTTATGTCCACAGGTATCTACCTAGGCGTGTTAGGACATCACATCTTCAGAGTTTGTTTTTCTCTCCACCAAGGTTCCATTTCCTACTAACTTTGTTAGGTTATCTAACCAAAAATCTTTTCCCAGTGAGTTGGAGGCCTCGGATGAAGGTCTTCTCACTTTGCGCTCTTGGTCCGGTCCGTCCCCTTAAGGTGGAAAGAGTTAAGAGGTCATAATGTTGGTGGAGCATCCGGTTCATCAGATCAGATGGTTTGTCTATGCTAAAGACTCGGGTACTCTAGTTATGATATGAGGCATTTCAATTATATTTGACAATATTTATAAAATCTTACTGCCATTTATCATTGTTTATCTGATGTTTGTATAGTCTGTATAAACTATCCTGTCTAGTTAGGATGTTCTGGATATGATTACAATTCGTCCTTACACCTGGAGGTTTTGTTTCGGATCGATTTAACTTCTTATTTTTGAAGTTATGATGTCATAATCAGCCTTGCGCCTTTCTATCAGTTAAAAGTTTTGTCCAACGCTGATTTATTATCATTATTAGCTTGGGTCTTATGGCCCCTTCCTCCTTGTTTATTTCGTGTTGAGTTCTAATTCAATGTCTGTACTACTCATTGTCTTCGTCCTCTGCTGTGTTTCAGAGGCCTGGTTGTCCTTCATGTGGAAGGTTTATCCTTGACAAGTTCTTCCCCCATTTATGCTCCCAGTACAGCCCATGTGGGCCATTGCTTAAATGTGAGATCTGTAAAAGGTGGGGAGGGGGGAGCTAATGTCTGAATTTCTCTCATTGCAGACCAGGGAGAAGGCTCCAGAGGAGGAGAGGAAGAGTAAGAAAGAGGCTTCTGGTAAGAAGGGTAAGAGGAAGGCCTCGTCTGCTATGGATATGGAGGCCTTCCGTATTGAGATGATGGGAGAGATGAAGAGGACAATTAAAGATTTGGTCCCAGAGTTGCTTCGTGGCATGCTTCCTGGTCCAAATCTTTCGTTGTCCTCTTCATCTGCTCCGGAGCAGATAATCCCCGCCTCTGAATCGGTTCTATTTAGGGACCTATCAGTTTTCGACCATGATTCAGAGGTGGCCCTAATAGAGGGTAAAATCCACGGTAAGAACACTGGCAGCAGGCTTGCCGCGCCGGTTGTTCATGGTCAGGTGTCGCTGGAACCTGCCTGCCTATCAGGCCAGGATTATCCGCACCCTGCAGGTACCAGTTCCTCCTATGGTACCTCTCCTGGCCAGTCCGGGTTAGCATTCTTTGCCGTGGATCAGTCGGCCAGTCAACGGGACCAGCGCCCGTGGCTGGTATGTAAACCGACTGTTACCGCTATGCCATCTTTGCCGTTAGCTGATCATATTGTTGATATGTTCACTGCAGCGGAGACGTCCATTAGTGCACATGGACGTTTAGCGAAGGCCCCCCACGAAGTGGAAAAGCGGTGCCGTCTATTGCAGCGCTTTCGCATATCTCACAGTTGTTACAAGGGGAAGTAACGGCATCCGCATTACGTCAGCCTAGTCCGGTGACTGTCCAGAGAGCCATCCAAGATGGAATTAACTTGGCTTTGGACTGTTTAACCCGGTCTGTAACCAGGAGTGTCCGTCGAGGCGCACGTTTGCTCTTGATAACTTGTGCCTGTCCCAGGATTTGTATAATAGGCTGCTGCATATGCCTATGACAGGTCCTGGTCTCTTTGGAGGTGAGGGATGTAAGCATCTCCAGGAGACGGTTACCCTGGTCAATAACCAGAGGGCATTACGTGAGCAATTTGAAGTGCTCCGTAGAGAGCGCGTTCGCGCAGCTCCCCCTGCGTATCATCCCCTGCAGGCTCGAGGTGGCGGTAGCCAGGTCAGAGGCCAGCCACCAGCGCAGCGTCGGCCACGGCCGCGTGCGCTTCAGCCAGCAGCTAGGGGGGGCGCAGGCTCCTCCGGCGCAGCCAGCCAGGCAGCCACCCGCGCACCGTGTTGCGCGCGGTGCGGGCCGTGGTGCGCGAGGATCTGGTCGTGGTAATCGTACCTGACAGGGTGATTACCACGGTAAGAGCTACCCCAGTGCATCTGCACCAGGAGACAGTGCCACTCTTGCGCTTCTTATGTCCACCTCTCTCCCTAGGTGGACCAGTGGGAGGCCGATTGGCCAACCACATGCAAGAGTGGGAACGGTTGACTCAGGACCGTTTAGTCTTGCGATGGCTTTCAGTCGGGTATCATCCCGACTGGATAACAGGCCCACCATCACGACTGTCTCTGGTGCCGGTCTGGACTCAAATTCCAAGAGATCCAGAAATAAATTCCCTCATACTGAAGGAAGCAATTCAGCCGGCGCAAAGTTGCCCGGGCTTCTATTCAAGCGTGTTCTTGGTAACGAAAAGCACTGGGGGGTGGAGACCAATTCTCAACCTCAAGCCATTGACCAAGTTCATAGACACCCAGTTTCCAGATGGAAACTGTGAGATCGGTGTTGGCAGGGTTGGAGAAGGGAATGTGGACAGCTTCAATAGATTTGAAGGATGCTTATTTCCACATTCCAATAGCGAGGAGTTTCCGTCGCTTCCTGAGATTTGCATTCCAGGGCAGACAGTGGGAATTCAGGGTGTTGCCCTTCGGAATTTCTACGGCTCCTCGGGTCTTCACCAGGATGGGTCTTGCGATAACGGCATGCCTCCGCAGGAGAAGCATAGTAGTCCACATGCACATAGACAACTGGCTGTTAAAAGCAAACAACCAGGAAAGTTTATCAGCAAATCTGGAGATAGTTTTGAAAACTCTCACAGATTTAGGCTGGATAATAAATTTTCAAAAATCAGAGCAGACTCCATCCCAGAAGTTTGTTTACCTGGGAATGTTCTTTGATCTGGGGATAGGATATGTTTAGGGTACAGATACTCATCTCAGTAATACAGTCAGTGTGCAACAGTCATCATGTCCTGGCACGGGTTTATCTGAGAATGCTGGAATTGATGGCTTCTTTGGAACCAGTCATTCCTCAGGCGGCCTTACGCAGGCGGCCGATCCAGTTATTTCTCATGACACAATGGACCCAGAGTACAGGTTCACTGGACTCGAGCGTGTCAGTGTTGGAGCCTCTAGTTCATCACCTTCAATGGTGGTTGAAGACAGAGAATCTCCTGGCGGGGGTGATGTTAACCCCTCCTCACCCTCAGTTAACGATGTATACAGATGCATCGATGGAGGGGTGGGGGGCTTGCCTGGAAGAATCCACGAGATCAGGGCTTTGGAATCTGGAACAGTCAAAGGAACATATCAATCTACTGGAAATACGAGCAGTAGTCCTGGGCCTGGAACATTTCTTACAGAAAGTTCAGGGCAAGAGTGTGCTAATTCGATCAGACAACTCAACAGTAGTGACTTACATAAACCGCCAGGGCGGAACGAAGTCGCCCAGTCTCTGTATGATGACTTGGAAACTGCTTTGTTGGTGCCTGGATCACAGGATTACCTTGAAGGCAGTTCATATTCCGGGAAGGTTAAATCTGTTAGCAGACTCATTGAGCCGAAGGATGAGTGTTCTACCTACGGAATGGCAACTAAATCAATGTGTGGCGGATCGTTTGTTCGACCACTGGGGGAAACCCAACATAGGTTTATTCGCAACGAAAAAGAATGCGAAGATGACGACGTGCGTCTCTGCGATTCCAGATCCAAGCGCTTTCGCAACAGATGCGTTAGCTATCAGCTGGGTGGGAATGTATGCATACGCATTCCCTCCAGCAATCCTGATTCCAAAAATTCTTCAGAAAATCAGACAAGAGGAATGCCAAGTGCTTCTGATCGCCCCAAATTGGCCAAGCCGATCATGGTATACGGATCTGCTGGACCTTCTGGTCTGCAATCCGGTTCCTCTGCCTCTGATGGACAATATTATCTTCCAGGGCAAGAACCTTCACAACAATCCGTCAGTGTTCCAATTGACTGCGTGGATGTTGTCAAGGAATCTAGAATTAAAGAGGGCTTTTCTGAGCAAGCAGCCATGTTCATGGCTAAAGCCAGGAGGGGGTCAACCTCCAGAGCATATAATTATAAAATCAACAGATTTGCAGAATGGTGCTCAAAAAGATGTGTTAATCCAATGGATTCATTTATTCAGGTAGTAGCCGATTTCCTCTGTCACCTGTATGATGCCTATAGCCTCAAGCCTAACTCTATTGCTGGTTATAAGTCAGCTTTAATGACAATTATCCCTTGCTTGGCTAATAGGGGAAGTGATGAAGTAAATACATTAAATACTTTAATCAAAGGCATGGGCAATCTAAGACCAAGGAATCCCCCAGTGATTCCGTCTTAGAGCTTATCACTAGTGCTTCAGGTTCTAGCTGATAGGCCGTTTGAACCACTAAGCTCCATTTCTATGAAAATGTTGACGCTTAAAACTGTATTTTTAATTGCTGCGGCCTCGGCTAGGCGTAGGAGTGAGATTCATGCCTTGTCAGCCGAGGCAGACTGTTTTGTGGTTACAGGGGAAGGCCTTAAGCTTCTACCCAGGATAAATTTCATGGCGAAAAACCAGTCTTTGAAATATCCGGGTCAACCGATAATTTTACCAGCTTTGACTAGGTTTGATCCTAATTCAAAACTATGGTGTCCAGTCCGAGCATTAATCTGGTACAAACAACGTACTCAAGATTGGCGGACGGACCCAACAGCGTTATGGTTGTCATATATTGAGCTCAATGGCAGGGCGTCAAAGGACACCATTTCCAGGTGGATTGTAGAGTGTATTCAATTTTGCCATAAATCCGCCACAGGTAAACAAGTTGACATGGCCAAGGCTCACAGTGTCCGGGGTGTAGTGGCTTCCACTGCCCTATTTAATGGGGTACCTGTGGATGACATTATGTCAGTAGCTCAGTGGCACTGTGAGTCAGGTTTTACCGACCATTATCTCCGTGACACCTCAAATCCTCTCGCCTTATCGATTTTGAAAAGCTAATCTAGGTGTACATATTTTGATGAGGTATCCTCATTTTTTTTATATATTTCACATTTAATCAATGGAAACATCTACTTTATGTGCTGCATCAGTCTTCACCAGTGGGGAGATGATGACAGCGCCAATCTTCCACAAGGTCAGTCTTGTGTGTGTTGTCCATGGTTTTTTGTAATGTCACGTGACCCTTCGTTATTAATATGGTGATGGTACATGTTTTATGTGGTTCATTATTGAGAGTATACGTAAATGTGGCCTTTTCGTTTAATGTCCTATAGTACATGGCACTTGTACGTAGAGAGCGTATGGGACATTGAGGTCATTCAGTCTTCCTTCCAAGAGGAGGGGGTGGGGGAGCGCTGATGACTTGGTCATCTCTCAGCCATCGGTTTGTGTTAGCCGATGGTGTTTCCTATCTATTCCTGATTGTGTTTCCACACAATTTCAGAAGTTTAAGTGTCTTAATCGCAGAAAAGCGCATAGGTAAGAACTGGTCTTTTGACCTCGCCTCCCTCCCGCCGAATTCACTGACGAATTCTGTCAATATCAAAGAGTATTAGGGAGGTAAGTATACTCTTGAAGTGAAATAAACGAAATCACGGATTTCTTTTTTCACGAGAGAGTTGATACTTACCTCCCTAATACGGACCTGCCCTCTCCGCCCCACTGAGGCTCGGTCTTCAGGCTCTTATTATGTTGCATGTGTGTCAGCCAATAAATTAGTCAGAGGAAGTACTAGTCGGCGCATGCGCGGTGGTGGGGATGGCATCCGCCTGACTGACTTCTGACTACCTGCCCATAAGGGGCACCTTTCTTTTTAAATCTGAGTGTTTTATTAAGTGAAAGCCGATATTTAGCAATATCTAAGAGTATTAGGGTGGTACAAATGTAAGTATCAAATCTCTCGTGAAAAAAGAAATCTGTGATTTCGTTTAGTTTTTGCCTAAACAGCTTCTCCAGATCCACTGAATTGATCACGCTGAAATTTGGGAGATATAATTATGGACTAATGGCCATTAAATATTGTCCAAGAGAAATTGATACTTGAAAAAACATGGCCACTGTGAACGAATGAAAATGTTGCCTGTTTGGAGGCCATAATGGATTTTTTATATGATGGATTTTGAATGATTTCGATCGATCCCTGCATGCCATGAATCTCAATTTCCAGAAAACTATACAGGTAAGCTGTTGAATATTTTGAAACTAAATTGAGTGGCTGCTGTTGCAGCAACATCTTATGGCAGCAACAGTGCCCAGTTAAATCCGTTACAAATATTCAACAGAATATTTATTAAATAGTAAAGTCATACAATTCATACAGCTTGACAGACTATTAAGCATTTATCATGGACTCAATCATGTCATTCATGGCGTAGTTGATTATGATCTCACCTTCATCTTTTAGTCAGAAAATACATGTGATTGCTTGATTAGTCATCACTGTGTCTTTTATCTATGATTGTAACAGGGAGTGCTATCAGTGTCTGGGTGTGAACGTCGCATGGTACTACAGGCAGTGTATGAGCTCTATGACAAGCAGTTAACTACACCATGGGAGGAGCATGAACAACGAATAAATAGGCTTGTATTTATAGGTAATGTATCTGTAATAATAGCTTTCTACTCTATTAGTCTATTGTATATTATCAATGTGATACTTGTACAAATGTATAGACAGGTAGGAGTGGATTCCATATGGAATTAGAATTTATCCAAAAATTCCAGTTCAGTTTGGAACCTGGATACTTTGTGTTGTGGAATTTGTATGAATCCATTAAATTTTATTTAAATTTTGCCATTGATCTAGTCTAGATGAGAAAATTTTAATTTATTAGATTTCTACATTCTAAATAACTTTGTAATGATAATCATATTTTAGGTCATAGTGCGTGCTCAGGCTGCATTAATGATGACATCAGTCTGTTTCATTATCTCAATCTCATAAAACTTTAGGTGTATTCTCTCTGTTCTGACATTCTACCTTTATTACTCCGCATGAACACGACCTATACCTGTAGTTATCTGCTTTGATTTAACCATTACCACCACACAAAGTTACTTTTCTGATTGCATATTGCTATTGTTGTTGTTTTCAGGTAAAAATCTTGATGAAACCATTCTGAAAGATCTGTTTAGAAAGACTATTAAGCCTGAGAGATAACCCAAAGTCAATAATTTAAATTAATAAACTTTATAAAATAAGTACATACTTACTTTGTTATTGAGTTATTGAGTTTCATAACCATTTAAAGTTATTGGCGACGTTACATAGCACCTGGGAGAGATTTTTGAAAGCCTAATAACACTTTATCTTTATGAATTTCAATGATTGAGAGGACATGAATCTTTTTGTGGCTGTATGTTTGAAGTCACTGGAGTGTGAGAAGATGTGTATGGCGTCATTGTGGTGTGACTGGTGCCCCGCCCCACTCCATTCTTACTGCCAATTTATAATAATGAAAATGCCAAGCTTACATAATAGGGACTAGGCTGGCGCAATCTTTGCTTTAAAACATTGCGATCGATTTTGTTTAAAAAATTGTGATTTTCGATTAAATCGTAGGTCCAAATTCCCAAAAGTATAAAACGGGCGTAACATGACAAGTCACGAAAACTGGGACTTGGAATGTCTAGAAAATGTTGAAATAAATGATATTAAAAAATAGCCCGAAAGTAGAAAACAATTTTATGTGACAAACTCTTACCATATTACACCTTATATCCATCATCGTGGGAGTGAAATTATTATTAATTGGGACCGCCTAAATATTGCGTATCCTTAAAGTTTGTTCGAGAAAATTTATACATAAAACATGTCTGCTATTGAGCAATCAAAATGTAGCGTGTTTGGAGGCCATATTGGATTTTTTATTTGACGGAATTTAAAGCTGAATTAGTTTTTATAGTTTTTTGAGTGTGTGCTGATTTCAAAACATCATTTATTTCATCCAAATGTGTCACAAAATGTCCTCGAGAAAAAATATAAATCATGTAATGTATCAGCTTTCACTTATAGGATCCCTTTGTAGGACGAGTTTAGGTCAATACCCAACTAGCGCAAAGACACTAATATTAGTACTCGAGGAGTTGCTGCGCAATCCACATACATAGGACGGTAGCTTCATGTAGCTACGAAAGTGATGGCATAAACTCATCCTATAATGCGGTTTATAGTTACTTTCAGAATGTACGATTTACATTTAAGTGTAATCAACAGAACGCACAGTTCAAAATACAACAATCTGGAATGCTGTTGCTTTATTTTCTTTAATTAGACATGACAACCAAATCAAAAAGGAAAAATTATTACACCGCCTGACCTTGTTATTAATTGAAATTGCTAATTCTAGAATTCATAGCTTCATACATCCAGGCATTTTGAGATCGGCCGCCATTAAAGTGGGGGCTAAATTACTACATGCTAAAGAGGACTGCCCATAGGAATGTATTGTTTACATTTTCCATGAAGCTCAAACCATAAAATCATGTATCTCAGAGTTTGTAATAACCCCGCTTGGTATCAGAAAACATCAAGTCATGATTGAATTTTGCAAGAGAACGTAATTAAGGTTTGATGGCCCATTGCTTGTAATGTTAAATTAGCCCCTCCAGAAATGGTGTCGCTCCCGGGGTATTGTGGGAAATTTGATTGTGATGACGTCATCGCGATTCTATGAATTAAATAGATTTATATTCAATAATTACTGCCTAACACTGCAACTAAGTATATACTTGGTATTTCACGACAGACTCAGGGGCTGCAGCGAAAGAAATTGCTTTTATCAATGGCAAAGGTGTTACATAGCTATTGTTAGCTTGTTTATTGTAGCGCTTTGTGTTCTTCTTCTTCTTTTCGATCGCTGGTATCACACTTGGAGAGCCATTCTCAAGATGAAATCTGTGGTTTTCTGCAGTTCTTCCACAGGCCCATACAGCTTTTCCAGAAAAGAGGTTGACAAAGGCCAGATCGCTTCTCTCAGCAGCTGATACGTACTGCAACATTGAAGTATGTGCTCTGTGATCTGTTCTGCTTCTCCACAAGGACAAGCAGGCGATGTCGTAAGGTGGAACCGCCTGTACATGTGTTGGTTTAGTCTGTTGTGTCCAGTTCTGAGACGAAAAATGGTCACTTGCTCTGGCCTCGAGAGATGATGGTAGGCATCTTCTGATTGAGGTGTTCTATAGAGTGACTTGATGATAGTCTTCATCTCTGTATGGGTAGCCAAGTTTTCTGTCTGATTCTCTTCTGCAGCCACCTTTGCCATCTTGTCCCTCATTTCCTTGGACTCCACAGTGTGAGGGGATCCACTGCAGTGCTATCCGAAAGCATTTGATGGTTTGTAGTGCTTCTTCAAGTTGTGGCAGCTTACCTTTGGTGATAGCCTCAAGGACGGAGCGGGCATCAGATAAAAAGACAATCTGTGCAATATGGTCTGCTGTTCTGCTGATGGTATTAGCTGCATGAACCAGTGCTTCGACTTCAGCTCTGTAGTTTGTGCAGTGTTGTTTGCCTGTCGGTATTGCAGCTGATTCATGTTGTCCGTTTAGATAGTGTATGTGCAGTCCGGCACCTCCGCTCCTAATTGCAGCTTTGGCTGGTCCATCTGTGTAGATCCTTATCCATGTCTCGTGAGGGTACATTTCTTCCAGCATAGCATGGCTAGGGTCAGGGCCTTCTTGCTCACATCACTGTGTTCATCTTTGGTTGTGAGATGAGGTACTGTGGTGCGAATAGCTATGCTCTCTAGTTTGTTTTCCCAGGGTGGAGGATCAAGGGTGTGGTTTGGGTCTTCTATTTGTGCTGGCAACATTTCTTGATGTTTCTTTTGAAGTGCTTTTGTCTCTTTCACAAAACTTGATCTTTTAAGTCTTCCTGATGACAGCTGTGCTTGCCTGATCTTCATCGGGTGGTTGTTGAACGATGTGACCTTTGCAGCTTGGATCAGTGCTTTGCATTCCCTTCCTTTGCTAAGTGGGGGGATGCCTGCTGTCTGCTCCATTTTTTCTATTGGTGTTGATCTCATTCCACCAGTGATGATGCGCAGTGCCTGGTTTTGTACTCTGTCGAGGTTCTGTTAATGAGATTTAGCTGCTGTCATCCATGAGCTGGATCCATACTCAAGGTGTGGTCGTACGGCACCTAGGTAGATGGTCTTGAGGATCCTTTCATTGGCACCCCACTTTGTTCCTGCCAGCTTCCTCATGATGTTTAGCTTTCTTCTGGCCTTTGCCTCTGCGTTCTGGATGTGCTCCTTCCATGTTAATAATAGGTATGTCTGCTGGTCCTCGTACTCGAGTGGAGTACCGCCCAGTGTCAGATTGCCAACCTTGGTTTTGGTGGACAGTGAGAATAGCATGGCTGATGATTTTTCTTTGTTGATGGTAATACACCAGCGATTGGCCCAAGCTGTAATTCTGTCCAAGGTGAGCTGCATTCTGTACGTGGCAGTCGTTGTGTACTCCTCGGTGCACCAGAGTACAAGGTCATCTGCATAGAGGGCTGCTTGGATCCCATTGGGCAGCTCTGCACAATGTCATTAATGAAGAGTATGGACAGAGTTGGTGATAATACTCCGCCTTATGGCACCCCTTGTCTCAGCAATACATTCTGTCCAGATTGTCCATCCACCAGCACCCTAGCTCTGCGATTGTGTAGGTATGACTTGGTCCATCGGAACATGTTGCCACCGATGCCTGTGCGCCGGAGCTTCACGAGGACGCCATCCTTCCACACCTTATCAAATGCCTTCTGCAGATCGATAAAGGCAGCTAGCATCACCTTCTTGGCTTGAAAAGTGTCCTCTATGACCTGTGCAAGATGTGTTGTTTGATCTTCTGTGCTCCTGTATCTTCTGAAGCCGGCCTGCTCTGAAACTATAATGTTCTCCAACTCCAGGTACCACTGCAACCGCTGGTTGATGATGCGCTCCATGGTCTTGCATATGCAGCTTGTAAGACTGATAGGACGGTAGCTCAGCACTTTCGTCTTGTTCTTCCCTTTTTTCAGAATAGGAGTCATTCTGGCTTCTTTCCAGCACTGAGGAACCTCTCCATTGGTCCAACTGAGATTAAAGATGTCTAGCAACTTGCGGAGAGATGCATTACCAAGGTGTTGGATCATTTCATTCGTAGTGCCATCCGGCCAGGGAGATTTCTTCTTCAATTGGCGGATAGCCTTCTTCAGTTCTGCTAAACTAATGTCAACTTTCATTGCATCGTGAGCGTTGGTGTCTGTTCTTTCCTTTTGCTCTTTTCTAACCTCTTTGATGCATTCGTGGTATAGAAATGTTGCTTTCTTTTGCATATGCCTTCGCAAAGGCATCTGCAGCCATCTTTCCTGTCAGTGTTTGTCCATCTTCTTCAAGAGTCATCTTCTCTCCCCCGACACCGTCATCATTCAGTGCTTTAGTCAGTCTCCATAGCTTTGTGGTGTCTCTCTCTAAATTAAACCATGCCGTCTTTTCCATCCAGCTTCTTCTTTTGGCCTCCAGCTTGGTCTTTAGATACCTGGCTTTAGTTTGTTGTAGCGTGAAGTGGTTTTCATGACAGGGATTACCCTCTGCATCTTCTCTGGCCTTGTCTAGTTTATCATGTGCTGCTTGCAGTTCTGTTGTCCAGTAGAAGCGGTAGTTTTTCCTGAACCCTCGAGGAATCGCTTCGTTGGCAGCCTGGAGGATACTTGAATTAAATTCCGTGACCACATTGTTGATGTTTCTCCCTTCTACTGCTATATTTTGGGTAAGCTCATTGGAACGGATGCCGAACAGACTCCAATTTGCCTTTTTCTAGTTCCACCTTGGAGGTTGAGGTGAACTTGTCGAAATACTTCCAGAAAGAGAGAGGAGGACTGGGCGGTGGTCGCTTCCTCCTAACTGCGATCTGACCACTCTACTGAGGTTTCTGTGAATGTCTTCTGTACAAAATGCCAAGTCCGGCGTTGTTGTCGAGTGCCACCGGCACGAGTAGAAGGTAGGCTGATCTGT
The DNA here is from genome assembly GCA_034401795.1 of Chaetoderma sp. LZ-2023a. Classification (NCBI taxonomy): domain Eukaryota; kingdom Metazoa; phylum Mollusca; class Caudofoveata; order Chaetodermatida; family Chaetodermatidae; genus Chaetoderma; species Chaetoderma sp. LZ-2023a. The sequence continues at coordinate 84,575,112 of CM067369.1, read as the reverse complement.
GGGATCGTTGACAAGTAAAAGGTGCTTTTCATCTTGCCATGCTTCAATGTCTTCTCGTTTATCAAGTGTTCTGTATCCCCAGCTCTGGGACTGGCTATTAAAGTCTCCCGCATTATTAAATCAAAAAATCGTGCAAGCCTAGTGGGGACTAAGGAGACAACTAGTGATTCGGCTGCCTCTGTGTTCCCAAAATTGGGATTCTCGGAATTCAGTATTCAAAGTATATAAATTGATCCCAATATGCACAGCATGGGCGGAGCTTATGCTTATAGCTATGCTGGGCATAGCTAAAAGTGGATTCATCCATTATAAACCAAGTGATCAATCCAGGATAGATAGTGTAGAGAGTGGTATATTGTTAGATTTAAACTTGTTATCTGGATTTGAGCAACATGACTGAAGATGATCTGGCAATAAACTATTGTTTGAAAACTTGTACTGGCAAATCTATATATGGTTCGTTCAAATTGGTCGTCTTCTTCTTTTCGTTCGCTGATCATACCGCCAGCCCTAAGTGACTATCGACATGATCATTTGCGTTAAGTGCGTGGATCCATGGTTTATTAGAGTGCGCCGTGCGGCCTGAAACCTCTGTCTTCAGCACTCGAGGTTTCTGTAAGGGTTACCTCACCTGTACCTCCTTTAGTCGCCTCTTACGAGACGCAGAGGATACAGAAGGTGTATTCTAAGCCCCACCTACAGGGCTAAATTCAAATTGGTGAAATATAGAATTAACATGAAGCCATATTTGATAGAGACTTTACATGGCTATCTGTTGAAAATTATTCATCTCAAGTGGGAGAAATACCCATGAAGAGCAAACAGTCTGACTACTTAGTGGAGTGTGTTGAATTTGCTTTGTGAAGCTTGTCGTTAAACGTATTAGATGAATTAGAAATATAAAATAGTACTATTACATTACAGTTGACAGTGCGGTTAAGGTAAAGGAATTGGATTTGACAGTAAGATTACTTCCACTCCTTTCCTCACTAGATTTTATGGTATAAACCTATCTCGGCCATCAGATCGTCATTTTCCAGAAATTATCGAAATACCTTAATTAGTCTTGGGAATGAATCATGCAAAGATATTCAACCTACCAAGCTGGATGACTTCTTGACTCTGGCTCCAGTTATTCCAGTTGTGACCAAAATCATTTCGCCAATTTAAGCTCTTCCATCCACCAAAGAATGGAAGAGTCCAGTTTTAGCCATGCACCTCCCATCTCTAGCTAAGCTCCACCCACACTTTGCGTGTGTTGGGGTCGATCGATCGTTGAACTCCCTGACTCAATCCAGAAAACTATAAGCTGTTGCATATTTTGAAACTAATCTGACTGGGTGCTGTTGTTGCCTATGGCAGCAAACAGCGCCAAGTCAAATTATTTTCAAAATATTCAACGGCATTTTTATTATATAGTAATGACATACAATTTGTACAGCAACTCTTAGTCCGTCATCAATTAAGCATTCGTGACGGACTATATCACATCATTCATGATGTAATTATTTATGACGTCATCCTTCACATCACATAGTTGATTGTGATGTCATATGGTTGATGGTTAAAGTGGATTCCTCCATTAATAGCTCATCTGAAAATGTATGGTGAAGACTTGATACAGCCTCATTGCTACATGGCTGAATAAATCATAGAATAGAAAGAAGCTGTCCATTCCAATAAAGAGATTTCAGGTGACATCACCATCCTGAATTGTTTAAATTAGAATGAAATACATCCAGCCCTAGAAGTGAAGGATGATCGGAGCAAAGAACCTGGTTATTCAAACCCAGGCAACACAGACACTATCACCCTCGCATGAGCTTGAAAATAGCTAGAGACCTTTTATTGCAAATTGACATGGAAAGAAAAGATAACCAAGCAGCATAAAACATGACGCTCAACATGTGTTAGGTATTATCTCCCCTTATTAGCACACCTGGCCTGAAAAGCCAAGTGAACCTATGCTATGTTGACCATCTGTCTGTCTGTCTGCCTGTTGTCAATTTTTTCTTTTACAGGACCACATTCACACCAAAATGCTTGCTTAAAATTGTATGATTTTAGAGTCTTAAATTGTATACCCCAGTTTGCTGAAACTAAAGAAATCTTAACATATTACAGCGGTATATACCACTCTGGGTGTTAACAGATCAGTACACACTACTCTTAAAACCCCTCATGTCTCTGCTGGTGAATGGTGCTCATTTTAAAAATAATGATTTAATAAATTTGCTCACAAACTAAACCTCACTCAGACCATTGTTTGCAACTTACGTAAACTGGCATTGACTTCCACAATGCCTCATCATTCATGCTAAAGGAAACCACCATTACCTCTGTACATTGAAATGAGTATTTACACAGACACAGGCTTAGCTAAAATTTGATTATACTGATTTCTGATTTTAGTCACGGTATAATCTATGACATTGGAGGGATCTGATCTGTCACTCAAGTATATTATGTCATAATCAATTGCGTCACATGTATGCTGACATCACCATACATAGTGACGTATCTAGTTCAGTCATACTGATTGAAAGGTCTGTCAAGTGTACAAATTATATGTCTTACCAATGTAATAAATATTCTGTTGAATACTTTGAAACTAATTTGACTGGGTGCTGTTGTTACCACAGGTAGCAACAGCCCCCCATTCAAATTAGTTTCAAAATATTCAACAGCCTGTGTATATAGTTACCTTGAAATTGAAATTCTGGGGATTTAGAGTACATATATGATTCCAAAACATGGAAAAAAGTGCGTAGAGATTAGCTAGAAATGGGCGAGGCATAGCTAGAAATGGATCCATCTATTCTTCAGTTTCAGAACCACCTACTTACTCAAGCTTACACAGAATGTATCCTGACTACTTCGACGGATCTGGTTAGATCAATTGAGGAATGCAGTTTATCCATCAATCATATGATGGCATAATCAATTACGTGATGTGTAGGATGATGTCATAATCAATTACATCATGAATGACTCAATTTAGTCTGTCTTAAACTCTTAATGGTCCGTCAGGTTGTACGAATTGTATGTCTGCACTATTTAATGAATATGCTGCAGAATATTTTAAAACTAATTTCACTGCAGTACCCAGTAAAATTAGTTTCAAAATATTCAACAGCTTACTTGTATAGATTTTTGAAAACCGTTTCAGAGAGTGCAGAGATCAGTCGATCCCAACACAGGAAAAGCGTGGATGGCGCTTAGCTAAAGATGGACGGGGCATAGCTAAAACTGGATTCATCCATATCCGAACACAGACAGGTATTGACTCACCAACCACTACCACGATGCTTCCCTGAAGTCGATTGATCTCACACAAACAATGTACGCTCATCTGGTAGCTGCTTTTGTACGTGTCTAGCAAATCTCCAACTAGATGCTTTCCTATGCAATGTGGGACAAAGATTAAGCCTATGAGACATGAAAGCAAACAATGGTACAGAGGAGGCAAACATTTCTGTATCAGGACAGTGATGTAGTGATGGGCCTCAGAGGGGACAGTTAACCCCAGGGGTGGAGTTCGATGTAGTGTTGGAGTATGGGAGAGGGCGCCAAAAGTCTAGGGATAGTTTCCCCCCTGGGCAACCGTGCCAGCATTGGGGTATGGAAGTGGCACCAAAAAAGCTGGCCTGCCCCCGGGCATCAGCTACCCTTATTATGCCACTGTATTGTGATTCACTTTCGAACATGGAACTCATGGATATCATCTGCATTGATGAATACTTTCTATGTGGAAAGCCTGAGGGAATTAGCTCTGCTCTTAGACCTTCACAACCATGCACAGCAGACCCCTAATACAGATCGGAGACATTGATCATCTCCTTGGAACCATTCTAAAGGAGTTTTAGTTATGTGGTCACTGCACTCTAAAGGGCTTTGAAGATGAATTTGGTCTAAATGAGAATGCTTCAACCATCAGAAAGTGAATTGTCTCAAGGCTGGAACAAGGTGTAAAGGAGACTGAAGAGGGAAATTGTCTGTTTTCTTATGCCAACCACCCAACATGCATAAACTATGTAAACTAATTCTTTGAGGAAATGATCCTCCAATGCCACCATGTAACCATGAGGAAGCAGACACCAGGATCCTACATAAATTCGTTGACAGGATTCTAGCTAAACGTAGGTCAGGGCATTAGATTACCCCTTATTTATGACTTTAAACGTCATGCACAAATGAAATTCGCCCATATTAGTGAGCCCAAATTAAAATCCTACTTGTTGCTATGAATACTAATTAACTGATTTACAGTGAATTAAATATTTGAGATGGATTCTGTGACATTTTATGGCCATTCAGAGGTCTTATAGTGCTATTACAACTAGAATGGGTCATTGATAGCAACAACTTTCATGGAAAGTTTATAAAAGCTGTCTTGTATTTTCTCCATGAATTGACACACTTGAGCTGAATATTATTAAAACACATGCCGTTGAATGTACTACCGTGAATACGTCCTATGTGCTTACGTGTCCTGACAATGAACATTTGCATGTGCAGACAGTGTCTTTTTGTTTGAGAAATCCTGGCCTGAACGGACTCAACAAATATGACGTCGAATAGTTAAAATGATCATGAAGTCAGGGCATTGCATGCTGGGTATAATTGCATGATGGGTAAATTGAAAAGAAATCAACTGACATCTCAAATATCATGCAAAAGTCTATTTAATGAGAACTTTACTTACTGTATAGAACATATATTATTAGTCAAGTTGTAGGCCTATATATAACTCTTGAAATGAACTTACGGGAAAAAAGGAAAGGAAAAATAATGCTTAGTTTTTCTGAATTAGTACATCCATAGTCTCTAGACAAAAAACTCCACATGTGTGGGGCCTTGGGGAATTTCTTTCCAATTTTCCAATTTGGGCATTACGCATTCGCTTAAATTAATGAGTAGGCCTGGCAAATCTGTGTTTTTTCTGTACTTATGATGGTGCTTTGTCAAGGAAAATCAGTAGAGATTGATGAACATGATTATTCATTAGTAGCATAATACCATTTTGGTGTGATGATGTCATCGTGATGAAATCTGAGATGTCATCCAATTTCTCTTGGTTTGCGTCCACCTCCAAGTCTGCGACTGTAAAAGTCATTTGTTCTGCATGGTTTCAGCCGGGGATATTAAGAATTGACCGAGATGGCACTAGGACGGATAAAGTGTTGATACTTCCAATCACACTGAAATTAGTGACAAAACGTGCATACACTCCACACTGGCTTACCTCTCTTACATACAAGACCAAGTGCTGAAACTGAAACTTCCAAGCACATCTGTAGCATTTCACCAATTATTATTCATTAAAGATATGGACGTTACTGCCACCAAATAGCTTACCAAACTTGTGATTACACTTGGTGGGTTCCATATAATAATGAGCGTAATCGATAGTGTCTTTTATACAATGTGAGGATCTGGAATAAATGAGGCGCTGGGTAAAATATTTGACCCTAATACTATTGTGCACTTATTGTCTGGCAAAGCCACCATGCAGACATTACAGACTCTATCTTATAGAGCATCTCGATGCATGCTTCAGCAGCCAACGAACCTTTCAAGTTTTGGCTTCCCCGCCCATATGTAGCTAAGCTCCACCCACACCTCGCTCAGATTGGAATTGACCGATCCTTGAACACCCTGACTATCAATTTCCAGAAAACTATACAAATAAGCTCCCAGATAACATGTAGACGTTGGACCAACATTGGCAACAGGGTGGCAGATCGCAGTTGACATTACAATGTTGGCCCAACGTTGTTCCAATGTCGGCTGTATCACTTGTTTGCCAATGTTGGCCCATCATAAGAAATTTCACAGTAAATCAAACAAAATCAACATAATATTCACCTTTTAATTTTTAGATTGTTAACTTATGCTTTCTGGTGTGCTATTTTAAATATCTTCAAAGATTTATGCCTGTTGAATCAACATTAGCCCAATAACGTATTGCCAACGTTGGGCGGATCAGCAAAATTATGTTGGCCCAAAGTAGTGGTAAACGTTGGGACAACGTTTGCTTGCTATCAGGGCTGTTAAATATTTTGAAACTAATTTGACTGGGTGCTGTTGCTGCCTATGGCAGCAACAGCGCGCAGTCAAATTAGTCTCAAAATATTCAACACTGTTTATTAAATGGTAAAGACAATTCGGTCAATGTGTCGGACTATTAAGCATTAAAGATGGACTATTTAGAATCACTCGTGGCGCCATGATTATGACGTCATATTACACGTGAAATAGTTGATTAAGACGTCATATGATGGATGGATAAACTTGGAAAGGTTAATAACTGGAATTGATAATAGTGACACGTGTGCTACGTACAGAAGAGTGTGATGACGGTATCAATAGGCCATCTCAAACCTGCCTGACTACACACGATGTTGACGCCTTGCCAAAGCTTCTATTGACATATTGAATTCAGATACTTAAACTCTTCATGATGGCCATGTAAGCTCGCAACCTCTTGGCTTGTTAAATAAATGATTTGAATAGCTGAAAATCTCATTACCATCACTTTCTATAACTGCAAAATTATGGATCAAATTTCTAACTTTTCATCGCAAAATAAAGGACTCAGGGGAGCGAATAACACATTGAATGGACATCTAAGAGCATGTAATGTCTTTGAATTTATTTGCAGCAACACCATATTCTCTACTCAAAATGTGCAAGGCTTTACATGCAAACTATGACAAACTTACCTGAACACAATCCATGGCTCTCAAAAGCATGTGGAAGGTACTCATGCTATAGAAAGAACCGAAGACTGGGTTAACTGACTGTGGTCAGACTTTATAATAGATCAAACGCTCATGTGGTCAATGAGTCTTGACACATGGGCAATGTTTGACTGAATATGTGCGTCATCAGTGGGTGTTCAGCTTACCCATATGTTTGGCAACCCATTAAGCAATGGCGACTCGCTCGCAAAAGAGGATCTGAACAACACGTATGCAGATCTTAGCAGTTTTCGAAAGCACCGCGATCTCGCTGATCTTAATAAGCTGTTTCAATGGTTTAATGATCACAATCCATTGGTATGCAAATGCCAACACCTCCATACATTATCAACTGGTTCACAAGCGGAAAAAGAGGATGGTATTAGCTGTGGTAGCATCGAGGAGGGTGGCTCTAAAGTACAGTTAAAGAAGGGCACAATGTAGATAATGCTACAAAAATTAAGTCATCTCCGAAAAGTAAGACCTTGCAAGATCTTCAACCTGGAGTCAGGTTATGACGAAACAAAACACTACACATCTATCCAGCTGTTTATTCAAATTCAAGGTTACTTTATTACATGATTGTCATTCAATGTTCGATCATTTCACAAAAGAATTGATGACAGCTTGGAACGATATTCCCAATGGGAATGAGTATAGGGTCAGGGTCCCCAATCCCTATTTAAGAGAATTTTCATGAGAAATCCAGATAAATCTGACTTGACTAATGCACTGCACATGGATGTAGTAGATATGAGTCCGTCTTGTGAATGAATGTGCATTGTTTATTGCAGTCTACCTAAGATGAAGATGTGGCACTTACCATGGCAATTTGGAGCAGTATACTTGTGATATCGCAAACATTATTTCAGTCAGCGTTTTGTTGTATTTGATTGATATCCAAAGTTCTCAACTAAGGATCATGAATACCAGCGACGCAAATCAGATTGACTGGCCCCTGCTACGATGGAAGTGAAGCCATGCCGTCTTCGGTACATGGATTAGGAAGCATTCTTTGATAACATCGCAAATAACGCTCGCTTCATTGCTATGCTCACTGATCACCTCAAAGCGAATATTCATTTCACAAGACAAGAACAAGCGGATGCTGATACATTGATTGCCTCTACTTTACTAGATTATGCCAAGAACCCTCAAATTGTTGAAGTAATCGCCAATGACACGGACATCTTGGTGTAGCTCGCGCATCTATGGATAGATGATATGGCTAACATGTACATTCACAGAGATCATCCGAGGAATAAGGCGAAAACTAGTGGGTCCTTCCATAATTCATTCCATAAAAGATGTATGATCAAAAGTTTACCCATTCATTAGAAATAAAATTCTTCATACACACATGTAGAGGATGTGACATGACATCTTCAACATTTGAACACAGCAAGACTACCCTGGTGCACGTTCTAGCAAAGGACTTCAATTTAAGCAAAAGATGGCAAATTCTTTTCAGCCTCAAGATACGGGCATAGCTTTATTCGCTTTGTGGTTAGGATGTGAAAGTGGCAATGGAATGACTCTGATAACCATTCGCTTTCACAAGTACCAGGCGATGATTGCAGACAAACATCTTGGAACCACAGCGAATGCCTCCGACTGTACGGCACGTGCCGCACATTTCCACATCTGCGTATTTCTACGAATTATTCAATGAATGTAGTTGGACACGGAAGTCCGTGGTCCATGTTCATGATGTTGGAACCATAGTCGTTTTTAACACATATCGACGAAGCACGTGAACGTAGCACCGGAGCCTGTGTTGGAATTCATTAGGCTGTGGAGCTGTTTCAGGCATGGAATCAAGTGTGTAGAAGCTTGTGGAGGATGGCACAGAGTTACCGTAAAACATTAAAACATTATTGCAATCGATATTGAAGAATAATCGGTAATGAAAAGATAGAATCACACTTGAGAAAAAAATTGAAATTTCCTCTCCAAATTTAATGCCATCTTGGATTTCATTATGACGTCTCCAACCTAACTGGTATGGTGACATTAATACACGGTATTCATTTTTATGAATTTCTACTAATTTTCATTATCATAGTACCATCATAAGTGTAGGATACAACAACGTTGCCATATTTACCCCTTATGTCCATGGGTGACTAAAGCCTGAGTTATAGTGTTGATTAAAAAATGGCATTTTTCATTTTCTTTTATCCCGCAAATTTTCTTTTCCTATGAGTAGCTACTATGTGCAATTAATGATAAAATTCGCTTAGACCTGCATAAACTAAATGGGAAGACGAAGATAAGATTCAGCCACCATAATTTGAGCTTTTTAAAACAGAATTATGCGGGGCGTGCTCGGACGGTGTTTGCTAATCCTGACTTCTTTATCATGTGCTTAAAACAGGATCTATCTCCAAGCTGTAAATACATTTTGGGAATTTTCATTATTTTTGTTGTAATATAGCTGTCTTGGTGCATTGTTATTGCCTGCACATTTTTGGGCACAAATTCCGTCACTGTCAACCATATTTGTCATTACGTGTTGGTTTCTGGAAACAATACCACGCGTATGAGTCTTAATAGAGGAGGATATTATATTTGCGAACCAATCCAATTACAATGCGAAAGCACTCAGAAAATATTGAGATGAAAAAAGATTAGGGGTGGTACCTTTTGTAGACTAACTTTATATATATATATATATATATATATATATATATATATATATATATATATATATATATATATATATATATATATATATATATATATATATATATATATATATATATATGAACGTGAGCCGCTTGGCGGGTGAGTGAGTTAGTTATAGCGAGCGGGCGGGTGGGCGAGCGAGCAAGCGTGTTGGTGGGTGGTAGGTGAGTGAGTGGGTGGGTGGGTGAGCGAATGAGTGCGGCCGAGAAGGCAGGCGGGAAGGCAGGCGGGCGGATGGGCAACAGAAAATATATTAAATAGTAAAAGCAAACAATTTGTACAACAACGCATAGACAATAGACCGCCTTCAAATATGCGTTCGTGACTTACTTATCGACGTAATTCGTGACGTCATTCATTATGATGTCATTCTACTCCTCGCGCAGTTCATTATAACGTCATATGATGGATGGGTACTCTGGAAAGGTGAATTGTTGTGTAAATAGGTGAAACTCTTCTTTGGGCCGAAAATCACCCATATGTCTGCGGCTGAGCAGATACTGTGCAGGTGGTGAAACTTCCCGATTAAGATGACGATAACATCAATATCCACCGTGCGAACCAGACATGTGGCAGAGTTATTCTGCAAAGCATCACGTCTTCTTCTTTTCGATCGCTGGTATCACACTTGGAGAGCCGTTCTCAAGATGAAATCTGTGGTTTTCTGCAGTTCTTCCACAGGCCCATACAGCTTTTCAAAAAAAGAGGTTGACAAAGGCCAGATCTCTTCTCTCAGCAGCTGATACGTACTGCAAAAGCAAAATTGAAGTATGTGCTCTGTGGTCTGTTCTGCTTCTCCACAAGGTCAAGCGGGCGATGTCGTAAGGTGGAACCGCCTGTACATGTGTTGGTTTAGTCTGTTGTGTCCAGTTCTGAGACGAAAAATGATCACTTGCTCTGGCCTCGAGAGATGATGGTAGGCATCTTCTGATTGAGGTGTTCTATAGAGTGACTTGATAGTCTTCATCTCTGTATGGGTAACCATGTTTTCTGTCTGATTCTCTTCTGCACCCAGTTTTGCCATGTTGTCTGCTTCCTCATTTCCTTGGACTCCACAGTGTGAGGGGATCCACTGCAATGCTATCCGAAAGCATTTGATGGTTTGTAGTGCTTCTTCATGTTGTGGCAGCTTACCTTTGGTGATAGCCTCAAGGACGGAGCGGGCATCAGATAAAAAGACAATCTGTGCAATAGGGTCTGCTGTTCTGCTGATGGTATTAGCTGCATGAACCAGTCCTTCGACTTCAGCTCTGTAGTTTGTGCAGTGTTTTCCCGTCGGTATTGCAGCTGACTCATGTTGTCCGTTTGGATACTGTATGTGCAGTCCGGCACCTCCGCTCCTAATTGCATCTTTGGCTGATCCATCCATGTAGATCCTTATCCATGTCTCCTGAGGGTACATTTCTTCCAGCATGGCTAGGGTCAGGGCCTTCTTGCTCACATCACTGTGTTCATCTTTGGTTGTGAGATGAGGTACTGTGGTGAGAAAAGCTATGCTCTCTAGTTTGCTTTCCCAGGGTGGAGGATCAAGGGTGTGGTTTGGGTCTTCTATTTGTGCTGGCAACATTTCTTGGTGTTTCCTTTGAAGTGCTTTTGTCTCTCACAAAACTTGATCTTTTAAGTCTTCCTGATGACAGCTGGATCCATACTCAAGGTGTGGTCGTACGGCACCTAGGTAGATGGTCTTGAGGATCCTTTCATTGGCACCCCACTTTGTTCCTGCCAGCTTCCTCATGATGTTTAGCTTTCTTCTGGCATTTGCCTCTGCGTTCTGTATGTGCTCCTTCCATGTTAATCTTCTGTCGTAGGTGACTCCCAGGTATGTCTGCTGGTCCTCGTACTCGAGTGGAGTACCGCCCAGTGTCAGATTGCCAACCTTGGTTTTGCTGGACAGTGAGAATAGCATGGCTGATGATTTTTCTTTGTTGATGGCAATACACCAGCGATTGGCCCAAGCTGTAATTCTGTCCAAGGCGAGCTGCATTCTGTACGTGGCAGTCGTTGTGTACTCCTCGGTGCACCAGAGTACGAGGCCATCTGCATAGAGGGCTGCTTGGATCCCATTGGGCAGCTCTGCTACAATGTCATTAATGAAGAGTCTGAACAGAGTTGGTGATAATACTCTGCCTTGTGGCACCCCTTGTCTCAGCAAAAACTTCTGTCCAGATTGTCCATCCACCAGCACCATAGCTCTGCGATTGTGTAGGTATGACTTGGTCCATCGGAACATGTTGCCACCGATGCCTGTGCGCCGGAGCTTCACGAGGAGGCCATCCTTCCACACCTTATCAAATGCCTTCTGCAGATCGATAAAGGCAGCTAGCATTACCTTCTTGGCTTGAAAAGTGTCCTCTATGACCTGTGCAAGATGTGTTGTTTGATCTCTGTGCTCCTGTATCTTCTGAAGCCGGCCTGCTCTGAAACTATAATGTTCTCCGACTCCAGGTACCACTGCAACCGCTGGTTGATGATGCGCTCCATGGTCTTGCATATGCAGCTTGTAAGACTGATAGGACGGTAGCTCAGCACTTTCGTCTTGTTCTTCCCTTTTTTCAGAATAGGAGTCATTCTGGCTTCCTTCCAGCACTGAGGAACCTCTCCAATGGTCCAACTGAGATTAAAGATGTCTAGCAACTTGCGGAGAGATGCATTACCAAGGTGTTGGCTCATTTCATTCGTAATGCCATCTGACCCGAGAGATTTCTTTTTCTTCAATTTGCGGATAGCCTTCTTCAGTTCTGCTAAACTAATGTCAACTTTCATTGCACCGTGAGTGTTGGTGTCTGTCTTTTCCTTTTGCTCTTTTCTAACCTCTTTTTGACGCATCCGTGGTATAGAAATGTTGCTTTCTTTTGCATATGCCTTCGCAAAGGCATCTGCAGCCATCTTTCCTGTCAGTGTTTGTCCATCTTCTTCAAGAGTAATCTTCTCTCCCCCGACACCCTCATCATTCAGTGCTTTAGTCAGTCTCCATAGCTTTGTGGTGTCTCTCTCTCTAAATTAAACCCTGCCGTCTTTTCCCTCCAGCTTCTTCTTTTGGCCTCCAGCTTGGTCTTTAGATACCTGGCTTTAGTTTGTTGTAGCGTGAAGTGGTTTTCATGACAGGGATTACCCTCTGCATCTTCTCTGGCCTTGTTTAGTTTATCATGTGCTGCTTGCAGTTCTGTTGTACAGTAGGGGCGGTAGTTTTTCCTGAACCCTCGAGGAATCGCTTCGTTGGCAGCCTTGAGGATACTTGAATTAAATTCCTTGACCACATTGTTGATGTTTCTCCATTCTACTGCTATATTTTGGGTAAGCTCACTGGAACGAACGCCGAACAGACTCCAATTTGCCTTTTTGTAGTTCCACCTTGGATGTTGAGGTGTACTTGTCGAAATACTTCCAGAAAGAGAGAGGAGGACTGGGCGGTGGTCGCTTCCTCCTAACTGCGATCCGACCACTCTACTGAGGTATTTGCGAATGTCTGGCGTTGTTGTCGAGTGCCACCGGCTCGAGTAGAAGGTAGGCTGATCTGTGGGATCGTTGACAAGTAAAGGGTGCATCACGTAAATGAAGACTATTCTATGTCTGCTTCCTCATGGTCATGTTCTCAATTTTCTTGCATATGCGTGTTGTGGTTGGTTCCTCTAATCACAACCCTTTGACATATGGAATAACAATCTCCTTCTGAGAGGGGAAATTCACTGGCAGCAATTTTGTTTAGGAGAAAGGCAAAAGGTTCCTGTCTGGATCATGCAGCAAATCTGGCCGTTTCCCTGGGTTTCTTTTTGTTTTTACCACCAACCTTTCTTTTGATGCGTTTTCCTGTCTTCTCCCTTGTACAATCCTGGATATGCATACTGCGTTTAAAGTAAGTGGCCCAAACTACACCCACTGTTTGCGAGGTTTCTAGCTGGTTCGTGATGTAGGGAAGAAAAAGACAATTGGCATAGCCATCAAAAGTTGCGATTCTGACTGACAATAAATAAAACACGATAATTCATAAACTTTACTAATGTAATATTAGGCACCTACATTTTTTTAATCGGGAGTCCACGACACAACAGATAATCTACAGAACAGATTAGGCCCTTGTAATAATAACGCAATGTAGAACAGGTAATATCAAACAGGGTCTGAATCCCTGAGGCGTTACGTGTAAAGTTGTATCGTCTCCATAGTTGTAAGAATATCAAATATGGAGCCACCACAACTCACCTAATTAAGTAAATACCTAAGCGCCAATTAACGGTGAATCAGAAATTTATGTTGCTTAATACAATTTCATACCAGCGCAAATATAACGCTCGATATTGATTCACTGCGCAGTTGACCAATGGTTACGCCGATATCAAATGTTGGTCTCTGCGCCGGCATCGAATTTACCACTGACCCCGTTGACCCACGGACAAGCTGATATCAAATTGGATATTGGACCTGTGCCGTTGTCCAATGGGCGCGCCAATATCGAAATCAATGTAGGTCCCCGCGCCGTTGGGTAATGGCGCAAATTCCATATTGGCGTGTTGCATGAATATCTCCATCATACGTTTGCCTAGTCTTTATCAATAGCCGATAGGCCTAATTTGTTAACACTTTAATGACCAAATTCGGTCCAGAAAATCAAACCATTTCCTAATTGAATTACATGCCAAGAGAAGACTATTTTGGAAAGTTTGCCACTGGAAGGCTGGCAGTGGTAGATTTTCCAAATGGACATTCCTAAAGATCACCGCAGAGAGCGGTTTTTGGCAGTCTTTGCCGTGAAAGAGTTAATAAACATTAGGCCTATAGTTGGGCCAACACGTAAAACCACTGAGCATCTGAACCCCTGAATACTAAAATCTTTTAGAATTGAGTATATAAGGTCTATATATATGTTGAAACCAAATTGACTGAGAGCTGTTAGCAGGTACAGGTTCCTGTCAAATTACTTTCAAATTATAATTATTTCCAAATCGAGACTCTGGGATGTCAGGGCTCAAAGAACAATACAATTAAAGCAATGCAATGGTAGAATCCAGTTGATCCATCGATCATATGACGGCATAATCAACTACATGGCATGTAAACTGACGTCATACTCAATTACGTCATCAATGACTCGATTTAGTCCGTCTTAAACGCTTAATAGTATGTCAGGTTGTGCGAATTGTATGTCATTACTAATTTAATAACCATTCTGTTGAATATTTTGAAACTAATTTGACTGGCCATGGCAGCAACAGCATCCAGTCAAATCAGTTTCAAAATATTCAACATCTTACCTGTGTAGTTTTCTGGAGAATAAGATTCAGAGAGTGCAGGGATCGGTAGATCCCAATACGGACAAAACGTGGGCTGAGCGGGAGGGAGGGGGTTGCGGGGGTGGGGGGTGGGGGGTGGGGGGGGGGGTTGCGCATTGCTAAAACTGCATTCCTTCATTGACCAAGGCATTCACTAATGACTATGCACCATGCATTTGTATTGTTCTAATCGTAATAGATGATCTAACTATCATTAAGTTCAACAACCCCCTCCCCCACAAGATAATATTTCAAACCTAATTTCATATGGTGAAACTTATTGTGCAGGCGTTGGATTCGTCTAGGGGAGACAACTGTTTCGTCGCTTCCCGGCACTGTAGGGATGCCTTAAACCATGAGTCCTCTCCCTTGTGCTGCTCACACCTTTTTAAATATCCGCTGGGACTTGTTTAAAGGTATACTCGGCTTATCCCACGTGTCTCAGATTATTTAATGGAAGAATCCAGTTTATCTATCAATCATATGGCGTTATAATCAACTACGTTACGTGTAGGCTGAAGTCATAATCAATTACGTCACGAATGGCACGATTTAGTCCGTCATAAACGCTTAATTTGTAAAGTTGTACAAATTGTACAACTTTACCATTTAATAAACATGCTGTTGAATATTATGAAACTAATTTGACTTAGCGTTGTTATTGCCATAGGCAGCAACAGCACCCAGTTAAATTAATTTCAAAAATATTCTGAAGCTTACCTGTATGGTTTTCTCGAAATTGAGATTCAGGCAGTTCTGAAATCGATCGATCCCGACACGGGCAAAGCGTGAGCGAAGCTTAGATAAAGATGGGCGGGGCATAGCTAATACTGGATTCACCCATTCACTTTCAGATGCTTTCGTGTGTCTATAAGGCAATAATATGCCATTAAGCATCGCGATAACCTTGTAGTCCATGATGCAATGTAAGCGCAGCTCTATGATATACAGCGTAGCCTATACGACCACTATATTGAACATTCTGCAACTGAAATATTCAAGA
Source organism: Chaetoderma sp. LZ-2023a (assembly GCA_034401795.1). Classification (NCBI taxonomy): domain Eukaryota; kingdom Metazoa; phylum Mollusca; class Caudofoveata; order Chaetodermatida; family Chaetodermatidae; genus Chaetoderma; species Chaetoderma sp. LZ-2023a. Next base: position 84,559,411 of record CM067369.1, on the reverse strand, counting down.
GCATACCAGTATGGTTACTTTCATAGCGAGCTGCCAAAAAGGGCAATCGTCTGAACAAGAGTTTTTCGTATTCAGTAATCAAAGTTGGTGTATGCATGCATTGTAGGTTTAAGGTAGGCCTATGTAGCATAATGGATGTAGGTCCGCGTGACGTACTTTTCCCGTTTGACTACAGCGACCGAGATTCTATCGACCTTGTTTTCGGGAATCTGAAGAGAAAACAGTCTTCCCTGATCCGGTAATGCAGTTTACTGGTTTGCTGCCGCCCGATAGCGGACCGACACGGTATCGGGCCAGCATCGGCTCAGTAGGCCCAGCATCAGCCCGATAAGCTGCGTTAGCTGCGTTGTACATAACGACCGCTACAACAAGCGCTACTACTGCGGATATGTTAGGTAACAGCAATAATGATAATGATGATAATAACATTGAAGATGATAATAATAATAATAATAATAATAATAATAATAATAATAATAATAAAAATTATGAAAATGATAATAATGAAATGACTATAATAATAATAATAATAATAATAATAATAATAATAAAAATTATGAAAATGATAATAATGAAATGACTATTATAATAATAATAATAATAATAATAATAATAATAATAATAATAATAATAATAATAATTATGAAAATGATAATAATGAAATGACTATAATAATAATAATAATAATAATAATAATAATAATAATAATAATAATAATAATAATAATATGTATAGTATGTATAGTATGTATAGTAGCAATGTATATATATACACCTGTGCAAAAGTTAAGCACCAGCAAAAACAATAGAACGTAGAAACATGATGGTACAACTAGGCTGCCATACTTTTTGTCCCCGCGTTAGCTGACATAATTCCAAGTACGAAATGCACATGCATGCATGACTTCACGCCGCTTGATGTCCATGCGTGGCGGGAAACAGCACACGTGTTCAGTTATGTAAAAGTCCAGTTTGAGGTGTAGAACATTACAGACAGATTTAGGCGACAAGATTAGGAATTTTGTGTTCATGACCGTGGTTTATTTGTACATAGAGAATTAGCTCTTGATTGTGAACCGCTATGGCAAGACGAAGGGTAAGTGATCGTGTGAAATGGCAAATCATAGGCATGCATACCACTGGTATGTCATGCAGAGAGATTGGCAGACAGCTGAACATTAACCATACTGTCATCAGTCGTTTGATTGCAAAACATGGGCAAACTAACGAGGTGAAGGACAGGCCTAGATCTGGAAGACCGAAGAAGACTACTGCCCGTGATGATCGAGCCCTAGTACGCCTTGTTAGGAGATCTCCATTCACCAACAGCAGAGTGCTCAGTCAGCAATGGGAAACGCGCAATAGAGTGTCAATGTCTACCGTCAAAAGGAGACTGTATGCTGCTGGCATGAAAGCTAGGAGACCTGTCAGACGTCCTCTCCTCACTGCACACCATAAAGAGGAGCGTCTGAGGTGGTGCAACGAAAGAAGACACTGGAACATGAGATCCTGGAGACGGGTACACTGGTCCGATGAAAGTCGGTTCCTGCTTCATGCCACAGATGGTCGAACTCGTGTATGGAGGTCCAGACGCACGGCGTACGACCAATGTAACATCATGGAAGAAGTTCCATTTGGTGGAGGTTCCGTTATGATATGGGGGTGCATCTCATTTGATTGTAAGCTGGATCTGTTGACTGTACCTGGAACACTAAATGGACAAAGATATCAAGATTCCATACTGGATAGAGTTGTGGTCCCTCATTTTGTAAATCATGCACCTGGAACCCACCCTATATTCATGGATGACAACGCCCGACCACATCGTGCTAGAGCTGTGCATGAATACCTCCGCCAGAATGCCATCGAAACCCTACCATGGCCAGCAAGGAGCCCTGACATGAACCCTATTGAGCATATCTGGGACATTCTGGGAAACATGGTGAGAAGGAGGGATCCTCCTGTGCAGAACCTACAGGAATTAACAGACGCACTCCATCTTGAATGGCAACGAATACCACAATGGCGTATCAGTCGGTTGGTGACCAGCATGAGACGTCGTGTCCAGGCCGTCATCCAGGCACAAGGTGGATATACCCGGTATTAATAATGACAGTCTCAAACTCGTGCACAGATGTTAAACTTCGTTTTCAGACACCATTAATGACAATCTAGCCACGTGTGTCAACTGTAGGGCAATAGTTGTCAGTTGTGTCAACGTAACCATATTCAGGCCTCGTTTTCAAGTTCAAACAAAAACATACAGTGTTTCCCCACCATCATAATCAGCATTCCTCTAGTTGCATTATTACCTCTTGCACTAAGATGGATGGGTACATAAATGTTTATGCTATTGCTTTCTTCATAGCACATGAATATACCCTCGCATGTGCGTAAAAATAGGGTGGTGCTTAACTTTTGCACAGGTGTATATATATATAATGTCACTTTGTGTACATATTGTATATAGGCCTACGTTGTAACTTCTTATGCCACATGGTGGTCAAGGGATTAATAAACTTGAACTTGAACATAACTGGGAGAAAATTGTGCAATACGAATGCCACTATCGATTTTCAGTGAGACACGTCTCTATAATGCAACACGGCAATACTAGTTTTGAGAAGTGAAGAACCTAATGGTTAATCTACAATGTTTTCCTCCAACTCACAAGGGAATGACGTACACTCTCATATATGCTTTGTTGGACCAGAACAAACCAGCCTTACGTAGCTACAGCGTTCGCTTGTAGACTTCGATCGTCGGTTCGATCTCTCGAGAATAATTTGTCAATTTTGTAGCCACGCGCGTCACCTGCTCTGATATAACTGTTTTCGCGCGTCACAATGAAAGTTAATCAACTCATTCGAGGTTCGCGTTTCTGGATTGTTTCTCGTTAATGCGTGTTTGCGTGCGTGTTTGTTTGGATAGGGATGCATCTACCGTTTGTTTATTAACCATTTGGCCCCGAAAGGACAAAACACCAAACTTCTTGAGGGGATGTATAAATGTTCTGTTAAGTATTTTGAAACTAATTTGACTGGAAGCTGTTGATGCCTATGGCAGCAACAAGTTCCTGTCAAATTAGTTTCAAATTACTCACCAGCTGCTTACCTATATGATTGTTTTAAAATTGAGATTCTGGGAAGTCATTGTTAAAAGGTTTAACCTTGTGAATAGGAAAACCTGACTTTGAAAACGTACAAGTTATTAAATATTCTGTTGAATAATTTGAAACTAATTACTGTTGCTGCCGATGTCAACAGTAGCAGCTCGTAGTCAAATAAGTTTCAAAATATTAAACAATATACCTGTAACTATCTTTAAATTAAGATTCTGGTAAATCCGGGTTCAGATGGTTAATTAATGTGGCCGATATTGTGTTTTATAGGCCTATATTGCAGACCTACATTGCACATATTGACCCATGCAGTGAATGCACTCGTAGTTCAATTAAGCTTTTTTTTTAAAGTTCAATTAAGGATGCTTTTCAAGTCTGCATATTATTATTTTGAATGCACATGGTATGGATTTCACGCGACGCGTTGGATCTGTAGAATATGGGGTATCATTGGGAAGGTGGGCTATTCGTGTTCTAGGAGGAAGCTATTTTAGACGAGTTACTGATTTTTAGGTAATGTGCTAGAAAAAAGTCATCTATAGGGCATATAGACAACTTATAATAAAACTTGTCTTCCATAATATATTTTCCATGTTGTATTGACTCTTATAATCATTAATGAAAGGCATTACCATCCAACTCTGCCACACCCGGACTTAGGGCAAATAAGAACTCGGTGAGAATTGCGATAAAATAAGGAGCCAGCCCCGGGACAGGATAACGGAGAAGATGATTTTGATCCGTTGTGGGAGAGCACTATGTTTATTAATTAACACGTTCCGTGCAGTGTGTCAGTTACTGGGATAATATTGGCATTTATCTGATTATTTTGAATACTATTTTTCTGAACGTTGGTTGCCGTATTAGGCAACAACAAATGCCATTCAGCCTTAAACGTAGTCATAGCCATTCGTACTTAGTCAACTTAAATCCAGGTTTCCTGGAACTTAAGATAAATTTGGTTAACAACCTGTTTAGAGGGCATATTTAGCAATCCGGCTTTGGTGAGCTCTCTTTTGCGCGGTTTATATCCAAATATTTGTATACGAAATTGACGAATTAAAATAGCCTTAGGCAACTAATAATAATTTCACGGTTTTTTTCTCAATTTATTTAGTTCAGTTGCTTCTCCCGATTTTCTTTCCCGTGAGACAGATGCTTCTGTTTTGACCTATGAAAAAGATTCTGCTGTAACTTTTGTCGTCATCGTCGCCGTCGTCGCTTTTTTAGTTTCTTCCTCCTCCTCCTCCTGCTCCTCCTGCTCCTCCTCATCCTCATCCCCCTCCTCGGTCCCCGTCCACCCTCTTCTTCCTCCACCCTCATCATCTTATTCCTCCTCATGGACACCTATTTTGAGATGTTGTCGTCGCTTTTTTATTTTCCTCCTCCTTCGCCTCCTCCTCCTTAGCGCCTCCTCCTTCTCCGCCTCGGTTCCCCGTCCACCCTCTTCTTCCTCCACCCTCATCTTATTCCTCCTCATTGTAAGGCCACCTATCTTAAGTTGTTTAAAACTGAATTAATGCAACCTTATGAAGCCATGACGAATGTGTTCAACTAGTTACCATAACAGGACAAGCCTGCCTATACTTCCGAATCTCTGACGGAATGAATCATAAAAGAAAGTGACCAAAATCAGACGCAATCTAAGAGTTTAGAATTAATTATACAGCTTTCGCAAGACCAATCTCTGTTGTTTCTTCTTGAGTTTCCCAAACACCAAATCCTGGGTTGATCAAAGGAAACTCGAGTAAGCTAACTTCCCTATCCCCTTTCCTGTGGCAAAATTACGTGTGTCGATTTAATCTGAGAGTTCGCACTTTCAGCCTCATCAACTAACCAGTATCAATAGCAGACATCCTTATTGTTGGGGTGAAAAACAATATTTATGTAAACCCATTTTGAGTTGGAGCCTCGAGCGCGCATTAAACATGAAAATTCCGTTATGATTTTACTGAAAATACGGTGATTATTCTGAAAATAAATTGATTACAAGTTGTTGCTGCCCCAGGCAACAACAAATTACAATCAAATTATTTGTAAAATACTCAACAGCTTTCACGTGTTGCGTATTGGTACTTGAGACGCTACTGTGGGTGGGATGAAGCGGTCAATGTATCGTGTTAAAGACGGGTGTATTTGTTAGTGCTGGGTGTCCCTTTGAAGGCAGCTTGTTAAAGCAGTCGGACCTCGAGCTAACGCAACCAGGGGGTTATTCTAGGAAATGGCGCTAACATTTCTATAACAGCTAGCACAATATTTGCTCAAGTGGCTGGCTTTAGTACGTATCGGACTCCCCTGTAGCTAATTAATAAGAACAATTTGTTTGTACATTCTTCCTGGTTGCTAAGCATGTCGAGGGGATGGTGAGGTTGGGTTTTAGGTGGGGGTGGGTGTGTGTGTTTGATTGGTTGCGTCCAGTTTTATAGTTAGGTATTTTGGTAGCAGATATTGAAATCGTTTGCTACCAGATCTCGACTGATGTTACACTGTTGCTTCGACGGTTGTTGTTGCTGCTGCTGCTGTCGTCGTCGTCGTCGTCGTCGTCGTCGTCGTCGTCGTCGTCGTCGTCGCCGCCGCAGCTGCCGCTGCTGCTGCTGCTGCTGTTGTTACTGGTGATGCTACTGTTCTACTGCTGATGATGCTGCTGTAGCTGCTGATGCGGCTGTTGCTACTGCTGATGCGGCTGTTGCTACTGCTGATGCTGCTGTTGTTACTGGTGATGCTACTGTTCTACTGCTGATGCGGCTGTTGCTACTGCTGATGCGGCTGTTGCTACTGCTGATGCGGCTGTTGCTACTGCTGATGCTGCTGTAGCTGCTGATGCGGCTGTTGCTACTGCTGATGCGGCTGTTGCTACTGCTGATGATGCTGTTGTTACTGCAGATGCGGCTGTTGTTACTCATGCTGCTGCTGCTGCTGATGATGATGATGATGTTGCTTTTACATCTGTTCTGGTTGATCTTGTAGCCACGGCTACCGTGGCTACAGACTGGGATATCTGAATGATGGTTATTATCCACAAGGAGAGAGGGAAATAAGTCGTGTAAGCCAAGATGCTGCTGCTATTGTTGCTACTTCTGCGGCAACGAAGGGAAGCAGGCGATGACAATGATCATGTAGAGGACGATGATGACAAGACCAATCATGGCATCTTCCCAAATCACATATGGATGTTAACCTGCATACATCGTCCATTACCTAACAATCTTCACGTAGCTTCCAATTAACTAACTCCTTCGCTAAGGATACATTGGTCTTCCTTGATCTACGCCACACATACCTCCCTCGGGAGAAATTAGCGCCGGAATTAGGCGTTTACAAAAACACTGTTTTACGCCTCATTAATTAACATGACTATTTGTTTAGCAGACCGCCCGCTTTCTTAAAAGTCGTGTACTATAAATTATCATGGACCACTTCCAACGTTGCTATTATAGGGGCATGCACGCACCATGCCGGGTAGCTGTAGAACTATTTGACTGCTAATTGCTGCATTAACAACTTTAAGTAGAAATACTCTAAAACTCTGCAGAAATATGTTAAAATTGTGTTGCAGGCCTGCAATTTACGAATATACAGAAGGAAACGTATTGAATTGTTTGTCCTTTGGAGAAGCGATGCGTTGTTTTAGTGGCGGTGTCATCAAACAATATCAATCAACTGAGGAACACGGGTGGTTGCAACAAGGATTTCTCTAGCTGTTATTTTGTGTGAAAAAATTTACAGCATCTGGCAATTACAAGATTTACCTTTGAACGTAATAACGACGCGCGGTTAAATAAGCATAGTTCCCCAGCTATAGGCCTAGCTACCGGGTACTCCTGCCAATAGTGTATTCACCAAAAGACCCTTTCTCTGTATTTCACAAATCACACCAGCCGATATAAGCAGGGTCATATATCAAATTAATGATTATCATCTCAGGATTCTCAACCTATATGATTCCATCGTGAGAACGTCTGGCAAAGTAAAACAATAGAGGAATCCAGTTTATTGATCAATCATATGACGTCATAATCAACAGCGTCACATGTAAGCTGACGTCATAATCAATTACAGCATGAATGACGCGATTTAGTCCCTGATAAACGTTTAATCGTCCGTCAAGTTGTAAGAATTGTATGTCTTTACTATTTAATAAATATGCTGTTGAATATTTTGAAACTAAGTTGATTAAGCGTCCAGTTAAATTAGTTTCAAAATATTCAACAGCTTACCTGTGCAGTTTTTTTGGAAATTGATAGTCAGGGAGTTCAGAGATCGATCGACCCCAACACGAGCGAAGTGTTGGTGGAGGTTAGCTCGAGATGGGCGGGGCACAGCAAAAACTGGAAAGGGCCATTGAAGGCAAACTAAGCGTTGCTATAGGAATTGTATTTCTACTATTTAATAAACACGCTGTTGAATATTTTGACAATAATTTGACGGGGATCTGTTGCTGCTATAGGCCTATGCAGCAACAGCACCCAGTCAAATTAGTTTCAAAATGGTCAACAGTTTACCTGTTTAGTTTTCTCGAAATTGATAGTGAGGGATAGTTCAGGGATCGATTGATCCCAACACAGGCGAAATGTGGGTGGAGCTTTGCTCAGGATGGGCGGGGCATAGCTATGGCTGGAGAGGTCCATTTCCTGTTCATATCATATAGCAGCTGTTTATATTTTCAGTTTATTACCCCATAACTGAACACCGTGCCAATTTATACTCCTAGGTAGATAAAAATGCGAGGTGTGAATGAGATGCCCCATGTGTTCACTGATAGCGAGATAGTCGTGCACAGAGATACGAACCGGGATCGCCGGTTAAGAATTGAATTGTCAGGGACCAATATCGAATTTGATATCGGCGCGCCCATTGGTAAACGGCGCAGGGACCAATACAGAATTTGATATCGGCGCGTCCTTTGGTCAACGGCGCAGGGACCAATATCGAATTTGCTATCGGCGCGCCCGACACACTAAATAAAACACGATAATTCATAAACCTTACTTCAATAAAAAACAAAAACCCACGATAATTCATAAACCCTACTTCTGAAATATTACATTGAAAAAAACACCTTGAATCAACTCTTCCAATAATAATGCAATATATAACAGATAATAATATCAAACTTCATATAACGCCCGAGTCTATACAAATTAGCCAACTACATGTTGTTGTTTAATAGATGTTGTTTCTTTAAATCATGTGGATTAATCTCTATGTATTATCGTCTACTGCTATTAGCATATATTCAAGAATAGCAAACGCGCGAATAAACACTCGCAACCCACACACGTACATACACACCCATCCGCCGATATAAAAAGGCATAATTTGGTGTAGTGAGAGACATATATTCAAATCGCTTTTAGCCCACCTCAAGCTAAGCTCCACCCACGCTTTGCCCGATCGATCAATCCCTACACTCCCTGGATATAAATTTTCAGAAAACTATACCGATAAGTTGTTGAATATTTTGAAACTAAGCTGCCATGCGGCCAGTCAAATTAGTTTCAAAATATTCAACAGCATGTTTATTAAAATTATAGTGAAGACATACAATTCGTACAACAACGCTTAGTCCGTCGTCAATTAAGCGTTCTTGACTAGCTTAGCTACGTCAATTGATTATGACATCATCTAACACCACCGTTGTTGATTATGACGACATATGATTGATGGATATACTGAAATCCTCCATTGTGTAGGCTAATATGCTTCATTTACAAACTGGTCAAATCGGTTATTGGCACGCTACAACAACAACAACAACAACAACAACAACAACAACAACAACAACCGCAACCACATCATCGTAAGGAATCAAAGATGGATTCCTAATTTATAAAGGACCCACTGACCCGCTGTAGCAATTCTTCATCCTAGCGGCTGGAAGTTGCGTCTAACAGGAATTGTAACTTCTACTTTAGGGCTTACAGAAGTTAGCACCGTTTCGATTTCTTTCCTTTCGGAAAATGCCAAGCAATCTATCTTCTGGAAAATCTTTGGAAACCAGACAAATTGCTCTACTGGGAATCCGTATTTTATGATCGACTCAAGACCCAAACAGAGAACGGGGCCCCGGAACAGGATTGTTTTCGTTCGGTAACGATATTGTCGGAAAACAGAGTTTAATCCCTTGCGACTCCATAAAAGCGGTAATCTTAGCGCTCAATTTTCACTTTCCAAACATTTATTCCCGGCTATTGTTAATACGAAAATTAACTTGTCTGAATTGAGATTGATGTAACTGGCGGATTCCAACCTGGAACGCCGAAACCGTTCTGAAATAAACAATACAAGTTGGAGATAAATTGCTCTAAGTCGAAGCTCCCGCAAATTCAATTTCAGAACGAGTAAAGGTTAGGCCGAGGCTACGGTTGTGTATTTCGATCATTTGCCATCAACACTTTCCGTTTCTGTTATTTTGCTCTAAATAGCATTAAAACTTGTATTCATTTTGAAAATGGTGTTGCTGATTATGTTCCAATCTTTGACAACAACATATTTTAGCAATACCATTTTCAAAGAAAACGCGAGCTTTCGTACAAAAACGCACTACATTATTCGGAAAATGTGGCACAGCAGGCTAAGCGTTAACTGATGAATCTGTTCAAAGGCAGAGGAAATTCCCGTCCTTGAATGTCATAAAAATGAATGTTATTGCATATAATTTTGCAATAAAACATTTTGCCAAACTGCAACTAACTAATTTAATTAAAATTATTTCATTACCCTCACCCCGTATGTGGATGAGGTACTGCGTTCGGGTCTCTGTGCGCGTGCGTTCGTGCGTGCGTGCGTGCGTGCGTGCGTGCGTGCGTGCGTGCGTGCGTGCGTGCGTGCGTGCGTGCGTGCGTGCGTGCGTGCGTGAGTGAGTGAGTGCGTGCGTGCGTGCGTGCATATATAAAAACTGGCGATCCGATTTGGCAAAAATTTTAACACAACAAAGGAACTTAATGTAAAACAGGGTTTCTAAAGATTGGTAGTGATCCGGAATAAAAGATCCGGATTGGGCCAAATTCTAGATTTAAGGATATCTCGGAAACTTCTGGTCCGATGGGCTCGAATTTTAACATAGGAAAAGACGTGACTGCACACCCTGATTTCAAACTTTTGGCATGATCTGAAATGTCCCGAAAAGATGAAAACATGAAAGAATGCGGAAAATCCGAAAAATCCGGAAAAATAAAATAAAAATTGAAGTTTATAATTTGACAAAAACTGGAGGGCGCCGTCGCTGCGAGTGCCGGTAAACTCTAATTGCTCATGTTGACTTCATTAAGCTTCGTACCCAGTTACACGTGATACGTGTTCCGTCTAACTGACAGCACCTCGCCCACATATTGCATCTTCAAACTGGTTTTTTTTTCTAATAGACTTAGCATACGACTATGACGACAATGGACCGTTCCAGTTTTAGCTATGCCCCGCCCATCTCTAGCTAATCTCCACCGCTCGTGATGATTCCTGAACTCGTTGACTATCAATTTCCAACAGGTAAGTTGTTGAATATTTTGAAACTAATTTGACTGGCTGCTGTTGCTACCTATGGCAGCGCCCAGACAAATTGGTTTGAAAATATGGAACAGCATCTTTATTAAATTGTAAAAACATACAATTCGTCCAACAACGCTTAGTCCCTCATCAATTAAGCATTCATGACGAGCTATGTCATTATTGACGTTATTAATTATGACGGCATCCTACACGCCACGTAGTTGATTATGACATCATATGATTAATGGATAAACTGGAACCCGCCATTATGGACGAGGACGATGACTTAAATGATGACGATAGATAAAACAAAAATACATAAATAACCATGAGCAATTTGATATTGCAGACCCTGTTTTTGTCATATTGTCTTTAGGATTTTCTGGATTTCCCAGATTTTTAAGGGTTTTCGGATTTTTGTATTGCGACCAAATGCAGAACCCTCACTCACTCACTCACTCACTCACTCACTCACGCATTCACCCACCCACCCACTCACCCACCCACCCACCCACCCACCCACCCACCCACCCACCCACCCACCTACCTACCTACCCACCCACTCACTAACAAACAACGCGTGCGTGCGTAGGTGCGTGCGTGTGTGTGTGCGTATGCGTGCGTGTGTGTGCCTACGTGCGTATACTAGATAAAAATCGCGTGAAGCGTGTGAAGCGCGTGAAGCGTGTGAAGTGTTACATAAACATTCGTTTGCAATGACAATAAATTCTAAATGTATGATCCCTATAAATGGCATGATTGTAGGAAAAAGCTAATATTTTATCCCTACATAAGCAATTGAGAACTGGTTACGTGGATATAAGACACAGAAACTTGGTTAAAGCCTTAAAGGCCTCTTGAGTATGCCACTTTAAAACGGATCGTTGCATCGAAAACTGGTTATCATATTGAGTCCTCTCCTAACATCAATACGGGTATGCGCTTTGAAACTATAAGATAGAACGCACCACCAGCCCGGGACGCAATTTCTCTGACGACCACGACGCAAAATTTATTTTTATTTTGAATTTCAACATTGACTTATTGATGTACATTATTTAACATTGATAACTGGGGATGTCGCCAATGTTGAATAAATGTGAACGATCATAGATTACACCTACATGATTAGCCTACATATTACCTAGTATGTATTCTCTTTGACGTTAGCCATACGTATACAGCTATAAGTGATCCGATCTCAAATTAAGAGAATAACCGCCATTGGTGCAGCCATCGATTTAGTATATACGCGCTAGATCGCTCATTACCTTGTCAAAAGCGGTATTTCAGAGTTCAGTATTTTCTCACTGGATGTATAGTCTCTAAAATAATATGTTTTTGTTACTAAACCTATTACTTAGTCGAATAAAGTGTCAGATTAATATAGCCAATACAATTTTATTTCTGATTCAAAATATGTAAATTTGCGTCTGTTCAATTTCTCTTCAAATTAGCTAAAGATAACTTAATAATTTTTTAAGGCTATATGTGCAGTGGATCGTCTGCGTCAGCCAGTCAGGGAATACCCGGTCATGCGCAAATGGGATTTACTGATCTCGCGTCAGCGGCAGTCGCGACAACTAGCCCCATAGTGATGGTATGCCCATAAGCCATCTAGCCAATATATCCAAATCTACGGGTACAGCTCATTTCTTCACACGAGTCGATGATGTATTTTCTAGGAGCAGTGGACCTTGACTCCTTAAGGAAGCAGAGTGATATCATTAACTATGTCTCGGCTATCTCTAGCTGAGCTCTACCCATGCTTTGCATGTATTGGGATGGATTTATACACTCAGAATCCTGAATTCCCAGAATCCCAATTTTATAGTAACTATACGGCTAACCTGTAGAGTATTTTTGGGTAAATTGACTTTGGGATGGCCGCTAGAGCGCTCAGTCATATTAGTTTCAAAATATCAACAGAATGCTTATTACATTGTAAATACATACAATTCAACGTGAAGGACTGCCGCTCAGTCATATTAGTTTCAAAATATCAACAGAATGCTTATTACATTGTAAATGCATACAATTCAACGTGAAGGACTGCTAAGCGTGACTGGTGGACCTAGAATACGCCATTCATTATGAATTTTACTTGTGACATCAGCCTACATGTGACGTAATTGATTATGATGTTACATGCTTGAGTGGCAGATTGGGTTCATCAATTGTCACAGGAAAGAACTAGTACACGTGTATATAACTATAGGCGTGTAAATGGATCTTTGTACAGATGTTCCTGCGCAAAGTGACTATGCACGCATGCGTGCGTGCGTGCGTCCATTCATTCGTGCGTGCGTATGCATTCGTGCGTGCGTGCGCGCGTGCGTACGTGCGTGTGTGCACGCTCGTGCGTGCGCGTGTGCGTGTGCAGTGCGCGTGTGAGTGTGTTCATGCGTGCGCGCGCGCGTGTGTGTGTTCATGTGTCCGTGTGCGTTTTCGTGTGCGTGTGCGTACATGTGTGCGTGGGTGCATGCGTTTGTGCGTGCGTGAGTGCGTGTGTGTTCACGTGTGTGTGTGTGTGTATAATACTCAACTGTAATGCCTGTTTCTGTCTCTTGTATATATTTTTGTACATAGTGTATAATATGTTTCGCGAGGGTCTCGGGAAGAACATGAAAATGATGAGATACCCTCCTTAAATAAAGATTATTACTATTATTATTATTAGTAGTAGTAGTAGTAGTAGTAGCAGTAGTAGTAGTAGTAGTAGCAGCAGCAGCAGCATTGGCGGCGACTACTAGTAGTAGTAGTATGAAGCTACCACCGTCACGAGCGCCACAAGCGTCGTCGTCGTCGTTGCTGCAGCCGACGACAATTCAGCCGCTGCCGAAACAACAATAACGACGAGGACGACGACGAGGACGAGGACGAGGACGAGGACGAGGACGAGGACGAGGACGAGGACGACGACGACTATACAGTCTGCCCGCAACCTTGAAGTGACGCAAGCATTGTATCGTATATCGCTGCACGCCTTGTCCCCCCCCACCTGATGTTCAAGCCGGCGAGCTTTAATGGCCTCTTGAAGACATTTTTGTCACATTGAGTCAACATTTATTGAAAGAGAAATAACTTTAGAGCATGATTTACAATGGCGGCCAAATGGCACCGAGTTATACAGCCGCACCATAAACGGGGTGAATGTCAATATTCGCTCCTTTGCAAAATATTTATCTAAGATTAGAAGCAGTGTAAATCTTGTCATTTTCCCTACAGATCTGTCAGCCATATCGGCCTAATGTAATGATTGCTTTTCTTTGGTGAGATTATCGATTTCTTTCAAGCAATTTACAGGTTTGAACAATAATAATGCCGTGTTTACGCTGATAAATATGATGAGGGGAAAGAAGATGATGATAGCGATGTCGACAATATGTAAGTGGTGATTGTCCTGTCGATGTCGACCACAATGGCAACGGTGGTCTCGACAATTATGACGACACCGGCGACGAAGACGTATCATCTTGTCAACGTCGAAACTATCCCGTGCGTCATCATCGGCGTCATAATCGCTCATTTCTGTTGTCATTGCCGTCAATGATATACATTTGCAAAATAATCACGCGCTTTAACCCTAAAATTTGGGAACAAATATTAGTCTTCTCACGAAAATGCGCATTTGCAGAGCAAGAGTAGATAGTTTTTGAAAATATATCAATGGAATAACGGTAAGCTGGCTCGGTTATCGAGTCAGTCATTACAGTGGTAAATCTTCAAAAATAGTCTTCTCCTGGTCTCCAAATGGGCATTTTTCAAGACCATTGCAGAAGCCGGTTTCGGCCCTGCTTGAGAGTTAAACGGTTAATCATCGCAACATTCAACACAATCACCATTGCTGCTATAATGAAGACATATCGCCTTCAAACAGACAACTCACGCGTATACCTGTATTATCTCGCTATTGGCAGGTGCTAGATAACAAGTTATACGCTAATGGAGGAATCCGGGTTTAGATACGCTACGCCCATTCCTAGCTAAGGTCCACCCGTGCTTTGCCAGTGTTGGGATCGATCTACTCCTGCAGTGATTGAATATCAATGTGCAGAAAACTATACAGGTAAGCTGTTGAGTATTTTGAAACTAATTTGACAGGGTAGGCCTATTGTTGCTGCCTATTAAGGGTTGTGCCCAGTCGAATTAGTTTCAAAATATACAGTAGCATGCTTATTAAATAGTAAAGACATACAATTCGTACAACTTGACGGACTATTAAGCATTCAAGACGGTCTAAATCGAGGGTGGCAGTGAGACTAATTCTGCAACCCTGCGACATGCGACCACGACAGTGGCTTCATATTGAGGAGAGGTGGCTCATGCATGGCATTATCAGTATGATGGCGTGTGCTGTTAAGAAGAGAATGTATACGTTCTTCTTTAAGAGATGGTAACGCTCTTAGAAACCAGGGGAGAGTATCATTGAAGAGAAGAAACATTAAAGAGGAGAGTGCATGTGTATCTTTGCAGATGAGTGTCAATATGCACTTTGAAGGAAGATGATGTATGCTCTTCAACGAAAAAGACTATTCTCTTAATGAGGAGAAGATGCGTACATCCTTTAAATGCCAGAGGGTACGTGCAAAGAGTAAACTAGAATGTTCTAAAAGAGATGGTAGCATGTGACCCGACTGGGAAATAGTACGAGTCCTTAAAGAGGGTGCATGGTCTTAAGGAGGTAAGGGTTTATGTTCTCAAAGAGGAAATGGTCTTTGCACAAAAAGACTCCAAAAAGAGGATGAAATATGGGTTCTTATAGAGAACAGAGGCTACGCCTTTAAACAGAAAAGTCTCTGTCTTCTAAAAGAGACGAAGGGTTGTCACATAAAGAGTCATGGTGAAAAACGTAAACCTGTCCAACACAAATTTTCCGGAACTTTCACAGGCAAAAATATGTCTTAAAATCTTACGGGTGTGGCAGATGGCGTCTCTGCGTGTCTAATTTCTAACTGTTTCCTGGTGAGACGAACTCACTTATAGTTTTGCCCCATCCCCCCTCTCACCCCCCCCCCCCCCCCCCATATACCATCAACCTGGCTACGGACAAAACCATTTCGACCTCCTTATGCGGTTTAAGTCACTATAGACTGGCAGTCTCTTGATACCAGTGACTTGTTATAGGCCAAGGACATGCCTATGGAGGGATCCGATCTGTGACTCAAGTATCTGACGTCCTAAACAAAATATATCACTGCTAGCTGACATCAAAATCAAAATGAGTTCAGCCAGCTACGAAGTGGAAAGTCCATCACGAAAGTGTGCGAATTGTATGTCTTTTGTGAATTTAAACTTACTAATATTTATGTTGAACATTTGGAAAATTAATTAAACTGGGAGCTATTGCCGTCATATACAGCAATAAGTCACAGTCAATTTAGTTTCAAAATATTCAACAGCTTGAGTGTATAATTACCGTGAAAGCGTGATTCTGCGAATTCATGTTTAAAAGTGCAGGCCTATATATCGATTAAAATACACATACAATGCAAGCGAAGCTTAGCTAGAAATGAACCCCTGCATACCAACAGTGTCCATGAAACAAGGGTACGTTGAAGGTCCTCCATGGATCAGTAATCTTTAGTGGAGTATTCTGAGGGGTGTGGGTGTGGGTAATTGTTTGTGGAAAAGTTGGAAAATAGGCTTTCCAACATAATGCGAATGTGCTGAATCAAAATATTCTATTTACCAAGCTGAATTACTACAGGAAACAGCGCAAATTTGAAATTCAAAAATACACCTCTATATCAAAAGATTTTCGCAACAAATTTACCATGTATAAATACGAGAAAATTAAATAATGGTCCAATATGCTAATAAAGCCCATACTCTATTCGAATTAGGTTTGATTTATTTAACAAAATATTTATTGAATGATAAATGACTTTTCATATTGTAAAATATTCTTTTGCCTTTCATCAAAAGTTTAAATTCGAACGATGTCTGTCATCATGAATTAACATCATTTGCATGTATATGTCCATCACGTAAATCTCCCCAGCTTTACTTTCAGGTCAAACTTCAATGATGGTGGTGCCATGGCTGACTGTGCCAAATCTTTGGTGTTGCATAAATAGTGTTGAGTAAAAGTTACAAATAAGCGTAAAATAACCAGTAAGTGTGACATAAGTGATATCATCGCTGCAGAAGGTAAATATCATCCTAATGGTATCAAGAAATTTCTCAGAAAGACATCAAAATCTAAACGTGGAACTATACATAGTGATCTTGCAATAGTCTGGTTTATCAACGAGTTAAAACATTCTGCTGAACTATGTTCTTACGGTATGGAGGCGCTACTGTACTCTATCAAGTTATTCTTGTACTGCACTCATTTGTTACAGGCATGGACACATTTAAGGAAAAACTATTACCATGGATTAATCAGGTCTGTGATTTTATAGTTTGACATGATCAACCTTCTTCGGAGAGACCGACCATATTAGGGCCAATTCACGTTCGTCACATCACAACCTCTAAAATGGCTGATGATTCTGATATTCCAATTTATACGCCACCTGAAGATTACTTTCTGTCCATGGTACAAATAACATTTAAACGTATGCCAGATATACTCGCCAGCCTGGCAAATGTAAGCGAAAATGAAGCAAGCAATAGCCTGTGTGGCAGCTAGCCTTTATTTGTTTTACGACTTGTCATAGGAGGCATGGTGGCCAATCTTTTATAAAACCTAGTGATGCGGACGCGTCTATTCATGACGAAGATGATGACGATGTGGATGATAGTGCTGCAGATACTACTGAGGTTAGGACGCATGGGGGTACCCGTGCAAGAATCACTCAAACAGTTCAGAGTCTTGAGCATGATATTATATCTATAATATATTATGACATGATATTATTTACAGTGTAAGGGGTGGGGGAGGGGTGGACACCTAAACGTATTGGGCTCAGGAGCACTTTACATCAGACCACAAGGTCAACGTATCTGGTGCAATTTTTTCACAGAGCTATGCTATACTATTGCTACAAGTTTGTACTCAGACTTAACACAGCATTAGCTTAGAACACAATGGCAACTATGGAGCCTGACACTGGAGCAGTGATCCTACCATTTGACCCAGCTAAAGGGTGGTTCATGCACGTTACGCCGTGCAATATAGATATTAATGACTATACTCTCGATGGGAAGAATACCTTCCATGCGACACACTAGGCTGCTTGGCAGAGAGGACCTCCACCCAATCTTACACTGGGTGACACTATAGTAGCTAAGCATACAACGCTGAACATTCTAGATACCATGGACATGATCTTTCTGGCTAATATTGTAAAAGCAGTGAGAGAGAGAGAGAGAGAGAGTGAGAGAGAGAGAGGGAGAGGGAGAGAGAGAGGGAGGGAGGGAGGGTCTGGGGGAGGGAGGGAGGGAGGGGATGAGAGGAGAGGTGGGGGGGAGGAGAGGGGGGGGAGAACTATGCCAAAGGGACTTGTACTCACAAGATCGCTTTACAAGTAATGTGGTAAATATTTCTATTCAAACTCCTAGCCGATCTCCGGGAACAGGACAAGCTTTACTTTCTAAGTGATGCACGATCACATATATGTGATGCCAGTGAGGGCTTATCTCATTTTTATCCTCAGTAAGCTTTTGTGACGAAATGGGAGCATTTTTGCTAAGCCAATAATCGTAATCCCCAGTTCTGGTGGCTGTACATTGATATGGTTTGTGTCCTTCTGCTCGCCATCAGATCTCAGAGAGATCGAATTTGAGATGTGCATTTGTATGCATTCAGAAAAGTTATCCCCTTCTTCCACTGATGTGATCATGCAAACTATGCGAGATGTGGAGTCATATGTGTAGCAGAAATGCAATAGCTTCCCGACGAGGTGCTTCAACAGTTATATCCAGCAAGGTAATGTTGGTGTAAAAGGATCAGAAAGCAGATTCGATCAGGTTTCTCCTGGGCACAGCCAAGAGTAGATAAATATCACCGAAAAAAGGAGTGGAGGAGTTATAGGAATCACCAAAACTGATACAGCACTCAGCAGATGGGCCCTTTCCTACAATTTACGTGTCCATAATGTAGGACAAATAAGACTGATGCTTGTCATGGGGTTTGATGAACAAATGGCACGCAATAGGAGAACGCCGTGATCATGTCGGTGAAGCTAGAGTGAGACAGATTTTCTTTAGGCTCATCTATTGAAAAGTCACTGCACAATATTGCGACAATGGACATGGCTACAGTACAGAGGGTGTTCAAGAATTTCTGCTCAATGCTGAAATACTGGACCATGAACAGTTGATTATTTTTGTCAGAGAAAGACTCATGGTGAGAACAGAGGAGCAGCTGCACGGGCAATTCTATGATCAACTAAAGAATATAAACGCGTCAATATTTTCATGTATTTATATGGTGCAGAAACAAACAAAATCAAAAGACAAGGAAGTCACTATACAATCTGATCGAAATATCTTTCAATGTTTAATCATAGCTTATGAAGCTCGAAGAATCGTGAAACTCCCATAAATCTTGGAAATATAAGCTGATTCCATTGTCTGTCGCACTCGCAGACCTGAATGGAGTTCTCAGAGGTGGAAACAAATAAGTCCTTCCAGATGTCTTAACAAGTGTTATCCAATGTCATCCAGAGAAAACACTTGAAGAGACATCCTTATCGATGGCAAAGCACGCGTGGTGACCCTGGGGAAGCCTTTTGGTAGTACCACATTTGATGACCTGGTTGACAATTTTGTGAAATCTGTACTCCAGAGTGGACACAACTGCAACAGTATTAATATCACATTTGATAGATATAATTCAGAATCCATCAACAGGAGGGAAATGACAGAAAGGATCCAAATGAGTCAAGCCCCTTCAGAACATTATCCAGGACTATCTGTTCCACTTCAAAGTAACTGGCTAAATTTGTTGTCACTCCTAGATAATAAGACTGGAATTACTTGCTTCACTTCTGAAGAAATATTTCTCCAGACACCTAATACCAAGAGCATCGTGGTTTCATGGTTAACTTTTTGGTTCACATGGTAGACACACGTGCATTGTAGGGCCAAAACGAGGATGCTGATACAAGAATTTTCATATACTGTATGCATACTAATGCTATCTCTGTTGTTGTATCAACACGTGACACAAATGTTCTTGTTCTACTGGTGGAACATTTCAACATACTGATTTGCAGTAATTTGTGGGTACAATCGAGGACATCTGTCAAGACAAGGTATATTCCTATGCACACCATCTGTAATAACGTGTCGGTTTCGCATCAGGATTTGAGTAATATAATTGAATTCCATGCAATCACAGGCTGCATTTTGAACATAATTGTATTGGAAGACATTGCGGCCTTATGCATCAATGTCTTCTAATGCAATTAGGACCATATGTTCAAAATATTCAATAGTATATTTTATTTTGTGTTGGAACCATTTAAAGCTATTTCTAAGCTGTACTGTACCTACCAGCTGGAAGACAATGGAATGGTTTTCAAGCACTAACTAATTAGCTGTCAATTTTAATCAGATTCGATCACATTCATGTTGTCACTGTCTCTGTTTAGGCTCACAAACGTTAGACACCGTTCGGAATTTTTCGTTTAGCATCTTTACGTAATATTGTCATTCGCGACGCAATCCGTTAGAAATCTTAGGCACGGCACGTACCATGATTTAAACCTTTTAAGATTGCTTAACGGATGCGCGTGTTGGCATCGCGTTGTCTCGTGAGATGTCTGGCAAGAATACGCATTTGTTTTATCACAGGCAGATGCTAACGGGTTGACTTACAGCAGATGCAGACATGACTTAATCGTCATTATCATCATTTAACTAAACCTACCCGAGCGACAACAGTATTTGTAGACCAAATACCAACAAAAGCGTACACATTGACACACTCGCGCACACACGCACACGTGCACACGTATTTGCGCACGCGCACACATCACGTACGCGTATGTGAACACGCGCATTCACGCACGCTCATATGCACGTACGGACACACATAACTTGTAAATTCATCAGACACAAGTGCAATTCGTACACTTGACGGATTTTTCGAGCTTCATGACGGAGAGCTCTACGCCATTTTGATTATGACGTCAGCCAATATGTGATATAATTTCCTATGACGCCCGATACTCGAGTGACAGATCGGACCCGCCATTATTGTCAAATTGGATGGTTTGGGTTTTATGATAATTTTACACGTTGTTGTGTAGGATACACATGCTAAAGTCTGCTAAATATCAATACAACTATATAGTAGTAAAAGGTATGGCTTTTTAATCGTGTTAACTTTTTATATAAATAGGTCTACATAATTATATTAGGATTGTCTGATTACATATACGAATGGACCATTTCAGTTTTAGCTATGCCTCGCCCATCACTAGCTAAGCCTCACCCTCACCTCGCTCATGTTGGGATCGATCGATCCCTGAACTGACTATCAATTTCCAGAAAACTATACAGGTGAGCTGTTGAATATTTTGAAACTAATTTGACTGGGTGCTGTTGCTGCCTATGGTAGAGTGATTATTTAATTATAAAGACACACAATTTGTACAAAATGTCGGACTATTAAGCGTAAAAGACGGACTAAATCAAGCCACTCATGTCATAGTTAGGCTAATGATGACGCCACCCTACACGTCACTTAGTTTATTATGAAGTAATATAGCGTCAGATAATGGGTGGATAAACTGGAAAGGTTCATTGAACAGCCAGACACACCCATTGTTCTCAATTTAGTGTTATTGAGAGATAATTTCATCAAATATCGATCAATCACTACATTGTGAGTGGTTTATTTAACCCTTTCACGGCAAAACCTGTCAAAAACGGCCTCTGCAGAGGCCTTGAGGCGTGTCCATTTGCAGGTCAAGGTAAGACTATTTAAAAAAAACTTTCACTGGAATGACTGGCTCGATAAAGAACCAGTTAATCCAGAAATTCTGGATAAATTTCAGGAATAGTCTTCTCTTGGCTTGCAAATTAGATATCTGCCTTCAATAAACAAATAATCTGATATTTGAGATAACAAACGCGAATTAGATTTCAATAAGACTCCAGAAAATAAGTTGTTATCATATTTTATGAATTTGTTAAATTTTCATAAACTCAATCACTGTTAAATTCCTGGTTAAAGTTGTGAATTTTAACACCACCCCCCACACACCCCCACCCCATAAAATGCACGGTATACGATATGACGTCATAATGCGGATCGTCAACCACCTGGATTCAGATTACGACGCGACACGTGGTTTCAGAATAGACGAAACTGCTACGGTCGTGTTCTCACTAGAGACTGACGCATGGTGGATTAAAATCCTTAAATTTGGTCAAGAAAATTTTAATTTTCCTACGGGAAACGTCCATTTGAAGAGCAAGAGAAGTCTGTTTTTGAAAATTTACCACTGAAATGACTGGCTCGGTTATCGAGCCGGTCATTCCAGTGGTAACTTTTCAAAAATAGTCTTCTCTTGGTCTGCAAATGGACATTTCTCAATACCACTGCAGAAGCCGTTTTGGCTGATATGAGGGTTAAAAGGTTAATATGATGGTGCCTGAATGAACTGGTGTGGAGCTATCATTGATCAACGCCAACGTACTATGCACGTGATGACGTCATGTCACAACAATCATTCACACGATGGCGCCACTCTTGTGATTCGTGTGGGAAATGGAACAACTGACGTTTCGTGGCAACATTTACTATTTAGGAATTCGAAATTATGCGAATAATATATTATATTTTACCTAATTAATACAAAAGTATCATTTTCTTTTTGTATTACCATTTAAGTTTGCTGGGCTTAGGGTGTTCACAGAGGGACGTCAAAGCCGAGCTCGGTAGTAATTAATTTAATGTCGATTTGTCGACATGTTTGCAGATGAAGCTTTGGCCCCGGGCAACGGATTGGCTACGAAACGACTTTAATTTCCTGGAGAAATTTCTTATGCAAGATGCATTACTTAATATTACCATATCCGCTTGACGTTCGTCCGTTAATAAATGTAGGCTACACAGATTGAAATAATAATAATAATAATAATAATAATAATAATAATAAAAATAATAATAATAATAATACCTGCTTTCCAGGGGATTGCGATAATATTTAGAAAGCCCACACAAAGAGGCTTAACGTAAGAAGATTAAGCTTGTTTGTAATAATATAGAATTTCATTTTCGTGCCCTCGAGCAATAATCATAATAATAACATATAGAGCGTAAATCCTAGAGTCAATCCATTAATGTTATTCCACCAGTATTCTTAGCTCAGGACGCGTGTGGTTGTGTGGATTTAACCGAAAACTAATTTTACAAAGCAAAAGCAGAACCGCTTTGTTGATAAGCGGCTTATAGATTTGTAGATTACCTCAAGCTAAATAATATTTTTTATTCCTTTTTTATTTCTCTCACCCACACCCCCACACCCCCCCACCCCCGCCCCACAGTAGTTCGACGCCTATCTTGCAGTATATAATACATACATGTATTTCGATATAACGGTTTAACCCGTGTGTCAACTTAACTCTTTAATGATCAAACTGACAAAAAACTATTTTACAGTGGTCTTCAGACATGGCTATTTGAAAGACATAGCGAAGAGTATTTTTGAATATTTACCACTAGAGTGACTGGCTCGGTAACCGAGCCAGTCATTCTAGTGGTAAATTTTCAAAAATACTCTTCTCTCGGCCTTTAGATATAGAAACTGTAATTTTCTTTACCATTGCCCCTTTAATTGTCAAGTCGGCAAAAAAAATTCAGTGGTAAATTTACAAAAATAGTCTTCTAAAATTAAAATATCTTTAAAAATTTTGACCATCAAAATGTTTAATTGTATCAAGTGGTATTTTGATTGCTTTGAGGTGCTGGTGACACGAGAGTGTCTAAATGCCTGATGCGTGTTTTTGGTACGCACTGGCATTGTACGGTTAATGTACGATACCAGGAGAGGATAACAAACACACATTTTTAGCAGATATTTTAGCAGCAAAATCGTTTTAAATTAAGTATATGATAGCGGATAGAGGACAGTCCATGAGTGCTAACATGTCAGATGTAAATGTGGTACAGTTACTATTATAGCTACTCCGTTATTTGTATATTTGCAAATTGGATTTTTCTCTGACAGATTGACAAAAGCACTAATATCGAATGTCATAGGCAATGTAAACTCATAAACTAAACATAAACAAATAGGTCGGTCGATGGGGGTGGGGGGGGGGTTGTCTTTCTTTCCTATGATCAACAGATTAATAAATTTATGAATTTATGATACGATGGCAGGTTTGACCGTCCGCAGCATTAGGATGTGGGTTTTAAAATGTCAAAATACTTGACTATTGACTAACTGCAAATGATGTATGTGCGTGAGTGTGTGCGTGGTGTGTGCGTGCGTGCGTGCGTGCGTGCGTGCGTGCGTGCGTGCGTGCGTGCGTGCGTGCGTGCGTGCGTGCGTGCGTGCGTGCGTGCGTGCGTGCGTGCGTGCGTGCGTGCGGGCGTGCGTGCGTGCGTGCGTGCGTGCGTACGATTGAACCGGGTTAGACATTAATTTTTAGTTCACGTTCTTATTTGGCCATAATTAGGGCAAGAATATCTCAATAGTATCAAAGTGTTGTTGTAATGTGTCAATATCGATTTTGCTCCATTTGTCAATGGCATGGAGACCAATATTGAAGTCGATGTCGGCTGGCCAATTGGTCAATAGCGCGGGACCAATATCAAATTCGATTAGCAACGCTTCCGTTGGTCAATGATGCATGACAAATATTGAAATCAATATCGACCTGTTGGTCAACAGCACTGGGGTACCAATATCGTTTTCAATGTCGGTGCGACCAGTGGTCAACGGCGCAAGAGAGCAATCTCAAATTCGACATCAGCACGCCAGGTGATGTACGGCGCAGGGAAAATTATCAAATGTTATGTTTGCGTCCATATGAAACAATATTAAATTGCATACATTTCTGATTCCGTGATTTTAGGAAACGTTAGTAAGGGTTACATGCCTACATGATATAGCCGTGTGTTACATAAAGTTAAACATAATGTGAAACAGAATCTGCATCTCCATAGTCTTATTAGGAATTTGTATCGTATCATAGTTGTGGGAATACCAATGATAATTGAAGTGGATGGATGCCATTGACGGACACAAGACTGAGAAAGATCAAACAATGGTTTCAAACGGGAGTCGGTGCCTCTCGGCGGGCCGGGGTACGGGGCTCTATCGTGGCGTGCTGGATCATCTTCAGCGTTGTTGCCGTCGGCGCTGTGGCTGTCACCGGTGCGTACGGGAGAATGGGGGTGTGTTGGGCGAGCCGCCAGACGCTTGCATCCCGCTGGCTACATCGCCTCGCTCTTTACAAACGTTTGCTAACCAGGGCAGACAACTGCATATATGGATGCGCGTGGGTAAGGCCGTCTGCTATGAACAGAATCGATCCCTCCACATGGGTTGAATTTGACAATCGAGTCTGATTCGCCTTTGGGTTGAGGCATCATGGTGGTGGGCTCACGGAGCCAGTGCGGAGAGGGTGATGTGGTGGCGATCTTGTATGCTTGTGGGAAGCCTCTTGGTCCATTCACTTATCCTTTCTCTCTCTCTCTCTTTCTGCCTTCTTTTTAATTGTTGACTCTACGGCGTGAAATATATGCAGGAAAAAACCTAGTACGCAAGCTTTTAGTTTTTTAGGTGGAGCCGCGATGCAAGCTTGATGATGCGTTCCGCCTGGTTCTACCTATCTAACCTCTTAGTCAAGAGCCTGCTTGCAAGTTGGGCAGGGGAAAATCTACTCGGCGACATAGCTGCGGAATAAGTGTGGTTAGTTAGCAGCTTATATCCTTCAACGGAGTAAAAGACTTATCAGGAAACGTGTGCCATATTTCAAAGGCATACTAACCTATTTGCCACAAATACGGCTTTCAAACACCCATGCCGCCACCGGACAACATGAACTGGACACATTGCTGATCGCAAAGCCCCAGAAGGTTCTAAGGCTACAAAAGCTGTCTTCAACGAAATAGATTTCATACTATGCAAGCCAGCAGCAAAACCCCTACTTCGGGATGGTCGTTCCTATGGAGGCACATACCTCAATTCTGACCATAAGACAGTTATTACACGCCTCCATATGAACGAGCTCTACCTAATGTATAAACGCCATACCAGGCAAGAGGGTAGAGTCATCTACAACTTACCCAAGCTCATCGGCGACACTGACACTCAAATGTCATACAAAAAGGCACTCGGGGAGCAGATAGCTAACATCGACGTCAGCTCCGACCCAAACGAAGCCCTAGCCAAAATACTGATTTCTATGGAATCATCAACCACTAGCACCATAGGTGTTCTAAAAAACAATAGAACTAGGTATACTGCCGACACTCTCGTAGTAAAACTGTCAGCAGAACAGAAAGCGTTACGTCTGCGCATCTATCAAAGTGGCCAAAGTGAAAATCGCACCAAACTACGCCAGGAATGCAACAACATTCTGCACCACATTAGCGAGCGCTTAACAGATCTGGCTATCCAACAAGCAGATGCCATAGCAGATGAAATCCCTGCACGGATGACTGCCACAAAATGTTTTGGGCAGCCAGAGCCCTGAGAGTTGCTGACTACACACCACCACTAACTGTACACAACTCTGAAGGACACTTTATCGGGACTGACCAGGCCAAAGCCGAGGCAATTCGAGAATGGTTCAAGGAACAGTTCACTGACCACGATGATGAGCCCTTGCACACTTTCTCGGGAGACCCCAGGCCATTACTAACACCAATTAATACAGCAGAGTTGAGAAGACACCTAAAGCCCTGAAAAATGGACGTGCATCTGGACCTGATGGCTTGACCAATGAACTATTCAAATATGCAAGTGACATTAGCTCAAAACCGATCACGCACATAATCAATTAAGATTTTATGCACCACTTTTCCATCGACGCTGAAGGCCAACACCTCCTTATTGCGCTACCCAAGCCCAAGAAGCCAGCTGGCCCCAGCCAATCTGCATCCCATTGTGCTCCTTAACAGCATACAGAAAACGCCTATCCAATGTTACTCTATGCCGCATCCGAGACAAGATCGACGACTTCACCGGATCATGTTAAAGTGGCTTCAAATGTGGACACAGCTGCGCAGACATTGTATGGGCTCAACGCATGCTTGTGTCTGTAGTCATGTCCAAGCACTGGGATTTCCACAAAACGGGCATTGACATGTCATGAGCCTTCGACACAATTAAACGCTCAAAGATCCTATATGCACTATGCCAGGCCAGTTGCAATGAATATGAGCTACGACTAATCGGCTCCCCACAGGGAGATGGTCTATCCCATGTGCTCTTCACCTGTTACCTGGCTGCTGCATTGAAATCCATGCGGGAAAACTCCACAAGACCAAGGCACCCCCTCCTCCCCCCCCCCTCCCGGTGCCAATACTGGGCATGCCACTAGAGATGGAATATGCCGACAATGTGGACTTTATAGATGAGGAAAAGAAACACCTTGACTAACTTCTCCCAATAGCTGCAAGCAAACTAAAAATTGAGTCTCTTTATGAATGAATGCAAAACAGAGTCCACCCACATATACCTATTTACAAAGCATGAAACTGAAGAAAATGACGATCCACTCCGTGGCGGCAAACCATGGAGGAAAAGTAAAATCCTGGGCTTACTCCTTTGTAGTACTGCTGACATTGCTGCACGCTGCATCATGGAGAACATAGCTTTCCAGTCCTTCTGGAAGCTATGGATTCCTGGATCAAAGATTCCCTTGGTGAAAAGACTACGTTTATACAATGCAACCTGCGTATCCTTTATGATATATAAATGTAGCAGCTGGGCAGCTCCAAAGGCAGCTCTAGACAAACTTGACGCCTGCCACCACAAACACCTACGCACCATCACTGGACACCGATGGCCAGAGAGCATAATTTCCAACGATGCACTATACAAGATGTGTAATACGCCGCCGCTATCTGTAAAAGCCGCCCAGCAAAGATGGTCCATGGTTGGCCATGTACTAAGCATGCCAGAATACACACCAGCACAGAGAGCCTTAGAATTCGCCCTACTTGGAGCCAGCAAATACAGAGCCGGGAGAAGACGTCATTGCATAAATCTGCTAAGCGTACTACGAGGTGACCTCAAGAAACCAGGATTAGGTACACTCAAGTCAAGAATGTACGTGAGGAAGCTAAGGATTTTGGCTGAGGACAAGACACAGTGGACAAAAGCGAAGAAGGACTGATTGCAGCTGTAGGATGTTTCTACTACTACAGCTGCAGAATACAGTAATCATACATACATACATAGTAACATGCATAAAGGGGCGGTGTGTAGACCTACGTTTGGTGTGATCGATGTCATAGCCTTTTATCTGGCCGCCTGAATGGTTAGGACATCGGTAGCATCAGGAAAAGCCATGGCATACAATCCTTCCAAGTGAGAATGCCTAGAGCAGGTTATACGGGCGAGCAGCGAGAAATGGATTCTCATAAGCTTTCCATATCCTACTTATGTATGTGTGTTACTACGATACGAAAGCAATTTCTACGCTCCTGTAGAGGTCACGAGCTAAGCTGGGTGGCAAATTCATGGAAACGGCGCTACAGTTGTCTACGCATCCGTAGTTCTTGTGTGAGACAGAAGTTATCCAAATGAAGTGTGACTAGTGAGTGTGTTACAGGTAGCAGAAGAAAGTGCGAAAAGCTGCCATAAGCCATTTGATGAACATGAGCGGATTGCACTAATTCTGCTACGATAATACGCAGCTAATGGCCAGTTGATGCCTCTACAATAAATACGTAATGGTAAAGTTAATCTGCTTGTACGTATGGTAACGGTGTAGTATTTTTAAAGCGGGGTAACACGAATGAAAGGTATGATAAGTCATAACAAAGGCTAGCGATGTGAATAACTGGAAAGCAACGAAGCTGCGTGCAGTCAAAAGCCTAATAATAATATCGAAAAGGAGTCCAAAAGTTCTTAGCAAGCACCCTTCTAGTGAAACTAGCCCCTCCCCCTTCCCTAACCCTTCTAGAAACTAGCGCTTCCAGTGCATTAGTATGTCTTTTTGTATCACATTTAAAAATGCGATTCAGGCGGTCTGGTGGGAGATCAAAGGCACATATAAGAAGTCACAGTTAGAATAAATATGACTTTTAGCGGTCCTCACATACAAGACATAACTTTTATTATATAATCTTTAAGATGGTTTCAAACAGTTCATCATGCAAAGTCGCATTTACCATTTAATATTTAAGGTTGTTTCGCAGTTTAAACACAGTTCATAAAGCAGCGATAACAAGACAAAACCGTTCACAGTCTATGTACACACGAAGATCACGATGACTATGCCTTACTGAGCTGCCATATGATCGTTGAAGCACCCACGCGATCTTAAAATATCACACTCGCATTCACGAGTTGCTGTTGTGACAGACTGGCTTGTACGCATTTTGAGTTCTTTAATTATCATTTAATAATTTGCTCACTAATGCCTCAGTGAGCTTGCAAAGGAGTGTACAACTGGAGTAACCCCGCTTAGGTTTGTAAATAGTACTGACCAGCGGCCTCTGAGTGTTTGAAAATAGCCTACGCGGCATGCTGTAGGCTACTAATGACCTAAGCCCGAGAGTCCCCCGTGGCTGTACCAGCGACATAGGATATGGTTCCTCCTGATTTCAGAGGTTATTGGTTTAATTGGCGTTATCGTGTCCCTGATTCATATCCCATTAATGCCATATCTAGGCTGGTTTACAGTTCAGTATATTATTGGTAACTTCTCCAGTTTTACACAGGCACCCATTTATACTCCCGAGTGGTGAAAGGCAATGAGGAGTGAAGGAGTTTGCCTATGTTTCAACAGATTGCTCATCTGCCAGCTGATCGCCTGACAGTCGAGCAGGATTTGAACCCCACCCGGCTGATCTTCAAACGACCACGCTAACACCACGACCGATCGTCTCCTCTTCCCCTGAATTCGAAGAAGTTATTGATTTTATTGACACCTATAGAGCCCTTGATTCCAGGTCCCATTCACGCCGTATCTAGGATCGCTTTATTTCAGTCTAGTATTGGTAGATTTGTCCAGTTTCTACATTGGTACCCATTTATAATCCTGTGTGGTTAGAGGCAATGGGGAGTGAAGGAGATCGTCTATCTTTTCATCTATTGCTCATCAGTGACATGACAGTCGAGTGGGATTTTAACCCGACCCGGCTGTTTACCAGTCGACCATGATAACATCGTCTCCCCATCCACCTGATCACGAAGAAGTTATTGGTTTGATTGGCATCTATGGAGTCTCTGATTCCAAGTCCCATTCCCGCCATGGCTTAAATATGTCAAGCAGATGGGAATAGATTCCCGCCATATCTAGGCTGGTATTAATTGGTTGTAACCCAGTAACCCCAGTTTTTACACTGGTATCTATTTATACCCATTTATACTCCTGGGTGGAGAGAGGCAACGAGAAGTGAAGGAGATTGTCTATGTTTCCACCGATTGCTTATCCGCCACCTGACAGTCGGCTGGATTTGAACCCCACCCAGCTGATTACCAGTCGACCATGATAACATCATCTCCCCATTCTCCTCATCGTGAGGAAGTTATTGGTTTAATTGGCATCTATGGAGTCTCTGATTCCAAGTACCACTCACGCCATGCTTGAATTATGACAAGAAGCTAGGAATTCATTCCCGCCATATCTAGGCTGGTTTTAATCAGTTGTAACTCATAACCCAAGATTTTACAATGGTACCCATTTATACTGCTTGGTGGAGAGAGCCAACGAGAAGTGAATGAGAGTGTCTATGTTCCCACCGATTTCTCATCAGCCATCTGATCACCTGACAGTCGAGCAGGATGAAAATTCCACCAGACTTATTATCCCTCGACCATGATAACACCACGGCCAATCGTCTTCCCATTCTATTTGATTTCAAGAAGTTTTTGGTTTAATTGGCGTTATCGAGTCCCTGATTTCCGGTCCCATTAACGCCATATCTAGCCTCGTTTATATTTCAGTATATTATTGGTAACTTTCCCAGATTACACAGGCACCCATGTATACTCCTGGGTGGGGAGAGGCAATGAAGAGTGAGGGAGTTTGCTTATGTTTCCACCGATTGCTCATCCACAACCTGATCGCCTGACAGTCGAACAGAATTTGAACCCCACCCGGCTGATCTTTAAATGACCACGCTAACACCATAAGCAATCGTCTCCTCTTCCACCTGAATTCGAAGAAGTTATTGGTTTTATTGACACCTATAGAGTCCCTGATTCCAGCTCCCATTCACGCCATATCTATGGCGGAATTATTTCAGTCTAGTATTGGTAGAATTGCCCAGTTTCTACATTGGTACCAATTTATACTCCTGTGTGGTTAGAGGCAATGAGGCGTGAAGGAGATGTCTATTTTTCAACCGATTGCTCATCAGCCACCTGGCAGACGAGCAGGATTTTAACCACACCCGGCTGTTTACCAGTCGACTACGATAACATCGTCTCCCCATCCTCCTCATCACGAATAAGTTATTGGTTTGATGGGTATCTATGGTGTCTCTGATTCCAAGTCCCATTCCCGCCATGGTTGAAATATGTCAAGCAGCTAGGAATTAATTCCCGCCATATCTAGGCTTGCTGTAATTGGTTGTAACCCTGTAACCCAAGTTTCTACACTGGTACCCATTTATACCCATTTATACTCCTGGGTGGAGAGAGGCAACGAGAAGTGAAGCAGATTGTCTATGTTTCCACCCATTGCTCATCAACCACCTGATCAACTGACAGTCGAGCAGCATGTGAACCCCACCAGACTTATTATCAGTCGACCACGATAACACCACAGGCAATCGTCTCCCCATTCTCTTGAAATCAAGAAGTTTTGGTTTGATTGGTATATATCGAGTCCCTGATTCCAGGTCCCATTCACGCCATATCTAGTCTTGTTTTATTTCAGTCTGTTATTGGTAGCTTCCCCAGTTTTACACGTGTACCCATTTATACTCCTCGGTGGAGAGAGGCAACGAGGGGTGAAGGAGATTGTGTATGCCTCATGATTTCTAAGTTATTTGTTTGGTTCGCATCTATCAAGTCCCATTGGTAACTTCCCTAGTGCACAGATACACTGGTATCCATTTATACTCCCGGTGTGGTGGGGGGTGGGGGAGGCGACAAGGAGTCGGCGGTTTCACAGCTCTGCTCGTTACCGCTGCCTCATGATTTCGAAGAAGTTATTGGTTTCATTGGCGTCTATCGAGTCCCTGATTCCAGGTCCTATTCACGCCATTCTAGGCTGGTTTTATTTCAGTCTATTATTGGTAACTTCCTCAGTTTTTACACCGGTACCCATTTACACCGGTACTCCTGAGTGGAGAGAGGCTACGAGCAATGAAGGAGATTGCCTACGCTTCCAGCGATCGTCAGTTAGTCGAACAGAGATGCGATCCCAGGGTCGCCAATTTCACAGCTCTGCTCGTTACCACTTGAGGTACCGCTTCCTCCCCCTCCTGATTTCGTCGATCCTACTTATAAAGGCTCCAGGTGGGGTTACCTGATTCCTCCCTCATTTGCTGAGTGAATCAGATTCTTTGTTTTTGTTTACTGGGCACATCTCTGTCTAGCACACTAGCCTCTGGTTCAATGGGCAGAGATCCAGTCTCTGTAGCTGGGAGGAGATTTTCCTTCTTTCCGGATAACAATCTTATTATGTAACGTGGCGAGATTCCAGGAACTAGAAGACGGTTCCAGAGATATCAAATTTTTTGAGGTAGGGACAATTGCGAGGTGATACCATTGATATTCTCGGAATCGTATCTTAAAAAGAGTGTAAACTCTAAAAGTTAGCGTAGCCAGTCTGATGGGACAACGTACACGCTATGCGCGATGTTATATGCTATGTGGCATACAAATATATCATCTGAACCCCCCCCCCCCACGCGTATGTTGTTATGTATGTCGTGCTCCATACAAAAAGGCTGAAACACTGGCAACAAGCATTGTGGATCGTATTTCACCGGGCTGGGAATGTTTTGTAAATTATGAGATCGATGCAATGAACGAAACATCTTCTTTCGCGATTATGACATTGATTTGGGTTTGATCAATGAAAACGTTGGTAGCATTTGACATCACAACTCTGGATCTACGATTATTACACGAACAGTTTGTATTTTTCAGCATTGGTCTATGACTGTTAATGAACCTTTTGACCTCGAAACAGAAGCGTATTGTATGACCTGCGGACGAAGACTCTGGCTATCTGTTTCTAAACTTTGACCATGTGATATAATGGATAATAAGGCACAATGCACGTGTAAAGAAAGGATTCTCTGGAAAGTGGAGATTTGATTTTTGATATGGTATCCGCAAGCTATACTATATCAAGTTGTGCTTCCCTTCGATATTGAGGATGCTAGTAATATTTGGTAACATTTGCCCTAGTATGTATTATATTGCATTGATGGGATGATTGATGAAATAATTGGATTGAATGGGACGGATGAGTCGAGAGGTTATCGGATGTATTGACAGATGAATGGATAGATGGATGAACGGACAGGTGGATGATTGATTGATTGATTGATTGAATGGATGCTTGACTGATTGCTTAACTGATTGTTTGACTGGTTGCTTGCCTGACCGACCGACCGTCGATGTAAGCAGATTGTATGATATATACATCGACAGCTCGATCAATAAACATATCAATCAATCAACACGTCAATTAATCATCCAGTCGATCAAGTAACAAAGTATGTAATCAATCAATCAATCAATCAATCAATCAATCAATCAATCAATCAATCAATCAATCAATCAATCAACCAACCATCCGACTGACCGGCCATCTTCAATCAATCCGATTCAATCAATAAATCCGATCCAATCAATCAATCTCGATTCAATGAATGAATGAATGAATGAATGAATGAAGGAAGGAATCAAGCAAGCAATCGAGCAATCAATCAATCAATCAATCAACTAACCAATCCGACTGACCAACTGACCGACCGACCGAGCAACCGACCGACCGACCGACCTACTAACCAACTAAACAACCAACCAACCGACAAATCAATCAATCAATCAATCAATCAATCAATCAAACAGCCAACCATCTGACTGACCGACCGTTTTCAATCAATCCGATTCATTCAATCAATCCGATCCAATCAATCAATCAATCAATCCCGATTCAATAAATGAATGAATGAATGAATGAATCATCCATCCATCCATCCATCCATCAATCAATCAATCAATCAATCAATCAATCAATCAATCAATCAAACAATCAATCGAAGTAAACTGGTCAGCATTGTATATGATATTGGTATCTGCCGTCTTCCTGTTCCAAGGGCTATCGTCAAGTAAATGTGAACAATACGTCTTTTGCGATATTATGATTTTATAGTTTTACAATAATCCATATATAATCTATTAATTTTTATAATATAAACGTATTATGTACAATAGAGAGGTATTTAGCGATGCAAAATGTGGCCCAATTTAATCCATTAATCTGACTATAGGATTATGTTGTCTACTCTCAACAATCAGATTGTCTTGATTCATTAGCAATATTGTGACTCTTGTTTCTCATAAAGTTCAAGTTCAACGATCTTTTTAAAACTAAGGTCGTGTTCTCACTAGAGACTTAATCAGGAATAACGCCATACTGGCCACAGGGTTAGGGCTAGGGGTTAGGGTTAGGTACATTTGTATGGGTACAAGATGATGGTATTCCTGATTAATTCTCTAGCGAGAACACTGCCTAAGATAATAGCACGATAATGTAATACGTTGAACCCCGAATCCGTAGAAACTATCAAAATAGCTATAATGACTACGGGTAAGCTGTTGAATATTTTGAATTCAATAGACAGGAACAACTCCCAGTCAAAGTAGTTTAAAAATATTCAACATAATATTTATTAAATTGAAAAATGAGTCTTGGAATTCGAATCATTTCAACGGTAAAATTGCAAAAAAATTGGTTTCTCTTCGTCCGCAAATTGACATTTTTATGAGAAAATGTATATTTTCGTGAAAAAGTTGAGGGACAAATTGTTACGGTGAGTGACACACGTGGCCCGGGCCATCTCTTTCTGCTACAAGACCTTCATAGAGCAGTTGGCTATTTTGCTGTTTCAATCAGATAGATCACCTATAACTAAGACTTAAATGCGCAATGATATTTGGAAACTAATTTGACAGAAAATTCTTGAAATTGAGGTATTGACTGGTATTTCATAGAGGCTAAATACAACACAATTGGAAATAAATATTGTCTTTTGGCACTAAGAGAACATGAGAACACCTTAAAATAAGACCGTGTTCTCACTGGAGATTTAACCGGTGGAGCGCAATACTGAGGTATGACGTTATTCCGGATTAACTCTCAAGTGAGAACACGGCATAAAGCCGTGTTCTCACTAGAGGCTCAATCTGGAGTAACGCCATACTGATTTGGGAAAACCCACGTATCCCTTGTTACTGGGACAGAGATATCAATGGATGAATACAGTATTAGATGTGACGTAGTTGATTATGTGGTCATGTGTTTGACCGATAAATTAGATTCATCTATTTTAGGACCCGTACAGTCCTGCAATTCACACACAGACTGCTTGAAAATACAATTGTTAAAATGTATTGAACAGAAGCTTAAATCGCGTACCTTATGCCGTGTTCTCACTAGAGACTTAACCGGCGTAACGCATTACTGAAGTATGGCTTTATTCCTGATTAACTCTCCAGTGAGAACACGACCGTCGTGTAATAGCCTATATATAGGCTACATATCCTTTCATTCAACTTAACAACTAAAAAGATTGTATTAATTTATACGCAATGCAATCATCTCATTTCATTACATTTAGGTACACAATTTAAGCCTCTAACTGGTTACAATTTTAACAATTTTATTTTCAAGCAGCTCAGGGCCGAACTGAGGACTCTGGGGGACCTATGCAAAGTTGCTTACCCGGGACCATCGGAACTGTCGTTAGGATCTCGAGAAAGCTAGGGCCCAGTGCCGACCATAATGGTAATGGGGCCCTGATGTGAGAGGGCTGTGGGAATTGTTCACATCCGTCTTATACAGTACAGCTCAGAAATAATTTGATAAACTTCAAGCACAAAATTAAAATGATACTGCTGAATATTTTGAACATACTTTGATTGGAAGACATTGCTGCCTTAGGCAGCGATGTCTTCCAGTCAAATTATGTTCAAAATATTCAACAGTACGTTTTATTTTGTTTTTTGAAACCGTTTAAGTGATTTCAGAGCTGTGCTGCATTTGACTTCAAAATATGAGATTAATCAACCAATAGGCCCCATATTCGTTCAAAAATAGATACAACTACCAGATCTTTCAGTAGCAAAAGTATATTAAATTTTAAAACTGAATATTGTTTAAATAATAATATTTAATAAAAAATATGGAAAATAATGATAATATTATAATTTATTATAGTCTGAGACCGATATGTTCATTGCATAGTCTAGTTCATTGATATGTCCGTAATTAAACAATTTAAGAGATTTAAGAAACTGTTTTATTTAATTGAGCTTAACTGAATGTAATTATTTTGGCATCAATAGCGGCACAAACTATTATTAAGTTTACACCACCGGGTAGGCCTACAATTCAGGACTAGATTTTCACAACTCCACATTTAGCACATATTGAAAATCCATACATATGAACATTTGAAACGCAAAATTCAAACTTCTACCGGGGAATAATTATCTTGTTAATAAATTAATAGATGGATTAATTTCTAGCTAAGCTCCGCCTATGTTTTGCGCGTGCTCCGATCGATTTATAGGCCTACACTTTGGTGAACTCCCAGAATCCCAATTTCAATGTAACTATAGGCCTACAGGTAAGCTGTTAAATATTTTGAAACTATTTGGAAACTATTTTTACTGGAAGCTATGGCAGCAACAGCCTCCAGCCAAATCAATTTCAAAATAATTAACACATTGTTTACGCCTAATTAAATTGTAAATTCCTCAAAGACATACAATTCGTACACTTGGCCGACCTGTTGAGCTTCACGACGGAGCTTATAACACGTCAGCATGATTGTGACGTCATCCTATATGTGACGTAATATAAATGACGTCACATACTTGAGTGACATATCAGACCCCTCCATTAGCTGGTGTTGTACTTGAGAATGATGTCGTTGAATGGTGTTGTTGAACAGTGTTGCTGAATGATGCTGCTGAATGGTGTTGCTGTCTAAGACAAAAACAGGTCTCAGCAGCACCAACAACAGCCAGTATTGCATCCGAAACTGAATATATGAATAACTGAGACGCAGCAGTGACAATATCGTCACTTAACTAATTAGAACAATTAACTAATTAAATAATTATTAATTAGTTATTTAACGATATCATTTCTGCGGCTCTGTTATTCATAGTCTCAGCGTAAGGTATAATAGTGTTGTTTGATTTGAACATGTTGTTGTTGTTGTTGTTGTTGTTGTTGTTGTTGTTGTTGTTGTTGCTGATGTTGATAATTGTTGTTGTTGATGTTTTGTTGTTGTTGTTGACGATGATGATGTTGTTGTTGTTGTTGTTGTTGTTGTTGTTGTTGTTGTTGTTGTTGTTGTTGTTGTTGTTGTTGTTGTTGTTGTTCTACAATATAGAAATCGCTAATCACCTCCGCCATGTATTCAGCCCATATGCCTGCAAATATTGTCGGTATCTCAGTTCATATTCAATCATTGTCATTTGTGATTGCATTTTATTAGCAGTAATCCCGCCTCCTCCGCATGTGCCTAGTGATGGAAATACACTAGGACCTCCGATGCATTGTGGGGGGTTCCCAGGCTCGCAAACGACGTTTCCTGACGACGATCGCAACGCAGCCAACGACGCTGAGAAATAGAATGGCGATGCTAATGGCGTCGTGGTTGACGATAACATGGCTTTCGGATGAAGTCCGTCTGGAATTGTAGAACTTACGAGTGATGGAGAAGAATCACCTTTGATTCTATGTCCAGAATATATGTTGCTACCATGTTTATGCTCGTGCTCACTAGAATATTTATTTGTTTTGTGAGGATGATTATCATCATTATTGTTATCGTCATTGTCATCGCTATCACTTGATGAGGTTTTACCAATTATATTGTCTATAGAGAAGGCAGTTTTCGTGCCACCGGAACTTGTCCGTGTTTTAGTGCTGCTGATGCATGTGACACCGGAAGTGATGATGCTGTGGTTCGTAGCCTGGGAAACGGCTTGCTCGGTAACATTGGATATGGGGTTAACTGGTCTATGGAATGTGCGGTTGCTATGGTGTTGGTACTCTCGTTCTTGTCTGGTTTGCGAATTTCCTGGCAATGACGTCATCACATCTGATGTCATAGATGGCATGGCCACATCCCCGCTTCTATGAAAATCACCCGGTAGTGTGTTAACTCCTAGACCGGGGTTCAGTCCGTATTGCTGTAGGTATGGTGTGTGCTGCAACAATGGGTTTCCGTACTGGTAATATTGTCCAGCATGCATTGCCGCTGCAGGGTGTTGAGCGCCTGGGTACGCGCGTGATGCGGGGTGAACCAGCAGTCCAGACTGTGAGTGCAGGTATGCAGCAGTTGCCGCGTCATGTGGCGGCATGAACCCGCCATGTTGGAAAGCTAATTCGGCCACAGACTTCTTAAATCTCTTCCGTCTTCTTAGAAAAGAACCGTTATCAAACATATCCTCACTAGCTGGGTCTAGTGTCCAGTAATTGCCCTTACCAGGGTTTCCGGGTTCTCGGGGAATCTTCATGAAGCAGTCGTTCAGAGACAGGTTGTGCCGTATGCTATTCTGCCACGCGGGGAATTTCGCGCGGTAATACGGGAAGCGGCTTATGATGAAGTCACAGATTCCGCTCAGAGTCAGGCGCTTATGAGGAGACTGCAGGATGGACATTGTTATCAACGCGATGTAGGAATATGGAGGTTTTACTAAGCTTGTTTTACCATTTACCGTCCTCGAATCACCACTGCTTTTGCACTCAATATCGTCTCGACTAGTCGGATCGTGAGAAGATGGATCTTCAGTAGTCTCGGACGTAGCGATTGGACTGTGATTGCAATCATGCAATCGGGACATATTATACTCATTATCCGCAACAAAAGGATACTCTACAGATCCGATCGATTCGATATCGTCATCTTCCTCGCCGTCATTGCTCATTACATCGTTCTCTGCTTCATCTACACTGGAATTGGTCTTATCACTTGTTGCTGTACTGGTATCTAGACCGTGTGAAAGTTGGAGATGATGTTGCTGCTGTTGTTGATATTGCTGATAGTACGAGTTATAATCATACACGTTCATATTAACATGATACTGCCCGTTATTCGAGGAGGCCGACGATCCGTCACAAGACGATGAAATCTCACGTGATCTGGGGATATCAGGTGAACTACCTTTAAGAAGATGACTTCCATTCGTATCTCCTGTGTACATACTAGGATTCGTCCCTGCACCTGCGGTCAGATCCCAGTATCGGACCTTGTCCATTTCGAATCGCATTTCAGAAAGCTAGGCGCTCAATTAATCATGAGATCGTGTCGACCATATATGGATATTATTGTTTTATTAAATATATCACGGGTACAAGTCAGTTTCGTCTTCCTTATATTCTATTTTAGCTAATTTTCACTAAGTGAACGCAGAAAGCTAACACGCAACTAACTGTTTTGTAACTTTCTCATTGTCTTTATAATTCGCAATTAAACATACATTTTCACAAATTTTCAAATATTCAGATACTTCTGCAACACGATATCATACTACTGTAAGCGCAATCGATCGTCCTAGTTTGCGTCGTTATACTAATCTATGATAAATAGCCATTGGAACACGCTCTTAGAAGTATAATCCTTCCATTCGCTACAGTTATTGCACGCCTGTCGGCCAATACCGGCGCTCTCTTAAGAAAGCCCCGCCCTGTGAACGTCAATCATTAGATCGTGGCTAGAAATTTGAGCCAAGATAAACTGTTTGTCGCGCAGAAGAAACAGCTGTCCGTTAAACGCGGCAGGAAAGCTGAGATTGTCTGTAATGTTATTCATATATTTATATCCCGCTACCACGTGTGATCGATTTCTTGGTGAATTATCAGAAATCACATATTATTCAGTCCCCATTGCATGGTATTAGTAGGTAAATGTTATTGGTTGTTTCTGAATTAACTGCTTATAGGTGTATGCAATAACTATTTGAGAATGTGGCTTGGCGGTAGCTGCTGGCGCTGTGCACACGACAGCAACAACGTTCGGTGTCACTAGCAAATATTTGCTTTCAATAAACATAATCAAATAAATTTCTAAAAAATTTAAATTTTTTAACCCTTTGTTTCCTTACATTCCATAATCTCTGTTTCTCTGCAGGCCTAAGCAGTTGAATGCATTTTAAATTAAATTGACAGACATATATGGTGCCGTCGGTGAAAGAAACATCTACCAGTGAAAAAAACAAATCATAGTTTCAAAATATTCAAAATGATATGTATACATCCTTTCACGATGAAGCCGGCCCAAACCGGCCTCCGCAGTGGTCTTGAGGAATGTCCATTCGCAGGCCAAGAGAATAATATTTTTGAAAATTTACCACTGGAATGGCAGTGATACATTTTCAAAAATAATCTTCTTTTGGCCTGCAAATGGAAATGTAATAAGGAAATATTTTGATTGTCTTGATAAATGTGGCCCTTAAAGGGCTTTATGGGGTCAAAGAATTAATTGCTTACATACAGCAGTAAATAGCTACACGATCGAGGAGGGATTTACTTTATTGTCAAAGAAAGTCGCATTTATTGTTATAGACGAAGGAGACCACGAACAACACAGCACTGATATAAATACTATTTAATCCCGTAGAAAAATAGCACAGTGTTGTGTAGGGTGGCATGGGTGGTGGTGTATGGGTGTACGTAGATATGCATACGAGCTTTCTTTAGGCACCTAATACATATTTTTAATAATGTGGAAATATGAGAAGAAAGGTGCATGGATTTGGGAGCAATTTATTATTATTATTATTATTATTATTATTATTATTATTATTATTATTATTATTATTATTATTATTATTATTATTATTATTATTATTATTATTATTATTATTATTATTATTATTATTGACTATGGTTCCAAAACAAAATAAAACACAGGTATACTTTTGAATATGTTGAACATAATTGGATTGGAAGACATTGCTGTCGAAGGCAGCAATGCCTCCCAGTCCATTTATGGTCAACATATTCACCAGAAGATTTCTTACATCGTTTTCAAAATTCTACTAACTAACATATTTCTGTTTTTGTTTTGCAAATTTGTACGTTATTTCTTATCTGTACTGCGGGCATTGATTTTATAGCAATCATTATGATTAAACGCAATTTTATATTGTGATTCCAATTTGCATAGAAACCGTTCCTACTACGGCAGCAAAAGCTTCCACTCAAGTTACTTTCGAATTATCCCATAAAAAAGGCGTTGCATCGTCAATAAGGTAACATTATAACATAAGCAGCCACAGGCCTCAGTCAAATTAGTTTCAAAATGTTTAACAGAATATACCTTAAATTGTAAATGAGCTTTCGAATCCAGCTCGAATGTTTAATATGTTTAGCTCCTAAACTAATTAAAATGTGCTAAACTATATTTTAATCCCGAAAATAGCAGACATTTCTTTGACAGATCTAGCTATATATCGATTACAAAGCTGTCAAATACATGTAGCTATTGATTTGGTTAAGGGGTTGTAATGTGCCAGTATTGGATTAACCATAATCGTATTAAGAATTTTAAAGAAATACGGATTAGAAAATTAATTTTATTTAACCCCAACGAGTAATATTTATTTTTCGTTGATTGTTACCACCAGCAAATTGTAAATAATGGTAGAGATTATTGACTTAGAGTCAATTACTGTATGTGTCTAAACAGCGTCTTTAACGTCACTGACGATGTACTAAATTACCTTAAATTCTTACAGAAACTTTTATTAGGCTAATCATATTAACCCTTTGACCGTTGAGTTCTCCCATATCTCACTTTCAAGGCAACCATTCTGGGAAAACTGTTGACTATTTTGAAATTAATTTGACTAGAAGCCGTTGCTGCCTTAGGCAGCAATGGCTTCAAGTCAGATTAATTTCAAAATATTCAACAGAATAAGTTTTATATCGTAAGGAATATATCTTTCCCGAGAGTTGTCGGTGAAGAGTTAAGGGCGACCTACCCGCGGACAAACAACCCGTCTTTTTGGGACTAAAAACTTATCATCAAGTCTGTACGCGGTACCTCTGATACTCATTAGGCATACATTTTAAATACATTAATACCCTTAAATCTGCCTCAGATAAACAACACACCCTTGCTTCGAACAAATTCTCCTTCTATCCCGTTACAGAGACTATTTGTTACTGCGCGCCCTAACAATAATGTTTGTATGTTGATGGTATCAGGCGCCGCTTCTATAGCATGTACAAGAGGGATGTTTACGACTTAATTACACTTTGTTTGCGAATAAGGTCTAATAAAACCAGATTATCCGGTCTTAATTGGGGGTTAATTAGAATCAATTACGTCATAGCAAATAAACTTTGTGGACTATTTTGGCACAAAGATCTCTTCTCATTTTACTACTGCGCGACGTTGTCCGGAAGGATTACGTTCAATTGCTTAAATAAAGGTTTAAAGTGAATTTCATGGTGAGTGATTTGAAAGCAATTTACTGAAAGAATGAAAAGTCGTTACAACGACTTTCAATAAAATGGTTTTCGAAATAGTTAATATGAGGTTAACTACAGGAATCGTTATGACATATGCATATAATTTCATCCACGGTTTAGTTCGGAAGTTATAGACTATGCGATGTGAAATGGATTTGACGCAAACAGTGACAAATTCTTATAGATCTAACAACCCAATACCCAATTTGGACCGTTGGTTAACGGAACGGGGCCGTTCCTCAACGACGCAGGCCCAATATGCAATTGGACATCGGCGCGAAAATGAGATTGGAGATTCGGTCTGTGACGTCATCAACAACGCAAATGGAGAAATCAGTTTTCTCAGTCAAACATATGACGTCATAATCAACTACGTTATGCATGGCGCGAATTAGTCCGTTATAAACGCTTAATAGTCCGTCAAGTTGTACGAATTGTATGTCTGTTGAACATTTTGAAACTCAATTGACTGTCGCTGACATGGGCAACAACGGCATCCAGTCAAATTAGTTTCAAAATATTCAACAGCTGACCGGTGTAGTTTTCTAGACAATGCGATTCAGAGAGTGTATGGTGTGATCGATCCGAATACGGGAAAAGGGTGGGTGAAGACTAGCTAGACATGGGCGGGGAATCGCTAAAACTGGATTCATACTTGGAGTATTACAGCTATGCCAGTGAAAGCGTGTACTGTCATTGCCAACCTCTCAAACATACCATTCTAGAACTGATCATAAGTTTTCAAGCTTACCCGAGGCAAATTCAAGGATTTGCCTATTTCAGCAGGGAACTATGGTTAACCCTTTCCAGACGAAGCCGGCCAAAACCGGCTTCTGAAGTGGTCTTAGGGAATGCCCATCTGCAGGCTAAGAGAAGACTATTTTTGAAAATTTACCATATTAGTCATTCTAATGGTAAACTTCCAAAAAATAGTCTACTCTTGTCCTGGAAATGGGCATTCAATATGTAAATATTTTAATTCTTTGAACAAATTTAGTCATTAAAAGCAAATATATATGCATATTTAATGTTCAGCATTCGCGCGCTCGGCAATGATGGCGTTGGTGCTGTGATGATGTAACGCGCCAATATCCAATTTGGCCCGTTTGTAAACGGCGCATGTCCATATACCAATTGGTTATCATATATATATATATATATATATATATATATATATATATATATATATATATATATATATATATATATATATATATATATATATATATATATATATATATATATATATATATATATATATATATATATATATATATATATATATATATATATATATATATATATATATATATATATATATATATGTAATATATTATATATATATATATATATATATATATATATATAATTACCTTGAAATGGTGGATTCTTGGCATCCAGGAGTCAAAGTTTATAAATCGATCCAAATACGCGAAAAACGTAGGTGGAGCTTAGATAGAAATGGGCGGTGTATAGCGAGAAACACATCTATTTCTGCAGTTCGGGCTTAAACACGCACATATCACATTTAAACGTGAATGGGAATGTGTATTTCTAATGGTTCTAGCCACATACTG
The DNA here is from genome assembly GCA_034401795.1 of Chaetoderma sp. LZ-2023a. Classification (NCBI taxonomy): domain Eukaryota; kingdom Metazoa; phylum Mollusca; class Caudofoveata; order Chaetodermatida; family Chaetodermatidae; genus Chaetoderma; species Chaetoderma sp. LZ-2023a. The sequence goes on along the minus strand of CM067369.1, from coordinate 84,515,450 downwards.
AATAGCGCCTCACAAAACACGATATTAATGTTTAATAACGATCATATCCGCGTGTTATTGATAGATGATTAGTCTGCACATCTGGGTAATGAAAATGTTCGTTAAGATTGTATATATGGGGAAAACAAGAGTATGTCCGTTATAGAATACGGTAGAGCCTACGGCAGCAATGTCATCCAATCCAACTATGTTCAAAATATTCAACAAACCATTTCTTACACCGCTTTCAAAATTGTATAGACATGTTCCTTTTTGGAAATCTGTTAAAAACAAGGACAAATTTGTCGAATACCCGCGTCGTTGATATATTCTTCAGCTCAAAAGTGTCTATTTTGGAGACAATGCCGCTTAAAGTCGTTGCTTTCTTGTTTTAGTTTTTGACCGTAATATTGGCAAACGTCTTCAGGACCACATAGACACCCATCAACCCACGTTCGGAAAGGATCGCGCCATTTTAGAGTTATTGAAAAATGCTTTAAAAATGTCTATTTTGAAAACGATGTTGCAGAAAGCTGTTGCTGTTGCGTTTTAGCCTTCGGCCACACACTTAGCAAACACGTTCGGAACCCAAATGACAAGCGTGCACTCAAGTTTGGAGAAGATTTCACCGGTAGAACCGGAGTTATTGAAGAACGCGTAATATGTATATTTTGTAAACTGTTGCTAAAAGTCGTTTCTGTTGAGTTTTAGGCCCCTAAATTAGCATATCTATTCGGAATCCCAGGCTAATGCTTCCCTCCAAATTTGGAGAAGATGTCTCTTGTAGAACCAGAGTTATTAAAAATGTCTTAAGAAGAAAAGAAGAAGAGGAAGAGAAGGAGAAGAAAAGAAGAAGAGGAGGAGGAGGAGGAGAAGAAGACGATGTAGAAGAACAAATATATGTAGCATTATTATGGGTCCATTGATGAGTCACGAGAATTAATATTGCAGAAAACAAGCAAATCTTAAGATTTGTCCTACAGCGAGTATTATATAGGCCTACCTATGTAGTGACCCAATTCGCGCCGTTGGTCAATGGCAGAGGACCATTGGTTAACGATGCCGACACAATATCCAATTGAATTTTGTGGCGACCGTTCGCCAAGGGCGCAGACACAAAATCCAATCTCATACTTGCGCAGATGTCAAATTGGATATTGGGTCTGCGCCGAATTCCAATTCACCTTTCCAGAGTACCCACGCATCATATGACGTCATAATGAACTGCGTGGTGTGTAGAATGACACCATAATGACTGATGTCATGAATGACGTCGATAAGTACGTCACGACCTCATATTTGAAGACGGTCTATGCGTTGTTGTACAACTTGTTTGCTTTTACTATTTAATAAATATTCTGTTGAACATTTTGAAACTAATTTGCCTTGGCGCTGTTGCTGCCATAGGCAGCAACAGCGCCCAGTCAAATTAGTTGCAAATATTCTACAGCTTCCCTGTATAGTTTTCAGGAAATTGATAGCTATGGTATTCGGGGATCGATCAATCCCAACACGGCGACGTGCGGGTGGAGCTTAGCTAGTGATGGGCGGGGCATAGTTAAAAATGAATGTCCATTAACGTTCACTTTATTTCTGTTGGTGGATTATTCCATGAGGTTTAAAAAGATGCATACCCAATGGATGAATCCGATTCTGTCAGCAAAGTATGCGACGTCATAATCAATTACGTCACATGCGGGCTGACGTCACAATCATAATTGACAGAAATACCCCGTCATGAACCTAGAATAGTCTAGTCAGTTTTACGAATTGATGAATACACTTTGAGCTATGCTCCGCCCATTTCTAGCCAAGCTCCGCCAACGCTTTATCCGTGTTGGGATAGATCGAACCCCGAACTCCCCGAATCGCCCTTTCTGGAAAACACCAACACAACCACAACCACAACCACAACCACAACCACAACCACAACCACAACCACAACCACAAACACAAACACAAACACAAACACAAACACCACCACCACCACCACCACCACCACCACCACCACCACCACCACCACCACCACCACCACCACCACCACCACCAACAACAACAACAACAACAACAACAACAACAACACCACCAACAACAACACCACTAACACCACCGTCCGCATATCTCTGTAACGGATATAAATATAACCAGGTCGGCCTAATGTAATAAGAAGTAGCATGTTTTTACTAACTCGAAGCCGATCTTATTGTATTTACCAATGGCAACTGTATATAGCATATTTCATAGCGTGTTTCCATTTCTTAAATAAGTCCTACAGGAAATGTCCACGTGCCACGCCAATCCTAGGCGACAATCCAGCCGGGAGTCTTCTAAGCCGGTTAATAAACACATACTACCACGCACAGGAAACTGCCAACACATAATATCCAAACAATTTGTACAGGTAGTTTATTTGCTCTTAAGGATGATGAGTTCTTAAATATAAAATTGAATTAATTAATTTCAGCAATGTATGCCTATTTGTAATACCAAGACGGGATTGGAATAACATCCGATGATTATATTGCCAATTTTAAACCCTTGGCCAGCTTTAAGAACAGTAATTAACCCCCTAACACTCAAGATAGCCAAAAATGGCTTCGGGAGTGTTCTTGAAAAATGTTCATCTAAAGACCAAGAGAAGACTACTTTTGAAAAGTTATCACTGGAATAACTGGCTCGATAACCGAGCCAGTCCTTTGTGCGATAAATTAAAATATTAATCGGCGCTTGGACTACAAATGGACACTTTTTATGAGAAAAGTACAGATTCAGATTTGTTTTAGTCGCGTTAAGGACATACCAATTTATTTTTTTGTGTTTTACAAAATCTCCGAAATAATTTTTTCCATAAAAATGTTGGAATTTTAAGGCAGTAACTTAAATATTCTTTCCATCCAGCCATTTTTGGCAGCTAAATTCAAAATTTTCTGTAACTCCTTTTGTTCTCTGTAGCTTTGTTCACTCGTTAATGGTTAAGCCGCTCAAAATAGCCTTGCAATGGTAATAATAAAAGTCCATTTGCTGGTCAAGAGAAGACTATTTTTGAAAATATACCACTGGAATGGCTGGTTCGTTAACGAGCCAACCATTCCAGTGGTATATTTTCACAAGTAATCTTCTCTTGGTCGGCTAATTGACACTCACTGAGAGAACGTTTTGGATTTTCTTGATACATTTTGACAATTAACACAATGAAAGGATTGTTACTGTAATATCTTAAAACTTCTGAGCTTGAAATTGTGTATTATTTTTAGCCCCATCTCCGGTCTTGTGCTTTGGGTGGGAATTTTCGCAAAACAAATTAAATTGGTCTGACCTAATATGGTAAAAGTAGCCTAATAATTACCTAGATTGCAGGATTTTACAAGTAACACTGTTTAAGAGTTGCTAAATCATGGTTTCAGACAAGCTGTTGCAGATAGATGCACTTTTATACGAAAGCGTGTTGAAATGAAGAACGTTAGTTTTAATATTTATCACATGGGGTATATGCCTATAGATAGAGGTGCCTGGCGTGCCAGGCTGGGGTGGTCGGGGTGGTTATTGGGGGGGGGGAGTGGGAGCGGTGGTGGTGGTGGGGGTGGTGGGACTGCTGGGGTGAATTATATGGAGCTTAAACTACAATCTTTGGTTAACCGTTTAACTCTCATATCAGTCACAAACGGCTTCTGCAGTGGTTTTGAGAAAATTTTCTTGAACTTTTGAAAATTTACCACTGTAATTCCTGGCTCGATAAACGAGCCAGTAATTTCAGTGGTAAATTTTCAAACACAGTCTCTTCTTGGTCTGCAAATGGACATTTTCTATGAGAAAATTGAAATTTTCTTTAACAAATTTGAGTGTTAAATGGTAAATAAATAACGCATTTACGCGCCAGCCTCATCAACCACCACCCCACCACCCCACCACCAGTGACCTCACTTTGGTTAGATTATTAATATATCACCTGCCGGTTTTGCAATTAAGCAAACCGCACCCACTCATCCACAGCTTTGTTAGCTATATTTGGACTATAGACCAATATCAATTTTCCGCAGTAAACTAATAGTTATTAAACCGATGTAGTAGATACAGATTTATCAAGTAAAATATTATTCTCTGACATTGATATTGGCAAAGGAGCCGGATAATATTCGTGATGAAGATTTAAATACATAAGACAGGATTAAAAAAACCGATTTATATTTTTATTAAGAACGATGAAAGAGATCAACACTTGTTTTGTTAAATAAGGATTGGTCAGGAATAAAATATATGCAGACTGTCAACACAGTGATGGTTCATGTTGCGGCAGTGGTTGGGTTGGGTGGAATATTGGTGCTCATCTTGATAACTATGTACCCGCAGCCTATTACTTTCGTGGACAGTAACAATCTCCAGCTATACAGTTGTCAAAATATACACCAACTATCGACTCAATAATGCTAGTTGACAATTCAGTAATAAATGGTTGACATTGGTGAGCCAAGGATAGATAGCCTTTCAAAACTCAGATACCTGGAATAAATACGCTTTTGACGCGAATAAACAGAGCTGACCGGCGCTAAATAGAGTGTGTTCTTTGTCAAAAATATAGTAAATAGGAAGTTCATGAAAGGAATCGATCATTCTTGTTTAGCGTGGTCCAGATTATGTCCATAGGGTTCTTTCAGTGTGGTCCTGTCACGGTCATACTTCGCTGTGGTCTATTTTCAGGGATATGCCACTTCAAAGTTTCAATTCATCAGGTAAATGAAGCTTTGAGGTTTCAATGTTGGTCAGGAGAAAGGTCACATAGAACAGTAATTGGCGCATACTCTGTGATATGACAATGTTTTTTCTTTTGTAATACCGAAATTTCAGCTGCTTTATGTTAATATCTGCAATACTGGACTGTACTTTCTAGAATATTCATCCCATTAAACTATGCGACCTCATCTCAAAGAAAGAGCGGCGTGATTGCCAGTGATGTACGACAGGCGTGGCACATCAATATCTCTTCGCCGCTCATCAACCTTAGCAACAGCAATGTTAACTCAAAAAAAGAAATGAGAGAGAGAGAGAGAGAGAGAGAGGGGAGGAGAGAGGGAGAGAGAGAGATAGAGAGAGAGAGAGAGGAGGAGAGAGGGAGAGAGAGAGAGAGAGAGAGAGAGAGAGAGATAGAGACAGAGAGAGAGAGAGGGAGGGGAGGAGAGAGGGAGAGAGAGAGAGAGAGATAGAGAGATAGAGAGAGAGAGAGAGAGAGAGAGAGAGAGAGAGAGAGATGGGGAGAGTAAGAGGGGCTGGGGAGGGAGGGAGAGAGATGGGGAGAGTAAGAGGGGCTGGGGAGGGAGGGAGAGAGGGGGGGGAGAGTGAGAGAGAGAGGTGGGGAGAGGGGAGGTAGTGATGATGGTGGTGAGGGAGGGAGAGATGTAATGTAAAGAGAGGGAAGAGAGACGGTGGAAAGCGAGGGTGGGACTGAAGGCCTATGGCGAATGAATTGAGGGATCCGATCTGTCACTCACGTATCTAATGTCACAATCAAAACATCATAGGGCAGTCAGGAATGTGGAAAGTATTTGATGAATTTCCAAATATAATAAACATTCTGTTGAATATATTGAAACTCATTTGATTGGGAGCGGATATATTTTAGATTTTGATTAAAGTAAGAAAGCAATGATGATGGATTCAAAAATTCTGTGTACAAATTAGTATGTAGCACGAATACACCGAGACCGTTACATTAAGGCGCCACAAAAGACTTGCATTTCGGAAGAAAGCATTGTAGCTTCTCAGTTTCAGTTTTCTTTTATTCACTCAAGCCATTACAAAATATTTTGGCGATATATAGGCGATGCAGCCTCTTTGCGATAAGCCTAATCAATGATCTTATTATTTAATCAAATGCTAACAAAGCAAAATACAAAACCGTTTAAATCGCATGAATAGTTCACGATCGTGCAAATTTGATCCTTCGCTACGGTAATCAGCATCACCATTGAGAAAATAGATCATTAAATTGTAATTCAGTGCAACAATCGTCTCCAATAATGATATCAACCGAGCAAATAACATGTCACCGCGAGCGATAAATGTGAAGTATTCCTGATTGTATGAAAAGTGACAAACACTCCAACCAAGTGCCGAGAAGATCAGCGCATCATCCATCCATCTGGCAGAAAGATTTTAAGAAACCAAACCGAGATTTTTAACACGGCATTCTGTCATTAGAGATCGTAGCGGTACCTGAGCATATTGACCTTTGAACCGCGATCTGTCGTTAACCACCCAAGTAATGCAACACACCACGCTTGACCCTAAATCGATCATTCCTTGTCAACGAAGCTGCCGGTCTTTGAGCGTGATTCTCGTTGACAACTATGTCACTGGCATTATAATTAAAGTACTATTGACCAAATCATTGGCGCTGTCACGTGACAGCATCGTAGTCCTTAGACCATTATAGTAATCAGAATTGGAGCTGCATTTCAGTGGACCACAAACAGCACCAGCCTTTGGCTAGGAACGATAGATGCCATCTTTAGCAAACCACGAAATCATGATAATGCAGTTTACTGGGCCGTTACTGGAGCACTGCAGTGCTAATACGGCCCGGAATTGAGGATTCTGGTTTCTTAGTCAATCATATGACGTCATAATTATTTCATAACCAATTACGTCGTGACTGACGTAGCTAGGTTAGTCACGAACGCTTAATTGATGGCGGACTAAGCGTTGTTGTACGAATTGTGTGTCTTTACTATTTAATAAACATGTTTTAATATTTTGAAAAGATATGTTTATGGCAGCAACAGCACCCAGTTAGAATAGTTTCAATATATTCAACAGTTTACCTGTATGGTTTTCTGGAAACTAATAGGCAGGGAGTTCAGGGATTGATCAATCCCAACACTGGCGAAGTGTTGGTGGGGCTTAGCTAAAGATGATAGCTAAGCTTGGAACCCTCCATTATTCCAGTTACCCAGTAGCACGTGTTATATCAGAGAAGTTGTCTTTGCAAGCCAAACCACATACCGATGTACTTACATGCATTACAATTCAGTTACCAAAATTAATCTCATTTATCTGTGATGGAGGGCGCCAAGATGGCGGATCGCTAGCCAACGGATGAATCCGATATGTTCATTAAGTATGTGAAATCATTATCAATTGAGTCAGATGTAGGCTGATGTCACAATCATAATTTACAAAAGATACAAGGTCACGAACCTGGAATAGTTCCTCCGTTGTATGAATTGTATGTTTTTACCATTTAATAAACATTCTGTTTAATATTTTGAAAGTAATTTAACTGGGCACCTTTGCTGCTATAGGCACCAACATCCCCCAGTCAACTTAGTTTCAAAATATTCAACACGCTAACTGCATAATTACCATAAAATTGAGATTCTGGGCAATTCAGAACTTAAAGCATATAAATCAATGCCGACGCACGCAAAGCATGGACGGAGGTTAGCTGGAAATGGGTGGGGCTTAGATAAAAGGGAATTCATCCCATATAACGCGCTAGAGATGTGACAAAGGTGTAAGAATTGACAACACAAATTGTCGAAATGGAATAGAAATTATAAATATAACATTTGAAATCTAAAATATATCGCGCACACAAAGGTATCTTTAAGGTCGTATCGATTTATTTTTTGTTTTACAACCCCTCCTAAGAGAAAAGCCCATTTGATGGCCATGAGAAGACTAAATTTGAAAATTTATCCCCGGAATGGCTGGCTCGTTTACGGATCAACTATTCCAGCGGTACGTTTTCAAAAATGCTCTTCTCTTGGCTTGCAAACGGGCACTCACTGAGAAAACGTTTTGGATTTTCAGGATCAATCTTGACAATTAACATGGTGAAAGGATTAAAGGTGTAATAACTTAAAACTTCTAGGCTTGACATCGTGCATTGTTTCTAACTTTTCCCCATCTCCGATCGTGTGTTTTCTGGTGGAAATTTCCGTAAAACAAAACATTAAATTGGTCTGGCGTAAGTAAGAAATCGGTTGGAACTCACTACAGCTAGTTTTAAATTAAATGACAATGAATTCGAGATACATTAAGCATACAATAAAATAATAACAATTTTGTGTTAATCCATTCTGCTACAATCTGAAGGCAACAAACACATCCCATATACTGTATCGATTATTTATATTTCAAACACACGCGCCAGTCGCGTGCCTCTAATTATAGATGACTGTCTATTAAGCTATTATCAATTTACAGACTTCAATCCTTGCACATGCCACGCCCTTAAACAAGATGGCAAATTAGTCAATTCAATTGATCAAATAAAGGCCCCAGTAATTAGCTCGGCGGGCCACCATCTTGGTCCGTGTCATTAGCAATCTGTCACGCTGGCTTGTTACAAATTAACTTAAGTCTGGTCCTCACAGCCTAGGCATCTCCACAAACACGGCTAACGCGATTCTTATCTTAACGCTTCGATCCTGACAGGCAATAACAACAGATTCTTTCCGATGCAGGGAATATTTTGATGAATATTTTGAAACAAATTTGACTGAGAACTGTTATGGCCACAACATCTACAAGTCAAATTAGTTTCGGGAAGCCTTGAAATTGAGAAAATTAGTTTAAATATTTAAAGTGATAATATTGCAAGATTTTAATGATATAAACTCTTTAATGGCTTGATTTTGTTAAGAAAATCTAAAATATTTCCTTATTTAGTGTACATGTGTAGCACAAGAGAATAATATTTTTAAAGATTTACCACTGGAGTGACAGGCTCGGTTTTCGTACGCATCACATGCATATTACTATATCTATGTTGTCCTATTTTGCAAAAGTAATAGAGGAATAAAGCTTGAGCCATGTACGCCCCCAATCTCGAGCTAAGTTCCACCAACACTTCGCCCATTATGGGATCGACCGATCCATGAACTCCCTGACTATCAATTTCCAGAAAACTATACAGGTAAGCTGTTGGGTATTTTGAAACTAAGTTGACTGGGTGATGTTTCTGCCAACAGCGGCCAGTCAAATTAGTTTCAAAATATACAAGAGAATGTTTATTAAATAGTAAAGACATACAATTCGTACAACAACGCTTAGTCCGTCACCAATGGCCCTTTAAAGTTTTCCTATGCACCGCCCATTTCTATCTAACCTCCATCCACACCTCACTCGTTTTGAGATCGATCGATCTCTGACCTTCCTGACTATCAATTTCCAGAAAACTATACAGGTAAGCTGTTGAATATTTAGAAACTAATTTGACTGGGTGTTATTGCTGCCCATGGCAGCAAGAGCGCACAGTCAAATTAGTTTCAAATTATTCACCAGCATGTTTCTTAAATAGCAAAAACATACAATTCGTACAACGTGTCGGACTATTAAGCGTTAAAGGATAACTAATCTCATCTCTTGATAGCTATTCAGGTGATCTAATATGCCACTCATAAACTATGCCCGTAGCTTTAAGCTTTTTATCATGCAGATAAAGAAAGATATTCAGGCTTGAGTAGCTAAATGTTGGTACATTTCTTCCCCCTATGATGGCTGCCATAATTTACTTTTCAACCAATCGGAAATTTTTTAATGTGTCTGCCTCTGTATATGCGCTCAGTCATAGAGGTGCCATCTATAGTTTGACGATGTAGTGTAAAAGCCACCATAGAGGTTGTTGAATATTTTGAAACTAATTTGACTGGAAGTTGTTGCTACCGACTTCCAGTCAAATTATTTACAACATATTCAACAAGATGAGTATTATATAATAAATACTGTAATGCTTTGGCACTTACATGACATCACAAACTATCGCTTGAGGAGACAAAATGGCGGCGATCAATGTTCAACATTTAGCAATATAACAAAGCAGATAATTCTGATACAGATAAGGGAATGTGACAGGATATCAATAATATGGAATCTATAAGCCATACTCTATCGGTACAATACAACATTTGAGACGAGATTAGCATCGCTTTAAAGACGGGCATAATCGAATAATTCATGACGCCATGATTATGACGTCAGCATACACCTCGCATAGTTGACTAGGACGTCATATGATGATGATGATGACGCCCGCCGTCGCCGCCACCGCCGTCGGCGCCGCCGGCGACGACGACAACGACGACGACGATGATGATGAAAGTTTGTCCAAATGTCTGACAGAACCAATCTTTTCAAGATCAGCAAATTTATTACTTCCATAATCATTCATCTTTCGCAGAATATTGTATTCCTAAATAAAAGCTACTAAAACAGATTAATCGATCTTTCTAGACCTAATCGAACGTTAACAGAGATCCGCGGTTACCTGCCCGTTAGAGACGGGCTACATAGAGCTCACGCGCGTTTGTCTTCTTTAGGGAAATCGTTATTTCTACATTTCCGTGTTCGCTAGCCAGTCGCAATCAACAAATCATCATAAATATTGCTGATCAAAAACAATTTGTGCTGTTTAGATTAATATACATTCACAGTGTGTGCTGGGTGCGGGTGTGGTTTGATTACTATGGCTATATCGAAAGAAAATGTAGTGCTGTAGTTATAATGTAGAACAGCTTAACCACCCCCCACCCTCCCCAACCCCACCCTCTCACACTCTCTCTCTCTCTCTCTCTCTCTCTCTCCGGGCCCCAGTAAGCTGAATCCAATCGACGTGAAGCGTAAGTCTTTGAAAAGGAAAGACAAAAGGCCAGAATACTTTACGATTTAATAAATATTTTGAAACTAATTTGACTGGGTACTGTTGCTGCCTATGGCAACAAGAGCGCCCAGTCAAATTAGTTTCAATTTATTCAACAGCATGTTTCTTAAATAGCAAAAACATCCAATTCGTACAACAATGTCTGACTATTAAGCGTTAAAGACGGACATAATCGAATCATTCATGACGCCATGTTTATGACGTCAGCATACACGTCGCGTAATTGATTATGACGTCATATGATTGAGTGAGGAAATGGATTCATGAATTAAGCGTTCGTGAAGAATTTATCTACGGCATTCATTCCGTCATTGATTAAAACGTCTTCCTACACGTCACGTAGTTTGATTCTGACGTCATATGATTAGTGGATAAACTAGAAAAATCCATCTAGGTACTGCAGGCATGTAGTCATAGCTCCACAAAACATGCGGTTAATAATACCTGAATGAACATACGAACGTACGCGCGGTCATGCGGTCATATAGAAATTTACAATTTAATTACGTTGTGTCGAGTCTTGAGTTCGTGAGATTCCTTTCCTATATGATCAAAAGAATGAATAAAACGGAATGCAATTGAGAGTGCAGAAACATGAGAGAATACTTTAAAATGTATTATCTACGTAAGTGGACAACAGAGATCAACTCATGAAAGATGTCTGTATCCACACAGTTCTGACTTTAAAAAAGAAAAGTAACTTCTTCCTAATATGTATTTGCTTGAAAAAAATATCATACCTGCTGAATCGATCAACACTTATAGCAAACGCATAAATGTCAACTTGTATTCGAGAACGGGGCTTTGAGTAAACAGTTGATATGCCAATCGGCCTCTATACATTTCTGTTTCATTATCTAAAATTAATTATGGGTTCAATTAAAACAGAATTACGAGGGTAGATGGTGTTCTATTTGAAAACGATGTTATAGAAAGCTGTTGCTGTCGTAGACGGTAATAGCTTTCGACAACATTATTCACAAATAGAATGCGTATCTTCACTGAAATAACTCAACTCTTAAGTAATGTGGAACTTTGTGACGCCGAGATGGAATGGTTACAGTAAACACAGTAGAGCCCAGGAATAAGTGAAGATGTTTCCAAAACAGAAACATGTATGTTAGTAAGAAATGTTCTGTTGAATAATTTGACCATTATTGGATTGAAAGACATTGCTTCTTTAGGCAGCAATTTCTTCCAATCCAAATATGTTCAAAATACGCAACATTACGTTTTATTATGCTTTGGCAATATTTTAAGTTCTACCTGAGCTGTACTTTACTAGAATAGCTTACAGGAAGGCATGTCATCTGCCCGTGTCAGTTATGCCCACCTGGAAAACAGATTGTTTAGAAAATACAGCTCTAATTATCACCTTTACTGCTGCAGACAGATTTAGAGATTTCTCAAGTGGAAGGCTGATTGATGTCACTGACAGGCATCTAATTTGTTGATTCGTTAACTTGTCTTAATATTTTCAAAATTGTTTGGTGGACGGACTATTATTATTGTTAACAACATTCAGAATTCGACAGTTTTCCAATTATTAAAATGTAGTACAGGAAAACAATGTAGGTTCCTGTCCTCTCCGAAGTATAACATCTCAATGCAATCCAGATTCAGCTTCAGTTTTCTTTTACACTCAGGTCATCCTTGCGATGGCATATGACGGATTTTTGTTTAATTAATACATTATGGCGGTAGTTAGTGCAGAAATAGAAAATATATATACATACAATATACAATATTAAAATACAGTCTAGTCTGAATACGGGGGGGGGCGTAGTAGTAGTAGTAGTGGTAGTAGTAGTAGTAGTAGTAGTAGCAGTAGCAGCAGCAGCAGCAGTAGCAGTAGCAGTAGCAGTAGCAGTAGCAGTAGCAGTAGCAGTAGCAGTAGCAGTAGCAGTAGCAGTAGCAGTAGCAGCCGACGTCGTGCCGTATGATAAGACTTCCATCTATGTGAATTAACAGTAGTCGTTGCTATCGCTGTGGTATCGGCGGTGGTAGCGTTAGTTGTTGTGTTGGTGAGTAACATTTGTGTATTTTATGTGTATGGTAAAGGATCGAAACCGAGAAGTGTTGGTCGTAGTAATAATAGTATCATTGATAAGATTTTTTTCTTTCTCTTGGACAGTAATAGAAATTTGCAGAGTTTGGTGAGAACGGGCCTGTTACATATTGAGAATAGTCCACGCGTACTTTCTTCATTGTTTTATATTGAATAGTATAGTGGAATGTATTTCTCTCGTTCTATGGTATAGCGTTTACAATTAAACAGAAAATGATTCACATCCTCAACTTCATTACATCTGTGACAAAGCCGCTCATTTCTATCTATGCCAATCCATATTTGCGTTTCTAGGGCTAGTCGGTGTTTGAGTGTTCGAAAATGCAGAATCGTTAATGATTCCCGGGTGTATGGGGTGGGATGTCAACGCTGGTAATATATGAAAATTAGACTCTAGCTTAGAACACATTTTCGCCACTGTTTATGTGTTTGTCTCTGAATCTGTGGGTTTGCATGTCGAAGGAGTCTCCCAAAGTTCTACTAGGTGTTGGGAGAGTCTTTACCAAGCTTGAGGGTTTGGGTTGTGTGTGTGTGTGTGTGTGTGTGTGTGTGTGTGTGTGTGTGTGTGTGTGTGTGTGTGTGTGTGTGTGTGTGTGTGTGTGTGTTTGTGTGTGTGTGTGTGTGTGTGTGTGTGTGTGTGTGTGTGTGTGTGTGTGTGTGTGTGTGTGTGTGTGTGTGTGTGTGTGTGTGTGGGAGGGGGTGTAGGGGGATGGGTGGGGGAGGCGCTACGAAGGGACTGCTAATTCTCCGGAATAGGCATGTAACTAATACTTATTATCAAGTTCACGTTCAAGTTCAGGTCAAATTCAACTGGGCACGTTCTAACCTACAGCCCACCCCATTCCATTCTCGCCAACCCATGAAACTTGATGTTTAGCGATGAATACCAGTTTCTGCTACACAACCAAACATGCGCGCATATATGACGAAAATGTAGAGTATATATAAACAGCGGGAAAAGGAAATAAATTTAAGGAACGAATCTGTGAATATCTGATAGGTTATGCAAACACTGGCCACATGCCGATTCCGAACTAAGAACATTTATTCATATGTTAAGAATGAAAATTTGCTCGTCGAGTCCTGTTTATTTATCACCGCCGGGTGTGAGAGAAGGTGAAAATAAACAGCACGAGAAGAGGACTCGTGCATGGTTATTCCGGTGAAAAAGCAACCATGACGAACCGGTTCTGTTTACTCGACAGGAAAGCACACCGCGACTCCACCTTTCAAGGAGGTACATTTGTGTGTAATCAAGTACTTAACAATATGTTTTCAATATGCCATTTCAACCTAATAATTGTTTGGATATCTCTATACCTACATCAAACGAGTATCTAGTACTTCAGATTGAAATAGGACTCGATTCTAACAACATTAATAGGAATTGGAGAATCACAGTTTTCGATTCCTTCGATTCCGCGTGTAGATGATAACATCCAGAGCAGCATGACTATAATACACACTTACTAACCGTATTGATGGCCAGCGATAGATGTGACTGCGTGTACATCATAATTTTCTTGCGTTAACCTACAGCAAACTGTACAAAATATGTATGTTTATATAATTTTTACCAAAATGGCCCATTACTGTGCACAGTCAGCTAATATAACTCGACGCTACACAATATAATACATTGAAACGTAATGTAATACAACGCCACCTCGGTTGATACTCTATTACAACTTCACTTATTACAATACAAAGTCACCTAGGTTAATATAACACAACGCCACCTAATGGACCTTCCAGTTTTAGCTATGTCCCACCCATCTCTAGCTAAGCTCCACCTACACCTCGCTGGTGTTGGGATCGTTCGATCCCTGAACTCCATGACTACCAATATCCAGAAAACTATACAGGTAAGCTGTTAAATATTTTGAAATTTTCCCAAAATATTTAACAGCATTATTATTAAATGGCAAAAACCGATGATACAATCCGTACAATGTGTCTGACTATTAAACGTTAAATAGGGACTAAATCGGGTCATTCATTCCATAATTAATTATGACGTCATCCTACACGTCACGTAATTGGTTATGATGTCTTATCATTCTTATGATAGATGGATATATTGGAAAGGTCCATTATACGTTCGCGACGCACTTATCTACGTCATCCATGGCGTGATCATACACGCCATGCAGTTGATTATGACGTCATATGATGATGGATAAACTGGAGAGGTCCATTATATAGAGTCACCTAGCATAATATAAAATGCCATCTAAAGACAGCGTAACTTAATAGAGACCACTCCATTGTTATGCTATTATATTATTATTGATATTCGACAAGTGTTCGCATATAAACTTCTTTAACGAGGACGTGCTGAAGCACATGTATGTTACGCAAGTTTATATGCGTTAATAAACACGATGTTGAATATTTAGAAACTAATTTGACTGAGCGCTGTTGCTGCCATAGGCAGCAACAACACACAGTCAAATTTGTTTCTAAATATTTAACAGCTTACCTGCATGGTTATCTGTAAAATGATAGTCAGGGAGTTCCTGCGATCGATCGATCGATCCCAACACGAGCGAGGTGTGAGTGGAGCTTAGCTAGAGATGGGGGGGGGGCATAGCTAAAACTGGAAAGGTCCATTGCAAGTAATAAATTTGCAGTTTGCAGAAATTTAATTTTGTATCGACTCTCTACAGTGAGATGGTTTCTCTCGTCTATACCTCGCCGCATCTCTGTCATCCGTGTAGTAGCAGTCCAGGATTTACATTGGGCCTGCCATTAGAGATGGAGGAGGTAGACGACGTAGATTTCATAGACGAGAAAAAGAGGCATCTCGATGATCTTCTCAGAGCAGCTCCAGGCAGGGAATGTCTTCATGAATGTAGCCAAGAACAACAGGCCCACCCCGCTGCGTGACCATGAGATATATATCCTCAGATCACTGAGGTGCATCTCTTCTGACATTGCTGCGTGTTCCATCACAGGAATAATTGCCACGGATCACGTATCCCTATGACAAAAAGTGTGCGACGACGACGACGACGACGACGACGACGACGACGACGACGACGACGACGACGACGACGACGACGATGAAAGTCTGCCCAACTCTCTGACAGAACCAATCTTTCCAAAATCAGCAAATTTATTACTTCCATAATCATTCATCTTTCCCAGAATATTGTATTCGTCAATAAAAGCCACTAAAACAGATTAATCGATCTTTCAAGACGCATTCGAACGTGACAGAGCTCCGCGGGTGCCGGCCCGTTAGAGACGGGTTACATCGAGCTCATGTGCGTTTGTCTTCTTTAGGGAAATCGTTATTTCTACATTTCCGTATTCGTTAGGAAGTCGCAATCAACAAATCATCATAGATATTGCTGATCAAAAACAATTTGTGCTGGGTAGATTAATATATATTCACAGTGTGTGGTGGGTGCGAGTGTGGTTTGATTACTATGGTTATATCCAAAGAGAAAAGTTGTACTGTAGTTATAATATAGATCAGCTTCACCTCATTCTCCTATCACCACCACCCACCCCACCCTTCTTCTCCCCCTCCCTCTCTCTCTCTCTCTCTCTCTCTCTTTCTCTCTCGCTCTCTCTCTCCCTCGCGCGCTCTCTCTCTCTCCCTCCCTCCCTCCCTCTCTCTCTCTCTCTCTCTCGCGCTCTCTCTCTCTCTCTCTCTCCCTCTCTCTCTCTCTCTCTCTCTCTCTCTCTCTCTCTCTCTCTCTCTCTCTCTCTCTCCGGGCTCCCAGTAAGCTGAATCCAATCGACGTGACGCATCTATGAAAACCAACAAAAGACGAAATGCCAGAATACTTTACGATTTAATTAATATTTTGAAACTAATTTGACTGGAAGTTGTTGCTGCCTATGGCAGTAACAGATTCCTGTCAAATTAGTTTCGAAAGTATTCACCAACTTACCCGTATAGTGAGATTAAAATTAGGATTCTGGGAATTCATGGTTTGAAGGGTTAGACTTGCGCAGTGATTTGACCGAGAGTCACTGTTGCGTTCAGAAGCAATGACTTTCAGTCTAAAATTTCTAACTCCTGTCAAAATATTTATCATTAGTTAATAACGATTCCATGAAAAAATATAATCTATGCAAACTAAGTTTATACCATGCAGGTATATAGAAAGAAATTTGTAGTATTGGACAAGTTGGTAAATTGCCGCATCGGCGAGCAGCCGTGGTGCCTGGTATTCCATAGCAAACCTGTAATCGGTTATTGGTAAAACTCCGATGACAAGATTTGCCACTTTCGGCTGAATAAGCAGACCCCGGAACAAAGAATGGAATTTAATTGATTTTAATAACGATTTATCACCCACAATATTTTACAGACTCGCTACTTGTGCAAACGACTGTTAAATGGCCATTTTATTTGGATATTTTTTTATACCAATGTAGGTAATTGTTCAAAATTTGGCTAAACGAAGATCGATGCCATATAAGAACAACGCACAGTACATAGAGAGGCCTACGTGAAAACCCAATGCATTGGCCCTGTCTGCCCGCCTGCCTGCCTGCCTGCCTGCCTGCCTGCCTGCCTGCCTGCCTGCCTGCCTGCCTGCCTGCCTGCCTGCCTGCCTGCCTGCCTGCCTGCCTGCCTGCCTGCCTCACCTCGGAAACTGCTTTTACGGTATGGCTCAAACTTTAATTCATGAAAGGCGTGTCCATGCACCATAATTTCACAACGTTGGGCGTGATAAAACATCCGGAAAACCCTGGAAAGTTCGAAAACTTTCTGGAAGGTGGCAAAAGTTGGAGTGCGAGTGTCATACAAGTACTATGTTATCGGAAGACAGGACTTTGGCAGAACTGCATCGAGACGTAGGCACTCTTGGTCTATCTGAAAGTGTGCTTCCTTCTCTCACAGACCACATACGTATGTTGCCAGGCTATATCGGCGCGGCGTATGTATTTAACCCTTTCATGACGAAGCAATGGTCTTGAGGAATGTCCATTTGCAAGCCAGAAGAAAACTATTTTTTGAAAATTTACCACTGAAACGATTGGCTCGATAATCGAGCCAGTCATTCCAGTTGAAATTATTTAAAAACTACTTCCCTCTTGGCCTACAAATGAACATTAAAAAAGTAAATATCTTTATTTTCTTAACCAAAGTTGCTCGCGAAATGGTTACATATGCCCGAAAAGAATTACATAGACCCTACAATTTCATTGATCAATTTCCCTTTACATAAAACCTTCATAATCTCCGCTCTGACACGGGCACATCTTTTCCAATTGACCTTTCCAGTTTATCTATCCATCATAAGACAACATAAGCAAGTACTTGACATGTAGGATGACGTCATAATCAATGGCGCCATGAATGACGTAGATAAGTACGTTACGAGCCCTTAATTAAACTTGGGGTTGTTGTACGAATTGTATGTCGTTACTATTTAATAAACATGCTGTTGAATATCTTGAAACTAATTAGTTTCAAACCATTGAACAGCTTACCTGTATAGCTTTATGGAAATTGATAGTCAGAGAGTTCAAGGATCGATCGATCCCAACACGAGCGAGGTGTGGCTGAAGCTTAGCTAGAAATGGGCGGGGCATGGCTAAAACTGGAAAAGGCCCATTGTATAACAGTGCTAAATACTCCCAACTATAAACGGTCTTATATAGTAAATATTGCTGCCCCTACATATACACCCACTGCTACCATCCCGTACATATACTCATAACCACCATTACACATACCCACCAATACACACATAGCTATTTAAAACGGTCTGAAACCCACACACTCATAGCCACCCTACAACTTTCGCTACCCTACCCATGTACCCATTGTTCTTACCCATACACCCATATCCAACTTTACGATATCATGCCATATCGATCTGTACTCTGCACACACATTGCTAGCCAATGTTATCTGAATACACATTGTACCAACACCCATATTTATCCCTATCGATACACCCATAGCCCCACCCCTACCCATACCCCATGCCATGCCATACCATACAAGCCACCGTTGCTGCACATATCAATACCGACACGACTGCATTAGCCTAACCTACTAGCATTGCCTATCCTAAAGACTTACTAATATAGCCTGCTAGCCTAGCCTGCTAGACTAGCCTGCTAGCCTAGCCTACTAGCATAGCCTACTAGCATAGCCTACTAGCATAGCCTACTAGCATGGCCTACTAGCATAGCTTAGCCTACTGGACTACTATAATTTAGTCTACCTACATAGCCTACTAACCTAGGCTGCCTAACCTACTGGCTGGCTTATGATACTAGTCTGCCGCGCCCTACTGGCCCACCTACTAGGGTAATTAAGCTACAGGTCTAACATTCTAGTTTACTAACCTAGCATACTAGTCTAGTCTACTAGGCTAATCTACTTATTTGCTAGTCTAGCAGATTAGCCTACTGGCCAATTCTATAAGCTTGGCGGTCTGGCATACTACTTCCTAGCCTTATGGATTCACATATTGGCCTCTCATACTAGTATAGCCTCATAGCCTTGCCTAATACACTAGTTGCCTCGCATACGAGCATAGCCTAGCATAATAGGTTACTTACTAGCCTAACCTACTAGCCAAATAACCTACTAGCGTGCTAGCATTTTGGATAGCCTCCACTTACTAACCTAGCTTACTGGTCCTACCTACTAATCTACTAGCCTAGCCATCTACTGGCACTATCGCCTAGCCTATGGACCTAGCATGCTGATCTAATGTACTCGCATCTCCTGGCCTACTGGTCTACACAGTAGCATAACTTAGTGTTCTAACATACACTCACACTCTCCTAGCATAGTAGCTCGGTCTTGCCTACTCGCCTATTGTACTAATAGCCTAGTCTATATGCTTAGTCTACTAGCTTCGTCTGACCTACTGGTCTAGCATACCAGCTTGGCCGTACCTACTGGGCTAGCGTACTACCCTGGTCTATCACACTAGCTTGTCTTAGCCTCCTAGCTTACTAATCTAGCATAGTAGCTTGGCCTAGCATATCATCCACTCAGCACACCCGGCACCATGCCACACCACCAAGCACGACCACACCCTACCGCCTGGCCCTGTGATAAGCTTCCCCGTACTCTGTGTAGGTATGCTCGGAGTACGTGAGTAGAAAGGTATTACGGTGACTGCATGGAATAGGTGCATACGTATGTGGGTGATGATAGAATGGATGATTGGTTATGTATTATGTGTGGCTGAATGGTAATATGACTGGATGTATGGATGGGTACGTTACTAGGATGTGCGTGCGTGCGTACGTACGTGTGTGCGTGTATGCCTGTGTGCGTGTGTGTGCATGTGTACATGCGTGGGCACGTGCATGTGCGTGCGTGCGAGTTAGGGTACTTGGTGGTGGTGGGTACTTGGGGTGGGTGGCATGGCACCTATAAGTGTTTGTTATATAATTAAGTATTTGGGTGGCATGGGTATGCACTTACATCCTAACGTTGGTATGGAAGCGGTTTTGTATTGGATATGGTGTAGACCTAGCCTCATGGGTAGAAATGTACTGAGGTAATATTTGCGTCATTGCTGGATATATGTAACATTTTAATATGCCGATAAGCTTAGCAAAGGTTTACTCATATATCTATGTGTGTATGGCTATGTTGTTATAGTGTATTGGAAGGAATAACTTTGCGTGTATGGAACGGACATCTATTTATATGGGGGTAGTTGTAGCTATAGGGATAAGAATTACTCTTAGCTATGAGGTAGGTTAGCCATGATGGTAATGGTATTGGTAGCATTTGTGCTATGGGTAACTATTGGTGTAGGGGTATGGTTAGGGTCTCTACTCTACCATATCCTCACATCTACTACTATCACACCATAGCAGCCCTTTCCCAGTACTACTATTACCCACACAACTATCCAAGCCGTAGACACATGTGTATCTATCAATACCTGTAGCCCAATAACTAGCATACCCCCATCACAACCTGACACAATAGCTACCCGTACACCATACCTTCTTCGAGCGTATAGCTACTATATATGCCAACATAGATAACCATACCAGTAACTTACACTACCCTCATACTACCCTGCCCAAATGCTAATCATGCTATATCGTACAGATACGCCTATCCCAATAGCTATCATAATTACCAGAAACCCATAGTTTCATCTATCCTACCAGATAGCTACCACTACCACCACATAACAACCCTTCCCCATAGCTACTCCTATTACATAGCTAAGCGTATAGAGACGCATGCTGGTATCACCATATTTGCCCTAACTATAGCTACCTGACCCATGGTTCGCCATATTCCATAGCTACCCAACCATATGGCTACCCTTAACTATACCAACATTCGGACAGTAGACTAGTCAAATGAGATATGTCAACAGGCTGGTCAGTTGCCAGTCCGGTAGGCTAGCTGGCTAGTAGACTTGGAATAGCAGCCTAAGTTAGTAGGCTATGCTAGTATTCTAGGCTGGTCGAGTAAGCTAGTTGGCCAGCCTAGTTGAAAAGTAGGATAGTAGAGAATGGTAGTAGACAAGGCCAGTAGATATACCAACAGGCTGTGCCAGTAGGCCAGATTGTGTTACTATGCAAGGAGGGTAGCATTGTATGTTAGACCAGTAGGTTAGGCTAAGGGATATGCTAGTACGACAGAATATTAAAGTGGCCAGCCAGTAACATATCAGGCTATGGTATTAGGTTAGCTCAGTAGGCTAGATCAGTAGAATAGGTTAATAGCCTCGGCCCGGATAGTAGGCACGGCCACTAGGTCAGGCCTAGCTACTAGGATAGCCCAGTAGACTAATATAATAGACCTGTATGTTTTGCTAGTGGGCCAGACTAGTAGATTAGTAGGTCAAGCAAATAGTTTTGTGGGTTATGCCAATAGATTATTCTCCTAGGTTAGGCGAGTAGACTATATTATGTCCGGACTGTGGGTATGGATATCATCAGTGGTACGACCGATCAGACATAAACTGTAAACATCTTTATTTGGCATAACAAAGCCGAAGGTCCCTCCATTAGGAGCATCGTCATTACCATCTAAGTTAAAGGTATATAACACTACAGCTTGTAGGTTAGACTTCTGGGAAATACCAGTATGGTAGTAGGCCAATCCAGTAGGTTAATTTGCTCGTATAATCCAGTAGCCAAGGCTATGTTATTAGGTTCGGCCAGTAGGTTATACCAGTTGGCGAGTAGATTCTGCCAGTAAGATAAGTTAGTAAGTTAGTTGGTTAGAGTAGGCATATGAATAAGCTTGCATCCGACGTTAGCAGACTAGGCTCGTAGACTAGGCCAGTAGGTTAACTCAGTAGCTTAAGTTAGTCTGGCAGGCTAAGCAAGTATGCTAGTATATAATTCCATTCGTTTAGTTGGATAGGGTAGCAGGCTAGGCTGGTATGATAGACTGGAAGCGGTTTAGGCCGGTAGGATTTTAGCTTAGGCCAGTAGGTTATGTTTGTAGAATAGGATAGGATCACAGGACCAGTAAGTTAGTAGATTAGCCTAGTATGCTAGACTAGTACGCTATGTCAGTAGGCCAGGCTATGCAGACAGGTTATGGTAGGCTATGACGTCAGCTAGTGGGATAGGTTACGCTAAAATAGTAGGATATGATATGCTAGCAGGCTATGCCCATAGGCTATACTAGCAGGCTATACTATTAGGCCAACCAAGTAGCCTAGGCTATTAGGCCGTTAGGGTAGGCTAGGCTAAGATAGTGGTGGGGGTAATGCTATGGGTATCGGCGGTGTATTGTTATTGTATAGTAGTGACGATTGTATGGTACATGTGGCTATGGGGATGTATGTGTGGTTATAACCAAAGGTACAGTATGCTGGTCGGTGTATTGGTAGAGTAGCAATTCATGTATATGTAGGGCATAACTATTGGTAGGGGTAACAATATGTGTATATTGCTCTAGATAGCTATTGGCAGGATAGCTATGTGTGTATAGGTGCAGTAGTTATGGGTGTTCTGGTAGCATTTCAAAATATAGGCATCATACATGCTCATATATGGTCATACAAAACATAGTGACTTAGGTTGTGGCAAAAGCTCCCAGATATCAGTCCTGCCCTCACATTTACCACCATGCCCTTACAGCCAGACCATCCATAGTTAATCTAGGACGATAGGGCATCTTTGCTGTCGCGGGAACTGGTAATTTTATTGATAAATAATTGTGAAAGTATGCATAGTAAAATTGCCTCTATATTGTTCCATTTTAGCACCTTCTATAAATTTTTCATTATGCAATTATTCTTATTTTGGCCAAAACTGAGAGAAAATTGGATATGCCAATATTGAAATGCAGTGACAATTCAACGAAGCTAAAATTCTCAAATCTAATTCTAATGGCTGATAGGTATGTTAGTACGCGTGTACAGTGTACAGACAATCAGTTTGGAGTATATGTTGACCATTAACACGGTATGCATTGTGACCCATATACACATCAGCAATAAGCAATAACATTGCATTTTTTTTTTCAAGAAGAAAGTAAATGCTTCTCCATTTGTTTCAGAAACAGAAGTCGTCATCGACCTTGCATCAGCAATGCTTGTTTCAGAAACAGAAGTCGTCATCGACCTTGCATCAGCAATGCTTGTTTCAGAAACAGAAGTCGTCATCGACCTTGCATCAGCAATGCTTGTTTCAGAAACAGAAGTCGTCATCGACCTTGCATCAGCAATGCTTGTTTCAGAAACAGAAGTCGTCATCAACCTTGCATCAGCAATGCTTGTTTCAGAAACAGAAGTCGTCATCGACCTTGCATCAGCAATGCTTGTTTCAGAAACAGAAGTCGTCATCAACCTTGCATCAGCAATGCTTGTTTCAGAAACAGAAGTCGTCATCGACCTTGCATCAGCAATGCTTGTTTCAGAAACAGAAGTCGTCATCAACCTTGCATCAGCAATGCTTGTTTCAGAAACAGAAGTCGTCATCGACCTTGCATCAGCAATGCTTGTTTCAGAAACAGAAGTCGTCATCAACCTTGCATCAGCAATGCTTGTTTCAGAAACAGAAGTCGTCATCGACCTTGCATCAGCAATGCTTGTTTCAGAAACAGAAGTCGTCATCAACCTTGCATCAGCAATGCTTGTTTCAGAAACAGAAGTCGTCATCGACCTTGCATCAGCAATGCTTGTTTCAGAAACAGAAGTCGTCATCAACCTTGCATCAGCAATGCTTGTTTCAGAAACAGAAGTCGTCATCGACCTTGCATCAGCAATGCTTGTTTCAGAAACAGAAGTCGTCATCAACCTTGCATCAGCAATGCTTGTTTCAGAAACAGAAGTCGTCATCGACCTTGCATCAGCAATGCTTGTTTCAGAAACAGAAGTCGTCATCAACCTTGCATCAGCAATGCTTGTTTCAGAAACAGAAGTCGTCATCAACCTTGCATCAGCAATGCTTGTTTCAGAAACAGAAGTCGTCATCGACCTTGCATCAGCAATGCTTGTTTCAGAAACAGAAGTCGTCATCAACCTTGCATCAGCAATGTTTGTTTCAGAAACAGAAGTCGTCATCAACCTTGCATCAGCAATGCTTGTTTCAGAAACAGAAGTCGTCATCAACCTTGCATCAGCAATGCTTGTTTCAGAAACAGAAGTCGTCATCAACCTTGCATCAGCAATGCTTGTTTCAGAAACAGAAGTCGTCATCGACCTTGCATCAGCAATGCTTGTTTCAGAAACAGAAGTCGTCATCAACCTTGCATCAGCAATGCTTGTTTCAGAAACAGAAGTCGTCATCAACCTTGCATCAGCAATGCTTGTTTCAGAAACAGAAGTCGTCATCGACCTTGCATCAGCAATGCTTGTTTCAGAAACAGAAGTCGTCATCAACCTTGCATCAGCAATGCTTGTTTCAGAAACAGAAGTCGTCATCAACCTTGCATCAGCAATGCTTGTTTCAGAAACAGAAGTCGTCAGCAACCTTGCATCAGCAATGCTTGTTTCGGAAACAGAAGTCGTCATCGACCTTGCATCAGCAATGCTTGTTTCAGAAACAGAAGTCGTCATCAACCTTGCATCAGCAATGCTTGTTTCAGAAACAGAAGTCGTCATCAACCTTGCATCAGCAATGCTTGTTTCAGAAACATAAGTAGTCATCAACCTTGCATCAGCAATGCTTGTTTCAGAAACAGAAGTCGTCATCAACCTTGCATCAGCAATGCTTGTTTCAGAAACAGAAGTCGTCATCAACCTTGCATCAGCAATGCTTGTTTCAGAAACAGAAGTCGTCATCGACCTTGCATCAGCAATGCTTGTTTCAGAAACAGAAGTCGTCATCGACCTTGCATCAGCAATGCTTGTTTCAGAACACACCAACGTAAAATCGGGCTGGCTGGCTGACTTGAGATTTGGATTTTGAAGTTGAGTTTTGAATTTTGAAGTCAAATTCTGAATTTCTAAGTCGAGTTTTGAATTTTGAATTTGGAATTTCGATTGAGCCTTCTGGGTTTTTCGTATCTTTGTCATTTTACGTTTGTTGGGATATTTTGGTAATAGATAGAACAAAAAGAAAATAGTGCTAGTAGGCCTATATCTATACACCGGATCGTTTGCGTTCAGGATCGATACCGGTATTTAATTTTAAAGCAAAGATTTCAACAGAAAAAATGTTGATGTCACACATATAATTTATGTAGGTTTGGAAACACACTTTTATTTCGGCCACAGTCAATAATAATGACGCTAAATAAATTAAATTTTCAAATACACCGAAGATATTTTAATTGTGCCTCGATATGACAGGCAAAGTCGTGCTTGTTTTGTTTTCTAATAAATGAGTTTCTCGCAGGTTCATTGGTCCGTTCTGTAATAAACCAATGGAATGGCCCTTTCAGGTTTTAGCTATGCCGCGCCCATCTCTAGCTAAGCTCCACCAAACCTTCGCTTGTGTTCCGATCGATCGATCCCCAAATGCCCCAACTATCACTTTTCAGAAAATTGTTGAATATTTTGAGACTAATTTGACTGGATGTTGTTGCTACCTTTGGCAGCAACAGCACCTAGTCAAATTAGTTTCAAGAATATTCAACAGAATATTTAATAAATGGTAAAGCCATACAATTCGTACAACGTGTCGGACTATTACGCATTAAAGACGGGCTAAATCGAGGCACTCACGGCGTAATTATTATAACGTCATCCTACACGCCGCGTAGTTTATTATAACGTCATGTGATGGATGGATAAAGTGGAAATGTCCATTGCAACTGAACGTAAAAAGAAGAGAACGTAAATGAACGAGTTCTCGGTGCGTATAGCAGGCGGAAGCCGTTATGGAAAGAATTTCGTTTTCAGATACAAATAACCGCTTCATATCATTGGTATAATTAAGTGATGAAATTCGATTTCCAAGCCACAAAGCTCGTGTTAGGAAACACGCCTTTATCTCGAATGACAAATTCTCGAGCAGGAGCCTGGAGGGCGTGATTTGATTGCGAGATAAGGAGCAGTGTTTCCGGACCCGTCTAGCAGAAAATAACAGCAAATTGTGATTTTCCGGGTTTCTGATTCCACAGTTTTGTTCCCAGGATTGAGTTGTATTTGGGATAAATAACTCAGAAATCTTAGTCAGTAATTGAGTAATAATAGAGCGAGTAACAACGCCGCCATAATCACATTGCGAATCTGACGTTTGTTATAAGTGCCAATATTGTACACGTTGCCGTACTGGGCGAAATATTGTGAAAAAACGCACTATTTTTTTTTATGGTATGTCGGTTAAGGTAGTGATGCTGAAGAAGAGTATATAACAATGACGAAAATAAGTGTTATTTGGTGGGTTGGTGGCGGTGGTGGTGTTAGCGGTGGTGGCGGTCGTGGTGATGGTGGTGGTGGCCGTGGTGGTGGTGGTGGTGGTGGTGTGGTGGTGGTGATGTGTGCTGGTAGTGGGGTGGAGGGAGGGGTGGTGGTGGTGGTGGTGGTGGTGGTGGTGGTGGTGGTGGTGGTGGTGGTGGTGGTGGTGGTGGTGGTGGTGTTTGTCTAGCTATCCTACTTTCTATTTTTCTGTGATCGTGATGATGTGCATTGTGTTGTGGATGTGATGGCTGTGCTACTGGTGGCGGTAGCGGCGGTCAGTGAATTATTGACTAACCAACTGAGAGAAAGAGTGAATGAACGAACAAACAGATGGACGGACGAACAAATAATTAAGCAACAAGCACACGTATGACTGGAAGCACGCATAAATACTGACATATACGTGTCTGGACAACTGACTGGATCTCTGAAATGGTCAGCAAGAGGAAATTAATGAATGGATGAATGCCTGACCTATTGGTGTAAGTTTGATACGTGCACCGTTTACACACGACTGCGCCGAGAAAACAATTGTCCAATGGGCCTTCGCCGTTTATAAACAGGTGCACCGATAACAAATGAACCTTTCCAGTTTTAGCCATGCCCAGCCCATCACTAGTTAACCTTCACCCACGCTTCCCCCGTGTTGGGATCGATCGACTATCAATTTCCAGAAAACTGTACAGGTAAGCTGTTGGATATTTTGAAACTAATTTGACTGTGTGCGTTTCTGCCTAACAGCTCTTAGTCAGTCTTCAATCATGCGTTCGTGACGTACTTTCTTGATATCATTGATTATGACGTCATCCTACACGTCACGTAGTTGCTTGTGATGGATGGATAAACTGGAAAGCTCCACTTGTATATTGGCCTGCGTGTTTACAAACTGTCCTACGACATTTACAAACGGACAAAATTGGTTATTGGGTCGCTAGATCATCATCAGTGTAGGCCTACTAGTCAACGCCCAAGACAGCCCGAGTTGATGTTCCGGAAACCTGTGTCAGTAGTATTCATAGCAGATCTCACACGAGTTGAAATTTCGTATCAAATTTATCACACTCGATTAGTAAGATCTCATTTGTAACGAGCTTTAGCGAGTGTGAGAAATGTAAATACTCAACAAAATATAATTAGAAACGCAACATCCTATTATCTCACGTCATACATTATCTTTAATCGATCATTTAAATATTTCCAAGCTTTCTATTAAAATTCATTAAAATGTGTCATTCGACAGCATTTTAACCGTAGCAAAATAACGTCACAAGCGGTGCTATTGTAACGTGCCAATATCGATTTAGCGCCGTTGACTAAAGACGCAGCGACCAATATAGAATTTGATACGGGCGCGTCCATTGGCTAACGTCGCACAGGACCACTATCGAATTCGATATATTTGGACCGATATGAAACAGTATCAAAGTACACAGATTTCTAGCCGAACCGTATTAATTGCTGGTGAACACAAAAATAAATAAAACGCGATAATTCTTAAATTGGTTAAATTCTATCAATTTAGAGACTTACATTGCGTTAAATTATTAATAATTCTTTGAGCTGTGAAATTGAATTAGGGACACAAGTTCCTAATTCAAATTCACAACTAAAAGAATTATATTAAAGGTGCATATTCAACACCAGATGCTTGAAAATAAAATTGTAAAAATTGCATACTTTATTGCATGCCTACGTGTAATGAAACGAACGATCTTAACATATGATGATTTCATTCCATATAAATTAAAAACATTTTTAAGTTATGAAATTAAATTCGAGACACTGGTTCCAATTTTAAGAATTTTATTTTTAGAAAACCTTAAAACGAAGCTTCTGTAACTTTCGTCCACCGCCAATGCGATACAACATTGCGTAGCACCTGAGTAAACCCCTTTAGGCAGACGAACAGGGAATCAGAAACGTGTGTAATTCGATATTGTTATCACGTTAGATATTGGTCCCCTGCGCCGTTGGCCAACGGGCGCGCCGATATCAAATCGATATTGGTCTCCGCCAAATTCGACATTGGCGCGTTACGTTATTACCTCATCGCTGCCAGACGACAACTGTGTATTATTTCTCGCGGTGTGCGTCGTAGCGCGCGACCGTAGTACACTAGAGGGCTATATAAATTGATATGTAATGGTATATTACATTAAAAGTGCATAGTCAGGCAATTATGCTTCAAAATTTTTAATTTAAAGTTAATTCAAAACAGTAGAGAGACTGACGATAGACCGAGCAACGCATGAGAAAAACGTCATTCATTGAACGCATAAGAACCGATGTATAGATCTGATCTGTCACGGAAGTATATGACGTCATAGTCAGTTACGCCCCACGCAAGCTGAAGTCACAATCAAAATGCGCACTGAATCACATATCTAGTTCCTAAATTCTCGGCTAAATTCCCGTCAAGTGTACGAATTGTATCCCCTTAATACATTTACTATTTAATAAACGTTATGCCGAATATTTTGAAACTAATTGCACTGGGTGCTGTTGCTGCCTAGGCAGTAACAGTACCCAGATAAATTAGTTTCAAAATATTCAACAGCATATCTGTATAATTACCTTGAGAATGGGATTCTAAGACTCGATCCAAATATGCGGAAGATGTATGCGGAGCTTGGCTATGAATGGGCGGGGCAAAGCTAGAAATGAGTCCATCTATTTCATTGGTTCACGAGCTGTCGCCTGAAAACATCTCCACCGACAAATGCCAATACGTAGAGTGTATAGTAATTCTTTTCCATAAATAGAAAAGAAATGAATTGTATTTCTTATTGTCATATTATCGATAGTTTCCTCTATCTAAATCTCCCTCATAAACACGATAGAGGAATCCAATCTGCCGATCAAGTATATGAGGTCATAATCAATTACGTCACATGCAGCCTGACGTCACAATCAACTAAACAATGAATGGTGTAGCTACATCTGCCAGGAACTTTTAAAGTCCGCCAGTTGTACGAATTGCATGTCTTTATTACTTATTAATAAACATTCTGCCTAATATTTTGAGACTAATTTGACTGGGCGTTGTTTCTGCCATGGGCAGCAACAGCACCCAATCAACATGGTTTCAAAATATTGAACAGCTTACCAGCATACCTTTCTGAAAATTGAGATTCAGGGAGTTCGATCGGTTCCAACGCTGGCAGAGCGTGGACGGAGCTTCGCTAGAGATGGGTGGGCATAGCTAAAAGTAGATCCAGCCATGATTATTTAGATGATAGTCCAGAAATTCCGGAAAGCGATAGCGGGAATACTGATACGCGCCAAGTGAGAGACACATACCCACCATCTGTAGGCCAAACTCCACCACTGACATGTTTGCCACACGCAGATGCATCACTTAACACGAGGAAATGGTTCGCGGAAATGCGTCATTACGGACAAATCGCTCGAGTTTGCAGTCAAAGAGATTGTTTGCGGCAATATTTACCATCACGTAAGCTATACGGCGTACCAAGTTATTATTTAGGCCCCTACACGTGCCAGCAGTTCTGCCTATATGAAGATTACGGTGGGAGTTGTGGGTGAATGCTTCATTACCCGTCTATCATCTTTATCAACTTAGCAGCTATGATGATGGCCGGTGGGGTGGATAGTGCCATATGGGTGTCTCTTTAAGCACCAGACTTCTACAATTCTAAAGACGAAAACATGTGTACACCATTTGCGGCTTTGATAAACAGCGGAGAAGTTTATATAAACTGGCAAGGCAAATGTTGTGCACGTTTCGTCGAGTGATTCGGGCAAAATATAACGTTATCGCAGCTGCGCACGCATTTACCAAATTCTCAGTTTTCGCCCTAGGATTTAACCCGTCTAAGTTGTCTATGAGCACGTGCATGAGTGTACATGTGGGTGCATGTCTGTGTGTTTGTGCATTTTCGCGCGAGTGGAGGAATGCACATTGAAAATGAGGTATCCATATGGGTAGTGATGGACAAGTTGAGGAACACCACAAGTGCGGTTTCTTAAAGGTAACTCGCTCCGCGTACTATTTTCCAAATGAAGTGTGAAGCACTTCAGAATAGGGTGCTATTAACAACGCCTTTGGGGCGGAACGAACACAAAGACGCGAGCGTTCATCTACCGCAGCGATATGCTTAGAAGATCTATGTATTGTCGCGAGCACGGGTTTTGCATGGCAGATAACGGTCGAGATCTCAGAACTTGGTGGTTTTACGTGCCTCATTACCCACCTATCGGGGAGACGGTGCCAAGCCGTGCTCCAATTTCGGAACGATCGGTAGGAGTTCTCTCAACAAGGTCACGGGTATGCGGTACAGCTAAGAAATAAAAGAACATGTTTCTAAAACAAAATCAGAAGCATGTTGTTCAGTGCAATTTTGAATACGATGTAACAACTGTTCTGGTGACTATTTTGAACATAATTGGATTGGAAGATATTGCTGACTTAGGCAGATATGCTTTTCAATCCAATTATGTTCAAAATATTCAACAGTGTGTGGTAAGCTCTTTCTGAGCTGTATTCCCGTTGAACCTATTTTGGGGAAACGTCAATATCTGTATATACTACGGCCGTGTTCTCACTAGAGACAGTATGGCGTTATTCCCGATTAACTTTCTGGTGAGAACACGGCCTAAGTGGTAGACCCGCTCGCCATGTAAGCGATATCGCGCGTGGAAACGCACCTGTTGAAGTCGAAATAATAGGAAATCTATGAGTGAATTTCCACGTGAACGATAACACGCGCAAAAAAGTCGTTCGATGAATGATTATTTTGCGCGTGAGTGAAGGTTATCAAGTTCGCAACTCATAATCCAGTACACAAGACATAATCAGGTGCACGAGACATTACCACCTCGTGCGCATCATCGCACATATTTAGCGTGCAATAGAAACTAACCTTCACTGGGCTGACTTGCAAATGTTTAAACATGCCGATATGCCTTTTATGGAAAGCGGGCCGAAGCGGGTCTTCCGTCCACCTTAGACCCGGTTTACCCGTTAGAGATATGACGTGCTGATATAGGACGAAATCTATGAGTGCATTTCCATGTACGCGATGACAGGTACGAGCGTTCATCGCGCAGACATTCGATCGATGACCTTTTTTACTAGCTAGTAATGAACGCTCGCGCGCATTATGGCTTAGATGGAAATGCACTCATAGATTTTCTCTTATTTCGACATAAACACAAACGTTTCCTCATGCCATATCGCTTACGTGGAAAGCGGGCCAAACAGGCTGGTCTTTGCGCTAATTTCGCATGTATGAAAAAAATATATACAGACTCGTGAAAACTCGTGCCGCGTACAAGGAAAGCCCGCCTTCGGGCCCGCTTGCATGCTTTACACGTAATCAACATCGCCGTGTTTAAACGTCCCCAAGTCAGCCCGCCTGAAGGTTTGTTTCTATTGCATCATCACCATCATCATCATCACCATCATCATCATCATCATCATCATCATCATCATCATCATCATCATCATCATCATCATCATCAGTTTACGACCTCTACTATCACTACATTTATTTATATCATTGGAAAACATAAAACCTATATGATTTAATTATGTATATAACATATGTAACCGCCATTATATGTATATTTCCAAAGAAGTTACCGAATAAACTTGAATTGGAATGGACATGCCTTATAGCACGCTGACGCGCCAGGTAATAATATCGCTTGTACCTGATTATCCCTTGTGTACTGGATTATAAGCTGGACTATTGCTTGATAATCTTCAGACGCGCGCGAAAACAATTCGGTCATCAAACGATTTTTTTCGCACGCGTTGAAGTTCGCGCTCGTTATCGCGTACATGGAAACGCCTTAGGCTACGGTCAGACCAAATACGTTGCTTTGATCACTGCGTTCAGCATGCGTCAACGCATGGCATTTCTATTTCATCGCAGACAGGGTAACGGTCACACCAACTATGTATATATCCACCTAAGGCTATGGTCAGACCAAAGTGCGTTACGCACGCGATGTCTAATGCGATTTAGATGTGCGTTGCCGCATTGGAATGGCGGCATGCTATAAGGCGGGCATGGTCACACTACGTGCAGTGCATTTGGTCTGGAATGCGTTATCCTCGTGCGTTGCGTCGAAAATGAAAATTTTTCATTTTATTGCGCATCGCACACATTACTACTTCCCTTGCTATCTGCCGTCCTCCAAGGTCAAGCTAAATAGTTGACACATGTTCTAGCTTTCTACCCCGTGTTTATCAAATTATTCTTTTAATGATGACTCATAACAGAAAACGAGATATTGTATTATCTGATGATGATATGGTGAGATTTCTCAACATTAATTCACAATTCTAAACTGTTTGCTGGCCACTGATACCTCAATTCAATTCTATAGTATGCATTGTTTAGAAACACCATTACTACCAATAGAGCAACTGTGTGTTATGCAAGGTCTCTCAGTGTTTGCATGTAACTTATGCTTTCCTCAGTTTCTCAGCAAATTGTTAAATTTGTGTTAAATGGATTTCACTTTCTGATATTTAAATTGTGATTAAAGTTAAACAATAAATGTTATGTTGTTATATCAGATAACACACCATCCAGCATCACTTTGCCATACATTTGTTTACTGTCTGTCGATCTGTCTATCAGCTTTGTCACCTTAATCTCATTGCAATGAAAGTAGGATGCAAACTTCCTATCTTATTATGTTTCCGGAAATGTATACAGAATTGGGCATTGACTCTCTGTCGTTTGTCTTCCATCCATCTGTTCATCGTTCATCCGTTATCAGCGTTGTTAATAAATTCTTCTCAAGAAGCACAGGGCGCAATAAATCAGATTTGGTAAAGATTTTTCTTGGTCATAAAGTTATAAGTTTCGTAAAGATCAGTCAATTTTGGCTGATTCTTAAAGAGCATCATATGATGGTAGTCTTCTGACCTAATAGTGAAGTGAAATGACCTTCTTTACCAAATTTAATGATAACCTGAAAATAGGTAACTAATCACAATAAATGAAACGGTCTTGAACAGCTGGCCACTGGCCTGAATGGCAGGTGGCCATCAAGGAATTTGGAACTCATTTTATATAAAAATGTATTAAAAATTTTACTTTGTCTTTTTGCTGCTTTACCTCAATCAGATAGCAGATATTTCTTCTGCACATATGGATTCTATATAATTAGTATTTTGTTTTGAAATATGCACTTGTATGTAAATTAGGACAACATTAAGCTGGCCTCTGGTAATTCTAAAATACGCTTTAAATCTGTCGTGGTGTTCGTTTAGATCTCTCACTAAGCTCAACAATCCCCCACCCCCAACTCCTTCCTCTCCTTAATGATTAGATGAACCCAGAATTATTTACGTGTCGGCTGAATAGCTAATGGCATGTACGTAGTCATCACAGCTTCGCCCAGGTCATCTTTCACATTCATGCATAATTACCTTTACTACATCCATCATTATAGCTGAAATTAAGGCTACAATAATGTGAAAGTGTGGTTTAAAACGATACGAGACATAACCTTTAGTTTAAGGACGCATTCCTTTGGGTGGATATATACATAGTTGGTGTGACCGTTACCCTGTCTGCGATGAAATAGAAATGCCATGCGTTGACGCATGCTGAACGCAGTGATCAAAGCAACGTATTTGGTCTGATCGTAGCCTTAATAGATTTTCTCTTATTTCTACTTTAATGTGTGCGTTTCTGGATGTGATATCATTTACATGGAAAGGGGGTCTTAAAAGGCTCAACGCCGCCACCCCCAACCCCAACCCCACACACAGGGGTCTTCGGCCACCAACAGACACGGAACCTGTGTCGGCATATCCAGGAAGTTCTCTGGACCATCATAATAGAGAAATCTGATCTGACACTCAAGCATCTGACGTCATAATGAAATACGTCACATGCTAGCTGACATCACAATCAAAATTACATAGCTCCGTCAGGAAAATCACATGCATGCACGCACGCACGCACGCTCGAACGGACGGATTGATGGATGGATGGACCGACGACTGACTGACCGACCGACCGACCGACCGATCGACTGACCAAACGAATCAATAAATGAATGAACAAACAAATGGACAAATGAATAATCAACCGACCGACCAACCGCCCGAACGACCGACCGACTAGCCAACCGACTGACTGACTGACCGACCGACTGACCGAATGAGCAAACAAACTACCGAATGACCGATCAACCTACTGACTGACCGACAGACCAACCGCCTGCCTGCAACGACCAACCAACGTCCGACAGATCGAATGAACAAACAAATGAACAAATTAATGATCAAACGAATGATCAAACGACTGAACAAACGAACGACTTAAACTTGTTGCGCGCGGTAACTAAAAGTAACAGACATTTTGGTAATATATAGATGAAAGCATCACTTTAACATAATTTTAATCTAAGGTTCTCTTAATAATTGTTTTATCTGTCCTTTTGCAACATTAAGGTCTTGTTACTGACTATATTTGATCACACGGACGACTTGGTTCTTCATTGCGCCGTGTAAAATTATCTTGAGGCTAAATGAAAATCTGATATGTTGTCGGTTAGCCACTGACAGATTGGATGATTATTTTATTAAATATCCTAATTCAGTTATCATCATCAATAGCCGCTTGCTGCTCCATACTTCGGAAAGTATTTGGAATTCATGCCATCACCGGAAATCGAGAAACATAATTAATATTTAATTTTATAATCTGGATTGCAAAATGGAAATCAAAATAAAAATCTAACAAAAAGTGCTTCACATTTAGAAAGAGGTTATGTTTAACACAATTCAGCTACACGCTTTTCTAGGTTCTAGACGATTAATTAAAAAACGATATGATTATGGTAAACAGAAACAACGACAGCAACACAACAACAGAAGACCAACACCAACACCA
The DNA here is from genome assembly GCA_034401795.1 of Chaetoderma sp. LZ-2023a. NCBI lineage: Eukaryota > Metazoa > Mollusca > Caudofoveata > Chaetodermatida > Chaetodermatidae > Chaetoderma > Chaetoderma sp. LZ-2023a. Next base: position 84,480,089 of record CM067369.1, on the reverse strand, counting down.
ACACCAACACCAACAGCAGCAACAATAACAACAGCAGCAGCAGCAACAGCAACAGCAACGGCAACGGCAACGGCAACGGCAACGGAAACAGAAACGGCATCTGCTACAGCAATAGTAACAGCAGCAGCAACAACAGCAACATCATTTATGATACGTCACTATGATGTCAGCAACCTAGTGACCCTTTCGACTTATGAAATATGAAAACTATTACCCCCAGGAGCTTATGTTAGGCAGCTGAGCATAAGACCCTTGGGCCTCGTGTTGTTAATCTCTGAGAAGTTATGTTATCAGCCAATACCAGGATTTGGACATGTATTGCAGAGCCATATTAACAGAATGTTTGTTATTATTAGTCTCACTATTCTTGGTAGTATTATCATTATCAATTATCACGATTACTACTTTTGTAATGGAGGCTGTGCGATCGCCTAAAAATTTTAAGCATACAATGTTAATGTATATATGTAAATATCAAATTGCATTTTATTGTAAGATTATTATCTAAAATTGTATCATGCACCTTTTATAGTCTTGTCGAGAAAGAGTCGAATCCAAGGCAGTTTGACTTGTGACTCAATCCCATTGTTATTAATTGACAATAAAATATATTAAAAAAAATCCCAGCAGCAGCAGCAACATCAGCGACAGTAGCATCAACAGCAGCAGCAGCAACAGCAGCAGCAGCAGCAGCAGCAGCAGCAGCAGCAGCAGCAGCAGCAGCAGCAGCAGCAGCAGCAGCAGCAGCAGCAGCAGCAGCAGTAGCAGTAGCAGCAGCAGCAGCAGCAGCATCAACAGTAGCAGTAGCAGTAGCAGTAGCAGTAGCAGTAGCAGTAGCAGTAGCAGTAGCAGTAGCAGTAGCAGTAGCAGCAGCAGCAGCAGTAGCAGTAGCAGTAGCAGTAACAGTAACAGCAGTAGTAGCTGTAAGAGTAGCAATAGCATCAGTATTTGTAGCAGCAGCATCATCATCAACAACAATAAGTGTCCGTTTAATTCATAGAACTGTTGAAAAAATCAGCATAAATAAACTCAGCTAGCGCTCAATTAGTAAAACGACGAAAGCGTTAAAACTTCAAAGCATATTAATTACAATCATTAGTTAAATAGTAAATTCTTTGAGTAAAGACACCAGAGGCCAGGAAAGATTGTTTGCATAGGTTCATTACGGAGTTATGCCTCTGCCCATCCAGATGGTCCACTAAACATGTGGACGGATATTGGCCAGTTTGTTATTTGTCATTAACGATAAAATGAGATGTGATCTTCTCATTAGCTCTGTCTCATTAGCTCATAGACCTATTAATGTCTGACTGCATCCATATTAAATCTTTTTAAGGTTAATTTTGTTGGATGTGTTTTATGCTCGTACGTGCGTGTTCGCGTGTCTGTGCGAGCAAGCGTGCGTGCGTGAGTGCACACGCGCGCGTGAGCCCGTTCGTCTAGCCGTCTAGCCTTCAGTCGGCTTAAGATGACACGTGGATAGTAGGCGTATATATTGAAAGAAACTGTCTAGAAACACCAATTTACAAACTTCTCTAAATCAAGATAAATCGGCGCTGATGTTGGAAAAATGCAGAACACGTTTCCTGATGACGGACAAGTTTAAATAATATGACAAGATTATGCAACCTCGGCTCAAATAACAGGAACTTTGGTATTTTCGCATAGTGACTTGGTTTGGAGTCGGTAGTTTGATGGATAGGTCTATATTCTAATTGTCATATGCGTATGAAAGAATGTAGATGATTTGGTATAGACATATCTGTCGAAAGAATCCTGATGCATAAGCAAACT